>CM060892.1:79549826-79984826 GCA_030762935.1 Hymenopus coronatus | reverse complement strand
GCATTAGGTTTTTTGCTCTGGTTTCCTAATTTTGTCTAATCAAAGACATCCAGATTTTTGTTGTCCAGCAAGTTTATAATATAATTTTGTTACTCTGCAGTTAGGCATTCTTTCAAATTGTTCTTCAAAGTGATCTATATTGTTCTGTTGTTTGATATGCTGGGTTCATTGAGCTGTTGTTTTGTTGAAATGAAAAATTCATGGTGTATAATAGTTAGAGGTGTACAATTCACAATTTTTACCTCCTGCACCTATCTATCCTAGCAGGTAGGTTTCCTGAATAAGTTTCCAACTTATGCATAGACAACAAGTTTCTTCAATGCTGGGCAGGTCAAGGAAAATCTAATTATACTAGCTGCCAGCAGGAGTTAAGATATGCTGTTACATTTTCTCAGCCAGAGTTGAAGGAAGAATCATGCTGGAGAGAGTTATAATGCATGGCAGCTCCTCTGATTTTCTTTTCTCCGTGTAGCATTGAAAGACAAGTTGTTTCTCTACAGATTGATCATGGTGGAGGAAGTTGTGCAGAAAAATGTGCATGGCCATTCTCCCGGGCACAGAGAAGCATCTTCTTTGACTCTTCAATCTACAGGAATTCAACAGAGGGAGCACCTCGCTTGCTTGAGTACAGGGCAATTTTAATAGTGTCACGTGACTGAGTCGATAGAACAAGTTTTGGATTTCTAAATTTCATTTTCATAATTTTCTTTATATCTAACATGGCTAATTTTATAATCTGCTGCCCAAACTCAGTAAGTCATTTCTTTTGTTACTTTTTCTACAAAGCCCAAAGCTGATGCATTTTAAATACATGTTTTATTGCATTGTCACATTTGTTAACTTATATTAAAGTATTGATTCTTAAATTGTATTATAATGCTTTTATATAATTGAACAGTTCACTTTTCAAGCACATTTCAATGTGAAGATATTCACTTTATTATCGGCTGTGTTATTTTAATGTTGTTTCTTGTTAAAATAAATTTAAGTTGTGTTGGATTGTGACTCTCTTTCACGAATGCAAATACTTGTTCATATAACTTTCACCTTTTGTTTTCTGTGATATCAATTCACAAAAGAACAAAGCACATTACAAAGGATACCAGTGAAACATGGGATTAAAGTAACATGAGTGCTTACAGCACATTATATGTCAACTGCTGTCCATACAAACAAAGAAACTTCAGTGACATAGCAATCAGTTTTTGACTATCACTTTAACCTATGGTACTCTCTTATTTCGCTTCTTCTTACAAGGAAGCAAGTAATAAGACTATTTCTGCTAATTTTTTTCTGATTAGCATGAAGTAAATAGAAGTATAAGCTTTTTAAGAATAATTTGTTACAGAGATGTAGAGAAAGTCATCTGAATGGTAAACATCAACTTTTTATTTTCATAATTAATTGCCTTAAACATTCATTTGCTTTCTGGCATGAGCATCCAGTTAAAGGAAATGCTATTGCATTTGCATTTTTATTTTCTCTATCAAAAACTATGTATATACATCTGTGGACAAAAAAATCTGATGTGTTCCATTCACATGACTTTCTCTACATCTCTGCAAAAATATTATTAAAACGCTTATGTTTTTATTTACTTCATGCTAATTGAGAAAAAATTAGCAGAAGCAATCTTATTACTTGCTTCCTTGTAAGTAGAAGCAAAATAAGGGAGTAGCATAAGTTAAAGTGATAGTCAAAAGCTGATTGCTATGTGACTGAAGTTCCTTTGTTTGTATGGACAGCAGTTGACAAATTCCTGTATGAGAAAAGTATATTTTTCAAAGCTGGAATCAAAAACAAGGAGTATCTAAAAACAATCAACTCCACGAAAAAAAGTATACAACATAAATTTTGTGTTTTAACTGCTGTACATTTTTTATGTGGTAAGTTTTTGTTCATCTCTTAAGGTTTAGCAGTTATGCAAAACTCCGTAAAATTCATCCAGAATAAAGTAGTCTTCACAGGCTATTCCCAGGAAATTCAAAATATACATTTAATTTGTCAGGTAAATATTTTTAAAATATAATATTTTAATGAAAATCGTTAGAACCATTTTTTAAGAAAATCAAAATTTTCGAAATTGTTTCCATGTAAACGGTAGTTTAGGGTGGGGGGATTTTATTGAAAATCTTCGTGTCACATCCTTGGAAGATACCAAACCTAAATACCAAGTTTGGTATTCAACGGTCTTTTCATTTTTGATCTATGCTGTCCACAGACACACACACACACACACCCACACCCCACCCACCCACACCCACCCACACAGACCTTTTTCTAAGAATGCTTTTTTTTGGATTCAAGGGGACACAAAACATGTATTTCCGGTGAAATCTTGGTATCAAGTTTTTGGGTGGAATGCAATACCTTCCCTATACACTACGTGCATAGTATGTGTGGAGAAAGTAAAAAGATGGGTCATGTCTGATAGACCAAATTCGTCTAAGTCCTACACGGCATGGCGCCTTATATACACCATCCAAGATGCAGTTGTGTAGTGGCAGCAACAAGTTGTCACAAGCTCCAATCTTAATATTATTAGCCCATATGATCAATAATTATGATCAAATACATAACTTAAGCTTCAACAGCAAACTATCAATATTAACTAAAAATATTAATTACACAAAACATGATACAGTTTGTATTGTATAACGTTACTAAACCTGCCACCCTCTATGTGTGTGGTGGCAAAACATAGTTACTTCTATGGTGAGAGTTGCAGGTTTGCTTCTCGCATGTAACAAACCTTTGTTATCTTTCTCTTAATGATGTTGAATAAACACATGGCAGCTACTTATTTTAGACATACTTATTTCATACACAATATTTGGTACAGTTAATATGTTGGTTATTATGGTGCTTCCTTAAGGGTTTATTCTACTGAATAGCAGTATCCTGCACACGAAAGAATGTGGTGAGCAGAATGGTCCACAAACCTATCATTGATGTGTTCCATTCACATGACTTTCTCTATATCTCTGTAACAAATTATTGTTAATAACGTTACTGTTCTATCTAATTCATGATAATCAAGATAAACAGTAGAAAGAATCTTTTTCCTTAGTTTCTTATAAGTAGAAGGTAAATAAGGAGTACACTACACTAAACCGACAGTCAAATGTTTTAAAATGTGGTTGCTATATAATTGAAATTTGCCTCTTTGTAGGGCCATTTGACAAGTTCCCGTATAAGAACATTTTTAAGTAGGTATTTTAAAACTGAAACCAATAACAATGAATATCTTGAAAATGGTCAACTCCACAAAAAAAATTTACATTAAATAAATAACGCGCTTATTTTTCTATGCACTTCATATTAATCAAGATAAACCCTAGTAGAAGCAGTCTTATTACTTAGTTCTTTATAAGTAGAAGGGAAATAAGGGAATACACTAGGTTAAACTGACAGTCATATGTTTTAAAATGTGGTTGCTATGTGATTGAAACACATATCTTTGCATGGCCAGGAATTGACAAGTTCCCATTGAGAAAAGCATTTTAAAACTGAAACCAATAATAAGGTATATCTCAAAAACGGTCAACTCCACGTAAACAACTGTACATGACATAAATTGTGTGTTTTAAGGAGCTCTGCATTTTTTGTGTAGTAAGTTTTTATCTATCTCTTATGACTTACTAGTTATGCAAAATTCAAAAAAATCATCTACAATAAAGAGGTCTTTAGAGACTATTTCCAGAAAATACAAATTATGTATAAGAGATTTTAATCAAAATTGTTAAGCCATTTTTGAGAAAATTAACATTTTAAAAATTTTTTCCATGTAAACAGTAGTTGGGGGTGAGGGTTTTTTTTTTTTTGAAAACCTTCATGTCGTATCTTTGGGAGATACTGAAGTTTGATATTTAACGGATTTTTCATTTTTGAGCTATGCTGTCCCCACACATACATGAATGCACCCACACCCACACCCATGCGCGCGCACACACACACACACACACACACTTTTTTTAAAATGCTTTTTTTTATGCAGGGGGTCCCAAAACATGTATTTCTGGTGAAATCCTGGTATCAAATTTTTGGGTGCAATACAATACCTTCTCTATACACTATGTACTTAGTATGTGTAGAGAAAGTAAAAATAAGCTTTTGTAAGAATAGTTTGTTGCAGAATAGGTAGAGAATGTTATGTGAATTTAGCATATTAGATTTTTTTTTTTTTTTTGAGAAGGGACTGCTGCAATAAAGCAAAACAAGGTTATAAGACTTGCCCTTTCTGCTTTCTCCCATTAAAGGCATTTAAAAGGGTAAAAGATAAAGGCTAGACAATGGAGGAGGATACTTCATGCACTGTGGCTTACACAGATCTATTGTGGCTAAAACCCCTAGGAGAAAGGGATTAAGTGAGGGAACCATAGGCAAACTGGACACAGAGACGCGTGGAAGTCCTTAGCATTTCCAAACATGATGACCCATTCCACTGCTAGTGCCCTCAGAGAGGGTGATGAAGCAACCTGTTGACTTAGCAGCTCTCTAGTGTCCATGGGGAGTATTTGTTCCATTGAGTGTGCATCCAATACCTTCTGTCACACACTTTGTAGCTAGAAGCACACCTGAAAAATGAGAAGGAAACAGAATGAAGGTGAAATGAAAGAAAGGAAATCTTGGTAGAGTAGAAACTACCTTAGTATTTGCCTGTGATCCTGGAGAAGCATGTTAGAGAATTTCTTTATTTATATATACAGGTAATACATTAAAATAATACAGCAGTGATACAATAATAAAGAACAAACAATACAATTCTATACAACTTAATAAAAACAAACATAAAAAGGTGCAACAAGTATACTGAAAAGAAAAGGAAAAAAACTGTAAGCAAAATTATTTTAAGTGGAATATTCATATAGATTGAAACCATGTTAGTCATATGTACAATTGAAATGCATATTACTTGCCAGCTCATAAAATATTAGTAACAATAAATGAAAGTAGTGATGTATTTATCATATTAATACAGCAGCAGATTAGGTTTGATTATAAATGTATGCCTAATTTTATGCTTGAACAGTATAACATTCTGGCAGTCCCTTATGTCTTCAGATAGAGATAGGAAATTCCAAATATGAGTTAAATCTATTGTAAATGATGATGAATAGAAAGTTGTATTTTGAGCAGGTATAGCAAGAAGGAAAGAGTGTTCTGAGCAAGTTTCTTGATTATGATAGTCAGAAAGATATTTGAAGCAAACATTTAGATAGTTTGGGATGTGAGAATGAAGGAATTGATAGAAAAATGATAAAGAATGCAATTTTCTTCTATCCCTAAACTGGAGCCATTTAAGTGTTTTGAGTGATGGTGTAACATGATCAAATAGACAGAGATTGCATACAAAGCGTTCACATGTACTCTGAGCCTGTGAAGTCTTAGAGTCAAATTTTCAGTTAGGTTAGTAAAAAGAGAATCACAATAGTCAAAATGGGGCATCACAAGTGTTTGTATTAATATTCTCTTAGTTGAAGTCGGAAGAAACTCATTCATACCTTTTAAAGGATAGACTATTGAAAATGGTATGTGATGGAAACATCCCTTTGCTACAGTAATAAAAATATGGATTTCTGCAGAACATATCACATCTGGTAACTAAGCCATTTGAGGACGATATTGCAGAAGAGCGAAGGCATTCTAATATATTATTATATATGCTTAATATATATTATTAAGCTATATATATGCTTAATGTACAGGGTTACTACAAAAGAAATAGACAACTTCAACTGCCTGTAAAACAAAAACTATTAGAGATAGCAACCTAATTATTTTGGAGGTATGTTGAGAAACTCTCAAAGTTTCGTTTCTTATATTGGTAACGCTGTAGTGTTTTGTTTGTTGTTGTAGAAGCTGAAATGGTGAAAATCCTGTGGAAAAGGCATATTGTGTGTTGGAATTTGCTAGAACGCAATTCAACAACTGTTGTCCAACGACATTTTAGAACACGTTACCACAAAACGCCACCGACTAGACAGTCAATCTATGACTGGTATAGAAAATTTGAGACAACGGGATGTTTGTGCAAAGGGAAGAGCTCGGGAAGACCAAGAGTTTCGGAAGAAAACATTGAACGTGTTCGTTCTGCCTACAGAACTTGACATCTAGGGCAAGCATGCAATTACAAATTCCACAGCAAACTGTATGGAAAATCTTGCGGAAGCGACTGCACATGATGCCTTACAGATTACAGATGTTGCAGTTTCTGAGTGAAGAAGATAAGGTCATACGGGGTGTCTTTTGCATCGACATGTTGCGACATGATGAAGACGATGCTGGTTTTTGTGAGCGCATCATTTCATTTTTGTGGTAACGTGTTCTAAAATGTTGTTGGTCAACAGTTGCTGATTGCGTTCTAGCAAATTCCAACACGCAATATGCCTTTTCCACAGGATTTACTGCCATTTCAGCTTCTGCAACAACAAACAAAACACTACAGCGTTACCAATAGTAACAAACGGAACTTTGAGAGTTTCTCAACATACCTCCAAAATAATTAGGTTGCCATCTCTAATAGTTTTTGTTTTACAGGCAGTTGAAGTTGTCTATTTTTTTTGTAGTAACCCTGTATATTAAGCATATTAGGTTACTTGTTTTTACAATCAACTTTTAATTTTAGGGAAGAGAACCATCACTTGTATCACTTGGCTAGCTACCCCTGCTTTGTGCTGAAACTGTCAGTAAATGCCATTGAAATCGTCCTTATTCTCTTGAGTAAGCTGGGAAAAACCAAAAAATGTAATTTTATTCATCTAATATACTCTTGCATTTTGTTTCAGGAAAGTTATTGTGTGGCAGATAAGTTCCAGTCAAATTCTTAATTCATTAGAGGTAAATGGGAAGCTTATAAATGTATCTCTACAATGCAAGAAACATAATACTTCCTTACTCATTTTAACATCAAGAAGCTTGTATTTATACAGAGACCTGCAGTTTATTTCTCTAGAATTTCCTATGCAAGGACCAGCATTCTCACTAAGAGCTTACATGCAAGAGGAAAATTTACTGTACCTATGTGATGGACAAACATTAATGAAAATTAACACTCTCTCTAAAAAAGAAATTTGGAAAATCTACTTTGATTGTAAAACAGCAGTTGTAAATGCTGTGGGTTCGAGGTTTGGATTAGTAACCTTGTGGCAAAGACAGCAGGCATCACAGAGGCTTGTCATTGTTGATATGATAAAGGGCATCATAATTGCAACATATTCAATACCATAGTAAGTTGACAATTTACACTCTTCAGTGCTTGCATTTTGATTTTTATAAATCTTAAATGAATATTTATAAAGAGCTTAGTCAGGTAAATGTTATCTTAACAGAATGGACAACTAAACACAACAAATACATGAGATGGAGCAGACTGCAGGCTAGAATTATCGTGGTGCAGATGAATATGTAGAATAAGAATGCAGTAATATACACCTTTCAGTAATTACTTTCTGTGCTGCTAAGTAGGGGAAGTATTGTATTCCACCCAAACATTCAATACCGAAATTTCACCAGAAATACATTTTCTGAGAATCCCTGATAAAAAAAAAAGATTTTTACAAAAAGGTCTTTGTGTGTGCATGCATGTGTGAACAGCACAGACCAAAACGAAAAGTTGGATGTCAAACTTGATGTTTTCAAGAAAATACCCCCACCCTAATCTACTCTTTACATGGAAGAGATTTTTCAAATTTGTTATTTTTCCAAAAATGGCCCTAACAAAATGATATGGCCATTTTGATAAAAATACTGTACATTAAAGGTATTTAAGTGACAAATAAAATGTATATTTTGAATTTTCTGGGAATAGCCACTGGAATCCTCTTCATTTAGAAGGAATTTTGTGTAATCATGTGTAACTGGTAAACATTAACTGCATAAAAAATGTAGATCTCTTTAAAAACTTACCAAGTTGTTCCCAATAATTTCTTTTATGTCCTAAGTCATTTCCATGATTCCTTTATTAATGATTCACATTGCTCAATGCTTTGCCATTCTTTTAAAGTACTTATGATTTTCAGTTACTTCTCATATTTCTATGAAAACACAGAATTTTAAAGCCAGTGTACAAAATCAAGTTTGACTATTGACTGTTAATATTTGACTATGACTATTCTGTTTGTATCCATAACAAAATACATAATGTAGCTATTTCTGAAATGTGTATTTAAATCAAAATGTAGATAAAAAATAAACTTCTGTAAAAATAGTCTCTATTCCCACTAATAAATGATAGAGGGTAGAAAATAATTATGTGAATGTAACACATAGGGTTTTTTTTCCCATGCTGTTCATAGAATTTTGATAACAATTTGCAAATATTTATATATGCAGGCATAAATAAATATAGATTCAGCTTGAGGGAAACATTTTTAATTTAAGAGCAACAGAACAGCTAATATGCAGCAAGTTACACACAACTCACAGGGGTTTACCTGCAAAATGCAATACATCACAGCATTGAGGCAACGCTATCATGACAGCTGCATGAAGTGTTGAAAATGAAGTGACAGGACACAAGTATTACGGTATGATCTTCGTGCTGTGAGGTATACTTCTCCAGCCCTGCTCCAAGATTCATGGTTGAATATGCACATGCACTCTGACTCAGACGAGTCAAGTTGGAAGAGCCAGGATTAGCATATATTGAGTCAATATATGTAATAGGATTAAGAGGCTTTGAAAAAGGAACACAAGAATTGTGTGGTGGAGAAGAAACCACAAATCATACATGAATCACAGAATGTAAGGAAATTAAAATTAAACTGAACTTTATGTATGTATGCTCTTTAACTGTTGCAATTCTCGCATCCCATTCTATAACAGGTGAAGAAGGCTGCTTAATGTTGCTCAGAAGTCTCTTTATCAGACTTGAGGTTCTTTTACAAGCTGTAAATCTATGACATGAGACCAACAACTTTACTTCCCTTCCAAAGGAAGCCATGCTAAGGATTTTTATGCCCAAAAAAACTATTGCCCACTGCCAAGTTTGCACCTGCAACCTTGGGAACCAGGAGATAGTATTTCTAGACCACGGAAGATGACAGAATGTAAAGAACTACAGATATGGAGGGAAATAGCATGTGAAAATAAATGAGAAAATATCTGATGTGTACCATTCACATGACTTTCTCCATATCCTTGCAACAAATAATTCTCAAAAAGCTTATACTTCTATTTACTTTATGCTAATCAGACAAAAATAGCAGAAATAGTCTAATTACTCGCTTCCTTGTAAGTAGAAGCGAAATAAGGGACAACCATAGGTTAAAGTGATAGTCAAAAGCTAGTTGCTATGTCAATGAAGTTCCTTTGTCTATATGGATAGGAGTTGACAAGTTCCTGTATGAGAAAAGTATACGTTTTTCATGGCAGAAACCAAAAATAAGGAATGTCACAAAAACGACGAACTCCACGAAAAAATGTATTTAACATAAATTGTGTGTTTTAATGTGCTCTACATTTTTTGTGTAGTAAAGTTTTGTCCATCTCTTACGGTTTAGCAGTTATTCAAAATTTAGTAAAATTCATCCAGAATAAACTACTCTTCAGAGGCTATTCCCAGAAAATTCAAGATATACATTTTATTTGTCAGGTAAATATGTTTAATATACGAAATTTTAATCAAAATCGTTAGAGCCATTTTTGAGAAAATCAAAATTTTCGAAAAAAGTTCCATGTAAAGGGTAGTTGGGGTTGGGGGGATTTTTCTCAAAATCTTCGTGTCGCATCCCTGGAAGATAACTAAACTTAAATACCAAGTTTGGTATTTTACCGACTTTTCGTTTTTGAGTTATCGTGTTCACAGACACATGGACACACACACACACACACACACACACACACACACACACACACACACACACACAGACCTTTTTGTGAAAATGCTTTTTTTGGATATTGGGGACCCTAAAACATATATTTCCGGTGAAATCTCGGTATCGAATCTTTTGGTGGAGTGCAATACTTTCTCTATACACTATGTACATAGTGCGTATGGAGAAAGTAAAAATGGACATAAAATAGTAATTATAAAAATGCTGACAGGAAAAGAGTAAAAGAAAATTAGAGTGGTGTAGGAATTTTTAAGGAAAGTAAAAGAGAACTGGATTAGAAAAATAAGAGAGACAGAGAAGGAAGACAATAATAATTGGGGGTAAGTGAAGAAGGATGTCTACTGGTGACTAAGCAGGCAAAGAGCTTGGTCAGTCAGCTACAATACCGGGGAGCCAAGCAAATTGAGTAGCAAATAGACTTAGACAATTAGAATATTTGTACAGGAATTAAGTTAGTTATAGAAATATTTTATGTTAAATTTGTAAATAAGATGTTCAAATAAATTTATTTATTCATTAAAACCAATGAGGGATAAAGGAAACTTTTCTAACATTTGATGAATATTACTATTTGAAAGGATGGATATTGTTTTAATTATGCTGTATATTTGATACCCATGAAAAAAGCAAACTTTTATGAAGGTTTCAGATTATCTTTTTTTAAAAATTTATTAATTTGTAAAATGTTTTCAGGTTCCTTAGGAAGATAAAATGAATTATTACTTTGGTAACCATAACTGTACAAAGTTTATCAAGTCTTTTTCTAAGGCAGGTATTCTCTCTATTTCTTTTTCTGTTCATTATCATGCTTCACTTTTTCAGATGATTAAACACATGCTTCATTGAGCACTTCAATTTGAAGCCGGTTGCTTAACATCATTTAATACTTTTATTATACTGCATTTTAAAGTATGCAATTATTTCAGTTGCAGGGAGCATGTGATTGTTGGAGATACAGCATGGCTAGATGGATTAGCATTACAAAGGCCTGGCTCTTTTTTGGCTGCAGCATGGTGTATGGGTGTAATGCAGCACTTTGGACAAGTGTCTGATGTTTTGTACATTGTTAAATGGTCAGAAGATGTCACAGAGCAGCATTAATTTGACCGGTCAATTATTATTGTGAACATAAATAACTTTTATGAAAATATTACACCCATTGCTAAATATTTTCAAGCAATAGACATGGAAAGCAGCTGTTTAAGTTTTCTCTTTTTAAGAACCTCTGCTAACTTAGAATCCTGCCATTTATTGATGAATATTAGAAAATTTCTTAAAGCAACATTCTTATATATAGTAGCACAAAGAGATAGACAGATGTTGAACGTATAATGTAGATTCTCTCTGGATTTGCCAATTAACAAGAATAAAGTCAACAACAATAAGAATAATAACACTAGCAGCAACAATAACAATGATGATGACAACAACATTCTGGTGGCTGTTGCCTTGGCATTTTAGGGGTCCCAAAAATAGTTCTGTTACATTGGAAAGCTGAAAAAGTGTAGAATTTAGATCTGTATTTAAAATTTCTATAGTGAAAATTATAATGGGATTTTATGTATAAAATGGCCCAGCAATTAGCAATATGGAATCCTGTGGTACCAAAGTAAAGCCTATTCACCAGTGGGTCACTGTTTAAATACATTGATTTTTCTAACCCCATTCAAAATTTTGGCTTTAGAGGCATCCTTTAAATTCTGCAGATTACAAAATAGCAAAAATATTTGTTATAGCATCAGTAGTATTTAAATTAAGCAATGAACTTTAGAGAGCTGTAAGTTTGAAACATTCTATATCTTAAAGAAAAGGGAATTTACAGAAGTCAATATCTTGGTTGGGATCTGGTATAGATGGTTTTTGCAAAATTTTTATCGAAAACTTCTTAGGCAATAGGAAAGCTAACCTATTGAAAATGGTGGCATCAGAAATGGAAAGATGGGACTTTTTTTGTGAAGAATATGCTGATATCTATATAGTAAAAATTGCCATTAGTTGCCCAAGGGTTGTGTTTGTTGGATTCATTATGCATTTTGTTGATCTTCCTACTGGTATATGCTTCACAAAACAAAAACATTTAGTTTGCAAACAAAGAGGCAGGAAATACTGAACCAAAGCCAAGTCACTATTTGATCCATACTGTGAAAAGAGAAGGGCTCTAGTTTTTACACATGTAGTCACCATTTGTGACACCACATATTGTTTGTATGAAATATATATAGTTAAGTCTGTATGAATGCATATTTTGAAATCTTCCTGAATTAGACTTTGTTGTTTACAAAAGTTAAAACATCCAAATCAGTACTGCTGACCTGAGGAAAGGGGTTTTATTCTTACTTATATGGAGAGAGTCAGTATGACAAATTAAATGTACTCTGATATTTCAAATGTTCCTTGATTACAGAGGACTAATTCTAATGTACCAAATTGTCTCTGACAACAAAGGCATATGAATAAGTTCTTAATCAGGGTGTATCCACAAGTAAAAACATAGGTTGGAAATAATCTGTTGGTAACTGAATGGGGAGTTGGAATTTGGGACCTGTACTAGAAAACAAAGGTGAAAGAGTTTTGCTGTCAATCACAACGTTTAAGGCTTTTGTACCATACAACATTTTGCATATTGTATCTTGTTTACACAGATCAAGAGTGTCAATACACCAGATAGAATTTTCTTCAATGTATAAACATACAGAATACTCTCAGCCAAAAACATATTAACAGGAATTGAAAATGCAACTGATTGATTTATTAATGGTGAGGAAGAATATTCTGAGATATTGATAAATATCCTTAAAGAGAATTAACACTAAGTAGGCACTAAAGATAACCAAATGAAATTTACAACTTGAAATAACTATAAGGGAATTGAAAGATAAAGAAGAAACAGGCAGAAAAAATAAGCATAGAAGTCTGGGTTACAATGGAAAGTGCTAAATTTTATTAACTTGTCACGATTGAAAAATAAATGGTGTCAAAATACACTGGCTCTATAGGAGGTGGATAATGGAAAGATCCATTATGGGTTAGGGGTGATTCTGCCATTCTTCAAACCTAAAACTAGCATTATTTGCTGTATAAATGTTTTCAAAGTACTACAACTATGAATCTGCAAATTTTTGAAAAGAGTATTATAATATCTTACAAAGGTAATATTTTATTCTACTTATACTACAATGTCCTGTGGTACTAAACAGGAAGATTGATTGCTCTATAATCACTAATTACTCCTAAGAGTAGGATAGAAATAATGAGACAGAAAGGCAAAGAAGGGGAATGGCGCAGCTGCCACGCTTCACCACTCACAGCCAGTGTGCACCTACTATTATCTGCCTCCCTACATCTTACTGTTGTACAAATATAAAACTACATATATGTATATATAAAATAAAAACTGAGATTCTATAACATTTATTTGAAATATTTTGGGTAATTCAGGAAAGGAAAACTCTGATGTGTTACACTCGCAGGACTTCCTCTATCTGCTTTACAAACAAACTTCTTACAAAAGATTCTTCTTCTTTCTACACCATGCTAATGAGATAAACATTAGCAAAATGTTCTTATTACTTAGTTCCTTATAAGAAGAAGGGATCCTAAGGAATGATTAGATTAGATTAGAAAGCATTCTGTAGTTTCGTTTAGGCCAGGAAGCCGCTGAACATAGAACTTCTCAAGACATATACATATATATGTATGTTTATATACTGTGGAAAAAAAAAAAATCAATGTCTAAAGCTTGTGCTTAAAGCTTGGGTTACAAAAACAGCAGAATAGACATATAATCACACTATTTGTATTTGAGGCCCCTACTATACTTAATGTGCTCTATAAAAGCACATGAACTTCCTTTTCTTTTCTTTTTTTCAATCACATAAAAACAGAGTATCAAAAATTAGTTTTAAAATGTATAAATAAATATAATTTCATTATATTTAACACTGATGTAATGTCAGATGATAGTTTTCTAATTATCGACATAATATTTACTACTAGTAATCATATACAACTAAAATATGATTATTGTATTATGTACTCTTCATAAATGTCAACAAATTACAATACATATTTACAAATATGTTATAGAATTTCCAATGCAAAAATTTACAATTATGCACTACAGTGTAAAATATCAAAGCATTAGGCTTTACAGACCTTGTGTCATTACTAAATACTAAAAAATTCATTTGACACATTCATACAAGTCAAAGTATACATCAGTTTAATTTGAATATAAAACACACACACTAATATACACAAAATGCAATACATTATAATATGTATAAATACAATGATTGTTGACAGTATTGTCAGACAGATTTGTCACTTAAATATTCATCTACAGAGTAAAATGATTTATTGCAAAGGTACTCTTTAAGAGAGGCCTTAAAAGCCCTGAAATTCCCAACATTTTCTTTGAGATTACTGAACATTAAATATCTTGATTGTTTCATAATATACACCTTTCTGAAAGCAACGAAGCTTGGCATTGGGACGATGAATATATCCCTTTTGTCTAGTATTAATATTATGAATTTCCATGTTTGTTATAAAACTATGTCGATTAACTGCATAGAATTTTAAAATGGATAATATATAAACACAAGGTAAAGTGAGTATGCCCAATTTTTTAAATAGTTCTTTGCATGACTGTCTGCTATAAGCATTACAGATTATTCGTATAGCTTTCTTCTGTATCTGGAATATGCATTTACTATCCATTGAATTACCCCAGAATATTATTCCATACTTGATGAAGTTTAAGTAGGCAAAATACACCAATTTAAGTGTATCGATTGAGTGACATTTAACCAGTGCACGGAGAGCATAACATGCTGAGCTAAGTTTAGGTGTGATGCAGCTAATATGTGACTTCCAGTCCAAATGCTTATCTACCTGAAGGCAAAATATTTGACTTCATTTAGCTGTTCTAACAAGTATCATTAATTCCTATTTCTGTGTGTGTTTGTGGTGACCGAGTAGTTATAAATTTAATTGTTTTTGTTTTTTCAAGTTTTACTGAGAGTTTATTTGCTTTGAACCAATTTGACATACAATTTAGAAAATAGTTTAATTTTACTACACAGTCATTGAAATCTTTACTTGTTACTAGAACACTAGTGTCATCTGCGAATAAATAAATACTTGCAATACTGTTAATGTATAATGGGAGGTCAATGTGCTATACTAAAGTGATAGTCAAATGTTTTAAAAGCTGTTGTTATGCGATTGTGATTGCAAATCGCTTCTTTGCTTGGCCAGGAGTAGAACAAATGAAAAATGGACATTTCCTTTCTGAGAAAAGTATAAGTACTTTACAATTAAAACCAATAACAAGGAATATCTCAGAAACAGTTATCTCTACACCAAAAATGTAAAAGACATATATTCTGTGTTTAGATGAGATTACATTTTTTGTGCAATAAGTTTTTTTTTCTATCTCTTATGGTTTAGCAGTTTAGCAAAATTTGGCAAAATTATAACTGTACTTTTTCACTTTCTCTACAAAATTCTATATACCATGTTGTCAACAGTACCAAATTTCACATTTGCAGATAAGCCTTCTGCGTTATAAAAATTACAGAACTCCATGGGGTAAATCCAATATGCCAGTCAGTGGCATTGTAAGAGAGAGAGTGCCCTTTCACTCTTCTCTTCCTGCACATCAGTTTAAACAGTGAAGGAATTGGTACGCTCATTGATAGGCAGTTGCACTGGAGTCCATGATAATACACAAGAAGAGTGTAAGCACACAGAGAAAGTTAACATGATTTCCACTTCAATTACAGAGCCATTATTTTTTAGAGAATAAAGTCATTATTTAGATTCACAAGTAATTATTAGTATTGGCAAATAGCTAGTTTTATACTTGTGTAATATGCTGTTCTTAAGAGAATAGACCCACTGTAGGGTTAAATTATAAGATTAAGGTGCTGTAACAAAAACCATGCATGTGACCATGTAGCATTTTACTGTATTACTATTTACTATTATTATTATTATTTTATTATTATTATTATAATATTATTATTATTATTATTATTATTATTATTATTATTATTATTATTGAAAAAATATGCAAGTGTGTAACAATAAACTTTCCAACATAATAGCACATAGTATTTTTCTTTATTATTATTATTGCTATCAAATACCAGAGTAAAAATAATATATGGTAGCAGAGTAAGTCAAAACATGAAAATGATTAGAAGTAAACACAAAAGTATGTAGTGATTCAGCATATCATCATCATCATCATCATCATCATCATCATCATTATTCACCTCCTGCTCCTCCTCCTCCTCCTCCTCCTCCTCCTCCTCCTCCTCCTCCTCCTCATTATTATTAATTGTTGCTATTATTATTATTTTTATTATTATTACTACTATGCATTATACCCTAGCTGGAAATCAAAACATATAAGCATTTTAACAAAAACTTGCAAACATGAAGGTAGATAAAATTTCATTGTACATAAAACTACATATTTTTCACATAATCAGAAACCTTTAACATATAGAAGGAAATAAAGATATAGTTCAAGAATATGAAGATTCCACATTCACAAGCCACCAAGTTAGTCTCTTTGAAAAAGTCACATAGTCTGCAAACATTGAGAAAAAATAAGTTTCTAAATTGTTAATATAAAATATCAGTTCACTGTTTTCTAGCAGTTAACAGTTTCCTCTCTTTACACAATTTATACAATTGTTTAGCATGCCCTGTTAACAATCTTGATTACAACATAAGTACAAAAATAAAATATAGCAAACTTTCTGACACAAAGGTTATTAGAAGATTTAGGCACCCAGAAACTTAAGGCAATCTATCAAATTAGAAAAACAGTTTGGATAGTTTTATGGTGTTTCATCAAATGCATATCTACAGTGTTTTATAAATGGCAATTAAAGAAACAAATGTAACATACAATTTGTACTATAATAAAGAGAATTGCATGTCAGTCCTTAAAGTAATACAGCTGTGAAATTTTTAAAATCCGAGTGAGTAAGAATCTTATTTAATTTTATATCAATTATTTTACAGAACAGCATTGATATTTTTTCCATGTTTCAAAATTCTAGCTTGAATGGTTATTTAAATAAAAATGTGTTATCTAACTTCCTAATTCTAATAAAAATGCTCCACTTGACGCAGTATATATTCAAACCATTTACCCAGTCCCTAGTAATAGAAATTCTCACACATAGTTTGAAATCAACTTATTTTCTTGTTCATATCATAGTTAAAAATTATAGTTTATTGTACATCCTAAATACGGAAGTTCTTTATCCAACAAGCTGACTGTTAGTCTGCATGTTCACCAAAACTCCTATTATAATTTCATGATGAATTACACACATCATGTGCAAGGTTCATAATAGAATCATTCTTTTCCCAAATATGAAGTCAGGTTAGGTACTAGGCCTAAGAAAGAAACATCGCTGATGTTCTGTTTATCACTAACTTGCTTACTTTACAGGAAGTTGATTAAAAAAAAAAAAATATATATATATCGATTAAAATATATTTATGATATAAAATTTTTATAATACCTTAATTATTGTGAGAAGTATTACTTTTTATTCTCCCTTTATTTTTCCAAAGTTAATAGTTTATTTCTAAAACTTGGAGTATTATTTTGAAAAAGTATATGGCAATATTCTTTAATTTGAGAGGTAGTAAAAATTTGTGAAACAAAGTACCAAAAGACTGGATTGAGTGGAGGATTTTCAGTATGAACAAATGCTGAAAAAAGGTTTTCAGAAAAATAAAAAATTACAGTTGTATAACTTCAGTTAATGTAGTTCAAATGCACCAAGTAGAAAAAATGATATATTTTTTAAAATTTAGAAACCATATTTTATTATGAAAAAAGAAATATTTTTTAATTTTTCATAGTTTTTGGCAACTTACGTGACCCTTGAGAGGGAGGGAGGGAACAGAGGAGAGACCCAAAGGGAGACCACATCCAGTGACAACAGGTACAAGCATGGATGGGTCCCTAATGTTTCCAGAACGCAACTACGGCGCCTAGATCCTACCCACAAGCCTCCGAGAGTCCCTCGAAAGGGGTCCCGCCCGTAAACATCCTAAAGTGGGTCCTGACAGAGTGGTCCTGCTATGACGCCAGGAAGAATCCTTAAAGCTACATTCACAATGCGATGCAGGCGCAGACGTGAGCAACGCGCAAGCACGAGGGAAGACCATACTCTGTGGTTAGTTTCCCGTTCCATGCACAATGCAATCATAAGCTCGACGTAAGAAGTTCGCACGGATTTCTAGATTCGTAAAATACATATCTTCCAAGCGCACCGCAAGCTTCAGATTGGATAACAACTAACGATATCGTATAGGTGAATTCACTCTGTCTTTTAAAAATTAATAGGTTATAAAATTAATACCCAGTTGACATTCGTGGCAGTAAAGTTAAATTCATTAGTTTACCCAAATGTTAAAAGCAGTGCAAACAGGGAGACAGTAGAAAGTGATAAAGTACATTTAATGCAATGTACATTATCTCTTTACGCCTTACGATTTGTGAGAGCCAAGAAATCTAGACGCAGATGATGGGTATATCCATTATATCAAAAGAGGATTCAGCAATCAGACCACAGAACAGGAATCAGATACCATTACCTCTTTAGGAAAATGAGAGATGGAGCCGCACGGCCAAACAGAAGAGTAGCGTGTATATACATAAAATTTCGCAATGCGACCATCTGTTAAATAACAGGCAATGCATGGAGGGAAGAATGCAGTTCTGCCTCTAAGTATGCAACGCAAGCATAAAGTTTGGAGTAGGCAAGCTCTACCATGGTGTAGTGTGTTACATGCGTCTATGTGAATGCTTATATTGAATAACATTGGTGAAATTTTTGCGCTTAGGCTTATATTCATTGTGAATGGGGCATACAGAGCGCAAGCTAACCCCTATCTACAGCCCGTCCAACACCGTCTCCTGATCCCTCATTCCTGAAACGGATGATAAGGAAGTGATAGTTACAAACTAATAAAATAAAATTAAGTGTTTTAACGACGCTGTCAATTATCAGGATTCTATCAGCGCCGTCGGTGTGCCGAAATTTCGTCCTATAGGAGTTTTTAACATCCTTGTAAATCTACTGACATGGGGCTGTCGCTTTTAAGCACACTTAGAAACCATCGATCTGGTCCAGAATTAAACTCTCTTTATAGTTTCAGAACCTTTTTTCTTTTCTTTCTTCTTTCTTTGGTGCCATACTTTTGAGCTTTCTATCAACGTTTGATTTGTTTAATTTCTTGCTGAAACTCATCGAAGTCCTTTTGATTTTGCTAAAGGGGAATCTGAATTGGTTTCGGGACTTAATGTTTAACATGGTAGATGTGGTTTTGCATTAATTTTTAAGGGACCAGAAGGCCAGCGCCTAATCAACTAAGCCACCCAGACTGACAGTGATGGGTACGGGATATAGACAGAAAAGTCGTGGCAGAAAATGAACAATCCCAACATTCACCTACCGACCAGGTAAAATCACGAAAGCCCCATTATTCAGAATGGTTAGTCGCGGGGTATCGAACCCGGAACCTTCCAAATGCGGATCAGAGGTGTTACCTCATGAGCCATCCCGTTTGCTTCTTATATCCTCAAGTTCGTCAGAAAGAATGGGAATTTTCAGTGGTAAAATAGCAACAAACATTCGATAAACGTAAATACATACCTTTTACATTCTCTAGCCCGTATTACAATTCACATAGTGGTTAGAGAAGGTAAAATACCTATTGTATTCCACCCAACAATTCGACGTCGAGATTTCACCAGAAATATATGTATTGAGGTCCCCCGAGCCCGAAAAAAATGTTTATAGAAAAACGGTCCGTGTGTGTGTGTGTGTGTGTGTGTGTGTGTGTGTGTGTGGACTCGGTTAAATACCAAACTTGGCACTTATGCTTAAGGTTTTCAAGAAAATCGACCCACCAAAAACTACCCTTAACATGGACAATTTTTTGAACATTTTTGTTTTTTCAAAAATGGTTCTAACGGTTTTGATTAAAATACCGTGTATTAAAGATATTACTACCACTAATAAAATGTATATTTTTAATTTTCTAGTAATAGCCTCTGAAGACCTCTTTATTTTGGATGAGTTTTGCATAATTTGGAATAACGGTTAAATCGTGACAGATAGACAAAAAATGACTACACAAAAAATGTAGATTTCGTTAAATCACATAATATATACTCTACGTTTTTCTTGTACAGTTGGCCGTTTTTGAAATATCCATTTTTATTGGTTTCAATTTTTCCCAAAGTCACCATGCAAAGCGAACCGAACCTCAACTGTTTCACACAGTGACCAGCTTTTTAAAAGATTTGACTATCGCTTTAGCCTAATGGATTCCCTTATTTGCCTTCTAGTTACAAGAAAGCAAGTAATAAGACCAATTCTGCTAATGTTTATCTCGATTAGCATGATGTACATAAAAGATTAATCTTTAGTAAGAACAGTTTGTATATGCAACAGCTAGAGAAATTTATTGGAAACTACATCAGATTTTTTTTCTTATAAAATACTTATCGAAACACAAAGCCATATTTGCTGCTACTGAGGCTGGGCGATCTTCAAAACTATTGTAAAATTAGACAAAATTGGGAGAAACCTAATAAATAAAACAAACACTTTGCACACCATTGACAATACTAGTCTTGTTGCGGTAGTGAAAACTGAACGTAAGCATACAGGAATGAATAATACTAATTGGGAGCCCAGAAATGAAATTCCTCAAACCACTCACTGGCCGGATATTAACATCATAAATAAAATGTATATTTTTAATTTTCTGGGAATAGTCTCTGAAGTTCTCTTCATACTGGATAACTTCCGCATAAATATAAACCGTAAGAAATAGAGAAAATCCTATCACACAGAAAATGTAGAGCTCAGTAAAACACACAATTTATGTCAAATACGATTTTGTTGTGAAGTTAGCCGTTTCGAGATATTCCTAGTTATTGGTTAATATTTTAAGATACGTATACATTTCTTAATTGGAAAATCGTTATTATTTGAATAGGTAGAGTCAGACTGAACTATTTAAAAATATTTATTTTTCTTTCTCCTGGTCAAGCAAAATTAAAATAAATAAACAAATAAAACGGAATGTTAATACATAACATAGTGACCAGCTCTAGAAAGATTTTACTATCGCTTTAGCCTAATGTATTCCCTTATTCCCGCGTATCTACAAGGAAGTGTGTAAAAAAAGTGTTTCTGCAAATGGTTATATCAATATATATGAGGTAAATGCAAAAATAAGGTTTAGTTAAAATAGTATGTTGCAGAATAGGTAGAAAAAGTCATGTGAATGTAACACATTAGAATTGTTTGTGCAATAAAACTTGTCTTTCTCTTACCGTTTGCCAATTGTACAAAACTAATTCAATGAAGAGAACTTCAGAGGCTATTCCCAGACAAATTCAAGATATATATTTCATTTGTCGCGAATGTATCTTAAACATATCGTATTTTAATAAACATTGTTAGATACATGTTTAAGAAAATCAAAATTGTCAAAAAATGTTCCATATAAAAATAGTTTGGGGTGATTTTCTTGAAAATATTCCAGGCGAAACCTTGTAAGATGCTGAAATAAATACCAAGTTTGTATTTAACCGAGTTTTCGTTGTTGAATTATACTATTCACACACACACACACACACACACACACACACACACACACATGGCACTTTTTCTAAAAATGCTGCTTTTTATTTAAGAGACCTCAAGCGTGTATTTACACTGAGGTTCCAATATCTAATTTTTGGATGTAATGCAATGAGTTCTCTACCTACTATGTATGAATGAATAAGTCTATTTATTGAAATAACAGTGTCATATATTGAGCTTCATCATTTGCACGGGCCCACAGACCGTACCTGCTTCTGCAACACATAAAATAGTAAGCAATATTAAAAACAAAAGAATTAAAAGAGTAAACACGAAAATAAAAAGAACAAAGACATTCAAATACAGCAATTTAAATTTGCAACATAGAGTACACCTTATTCAGATGCATTGATGTACCCTATTATAGTAAACAAATACACTTAAGAGAAATATATACAAATAATACTAACACGATAAAACAATGACCGAAAAATATGACATAAAATATATGTATATATAACATTATAATCACTTTTTTCAGCTCTTCTTATCGCCCTTCCCCCCTTTTTTCTATTATTAGTCTCAGATCTCAGCTGTCTTGCCTTAAGTAGAAATTTATCTAACCCGTCCACGTCTTCCATGCCTGCCAGTGGCGTCCAACATGCTTCTAGCTCTACATTCGTGGTGATAAAGGATCGCGGTAAATATATTTTCCTCCATTCCTCCGTAACCCTACATCTTGCTAAGATATGGGTCCACGACTCTTCCTCTTCGCAAATGGGGTAAACTCTCATACCATTCTCGTCAGTAACTTATATCATCCGCCATGTTCCCCTAATTCACGCGAGCCTCTCTCTAATGAGTTTAGTACCTGTTTTGATGTATTGCTCCATCCCCACTCCGATTTTAGCCCAAACTATACTTCCAATGAAACCTCCGTGCATTACGCAATTATTTACTCTGTGAATATCACAGAGACAGTTCTTAATTTTTCTCCAAATACTCCGTCTGTTTGCCTGCCCCACCATCCAACTGTATCCCATCCCAATGGTTTCCAACCCTTTCTTTAATTTTGATGCCGACGTCGAATTACCTTCCATTCTCAACTGTTCATGGTAGAGACGGCTCTAATTGGAGATTCTCTCCAAAACTTTCTGGTTTTGCACTCTATCGTTTGCCCCGAATTCCCTCATTATTCCGCAGTTGGCCGTACCCCTCCCTACACCCAGAATTCCTTTCAAAAATTGGGTCCTCACTTGGTCCAGATTCCCTGTTTGTTTCCACCCCCATATTTCTCCTCCATATATCATCGTGGATCTAACTGTCGCTCGAAGACAGTTTCCATTAAGGTTATGGATATACTATTAACCATTTTACCACCTCCGGAAAGGTACCCTCCTCATAAACAGAGGAATATGTACACATATTTTACTTTTGAAATCCCCCTCGTAATGCATATTTTAGTCATAGTACTGCACATGAAGAGAGATTAGCTTTAAGTCAAATTGAATGAGAAGAGTATCTATCGAGAAGGACCCTTAATTTATGTAACATCCCCATATCATTTGAGAAGTAGTTTACACACATCGACCAAGAATGGAATGAACGGCTATCTCCATAAAGCACAGTAGCAGCCTAAACGCTCTTCGTTAATACGTAACAGCATGTATTAGCATTATTAACGATGGTTATTTAGCTAATAAATAGGTATAATAATTTATAACATTCACAAGTGTAATAATAAAGTCCAGTATGCTGTTGATCATATTCGTAGGCCTATAAAGTAAGCAAGTTAATGATAAACAGAATATCAGAATATCACTTAGGCCTAGTACCTAGCATACTTCATATTTGGGAAATGAATGTTTCAATTATGAACCTTGCATATGATGTGTGTAATTCATCATGCAATTATTATAGTAGTTCTGGTGACCATACATACTAACAGTCAGCTTGTTGGATTAAGAACTTCCGTATTTAGGATGTACTATAAACTATAATTTTAGCTACGATATAGACAAGAAAATAAGTCGATTTTAAACTATACGTGACAATTACTTATTACACTTTTTCGTGCAGAAAGCACCAGTACAGAAAAACGTCATTGCCCATAATAGTTCTCGCTATAACTCTTTTGTGCGATGACAAGCAATTACCTTCTCTACCACTGCAATATATCTACAAATGCAGATAGAGAAAGTGCTGATTTCACCCCAAATTTCTATACGGAAATGCCACCGGAAATACATGTTTTTCAAAGAAAGCATTCTTAGAAAAAGGCCCGTGTGAAAAATAGGTCAAGTATCAAACTTGATGTCTAAGTTCAGCATATTTCAAGGAAGCTTTTCAGGAAAATCCCCCACCACAAACTACTCTTTACATGGAACATTTTTCGAAAAGTTTTATTTTCTCAAAAATGGATGTAATGATTTTCATCAAAATACCATATGCTTAAGATATTTCAGTGGCAAATGAAACTGTAGGTATAGGTATCTTGCATTTTCTGTTAAAATAATATTTTGTTTGTTAACGAAACTGCAATTGCCAGGATCGAATCGTTGCCACCGGTGTGCCGTAGTTACATCCCAGCGGATTTCTTTTACTTGTCTCTAAATCTACTGATCTGGGGCTGTCGCTTTTAAGCACCCTTACAGGCCATCGGTCTGGGCCGGATTTGAACCCGCGACCTTGAGATCAGGAGTCAAGCACCTAACCAATTGAGCTACCCAGACGAACTTGAATTACATAAGAATAACCTCTGAAGTCCTCTTCCATTTTGGATGACTTTTGCATAACTGGTAAACCGTAACAGATAGACAAATACTACTACACAAAAAGCAGATTTGGCTAAAATGCAGGATTTATATCTAATATTTTTGTAAGGTTAACCTTTCCGAGACATTCCTTGTTACTGGTTAAAGCTTTCCAATGGTTATATTTATCTCAAATGGGAAATCGTCATTCGATTTTCTTTTGGTATTTTACTCCTGGCCGTGCAGAGAATGAGGAATTTCAGTGCCATAGAGACCAGCTCGTAAAAATGTTGACTATCGCTTTGCTTAGTGTATTCGCTTATTTTTCTTATACCTACAAGGAAATAAGTTGTTCCACTGTTCTTGCTCACATTTATCTCGATAATTATGCAGTAGATAAAATAATAAGCTTTTGTAATAATAGTTTGTTGCACAACATTTAGAGAAAGTCAAGTGCATGGAACACATCTGTTAAATTCTGCCAACAACTGTTTGATGATAACATTTTTGAAGCTTGCTTCTGACTGAAATGTAATGTAAAGTAACCATCCATACAGGGTCGGGTGAGTCAGCTCGTGTACATATACTCATAATAATGCTTCAATTTTTTTTTTCGGTAGCTTAACGTCCTTTAACCTGGTTGGTCACATCGGACGATGAATGAAATTGGTGAAATGATGCTCAATTGATCTCGGGGTCCATGGAGCTTAAAGTTACTCGACATTCGTCTTCTCAGGATAAGGGAAAACCCCGAAAAAAACCTTATCCGGGTAACTCACCCTAAGCGAGATTCGAACTCTCGACCTGTTGAACATGAGGCAGACACGCTACCACTACGCTACCCAGGCGAGCTTTAAATACTTCTGACTCGAATTGGTAATTTAAATTTTACGCTAAAAATTGAGATTGAAGAATATTTCATTAGATGATAAAATTATAAACTTATTAACCTGCAAATTAATTACTATAAAGAAATAGGTATAGTAATCACATTATCATATTTTGCATTTCAATATAGTCATAGTAGATACGGCAAACAGTCTCGATTTCATTTCACATAAGCGGAATATGTAATTAGAGACAGCCGGTTAAAACAAGTTTACCAATCAGTTGAAACTTAAGATATTAAAGTCGCGCGTTTAGCCAGGTAATAAAACGTGACTCCTTTGTTGATTTAACAATGCAGGTTCTTTGTTATAACTGTATAGTTTAAACATTGTTTTACTTTCTTTACAATAATGCAGTTCACAGTCCCTTTTACACTAATTTGCTAATGACAAAATGCTGTGATAAGTGAATCGAGAGTAGCACTAATTGAAATCGATAGCAGCAATCGACGATATTAATCTTAGTAAAATGGAGATTGCGCGGGCGGGCTGAATGACTTTAATGCGTGAAGTATTAAGTGGTGTTATATAGACAGTTTGCACATGTTCAGTAATGTGGAATGAATATGAGAAGTGCATGAAAACATCGTTACTAATAATCTCTACATGCCAGAGGAAGAAACAGTCAAATTCAAGGAAATAAAAGGTCAGTGTAAGCCAGATCCATAACACAAGGACTGCTAGACAGGTGCTTTAAAATATATAGGAGAATTGATTTGCCTGCATTAAAAATAGGAAATATAGAGTTGTGGACCTGATTGATATACCCAGGATTACCGTGATAGGCGTTGCAGAATCAATTCCGACTTATGAGGATGATATATGTATGTTTATTGTTAAGCACACTGCATAAAGTATCACATCAGACCTGGACCTGGCCACTTGACCCAAGGCAGTCATGCCAATTATGACACAAAAATCTGATGTGTTACACTCATATGGCTTTCTCTATCTGCTCTTCAAACTTCTTACAAAATACTCTTCTTTCTACACCATGCTAATCGAGATAAACATTAGCAGAATGTTCATATTGCTTAGTTCCTTATAAGTAGGAGGGAACTAAGGGAATGCACTAGGCTAAAGTAACAGTCAAATTTTTAAAAGCTATCGTTTTGCGATTGTCATTGCAAATTGCTTCTTTGCTTGGCCAGGAGTAAAACAAAAGAAAAAAGGAACTTCCTGTCTGAGAAAAGTATGAGTACTTCAAATTGAAACCAATAACAAGGAATAACTCGGAAACGGTTACCTCCACAACAAAAACGTAAAAGACATAAATTGTGTGTTTTGACGAGATCTGCATTTTTTGTGTGGTAAGTTTTTGTGTATCTCTTACGGTTTAGCAGTTAAGCAAAATTCGGCAACATTTATTCAGAATGAAGAGGTCTTCAGAGACTATTCCCAGAAAATTCAAGATATGCATTTTATTTGGGTTGTAAATAGCTTTAATATGCGGGATTTTAATCAAAAATCATTAGAGCCATTTTTGAGAAAATGTACATTTTTGAAAAAAATTCCATGTGAAGGAAGGATTTTCTTGAAAATCTCCGTGCCACATCCTTGGAAGATACTAAACGTAAATACCAATTTTAGTACTTAACGGTATTTTCGTTTTTGAGCTGTGGTGTTCACACACACACACACACACACACACACACACACACACACACGAACTGTTTTTCTAAAAATGCTTTCTTCGGACTCAGGAGACCCCAGAACATATATTTCCAGTGAGATCTCGGCAAAGAATTTTGGGTGGAATGCAATACTTTCTCTATCCACTATGTACATTGTACACGCGGTCTAGACAGTGAAAACGTGTTATCCCGGAAAAGTTAAAACCATAATCCCTACTAATTCTTACCCAACAGCTATAAATGGTTATAGCCAGTTTATTTAATTCTTAAAATAAACAAATAAAAAGTTAAATTATATAATTCAAAATTTAAAAAAATCCTGTAACCTTATTAACTGAGGACCAATCACTACACTTTTCTTAATCGCTACACATCTATTATTGCTTTGCTGTGCTTTTTACAATCAGTTTTACAATTTTTATCATTTACGAATTAAAATCACCTAATTGCCAATGAATCACCAATGGAAAATGAAAACTATCACTTTTCTAAGGCTCGGTAACTTGGGACCTGGTGTGCTCTGCGGTCAACTGGGGCTACAGGTATAATGTAAACATAGATTAAAGGCACTTGTATTCCGTGACAGTACCTCCGTGCTTGTAAGAGATATTGCTGACATTGAGTACCAATCGCTTCAGCAAAAGGGGTGCCAACTTCCGAGACTTAGTCATGGCTTAGTAAAAATTAGAAGTTTGTGTGCGACACGAAATACAGTTGACTCGACAGCGAGTATAGACAGGTAAACAGCTAACGATAGTGCACCAAAAAGAAATTAGAAACGCTCACGCTGTTAGATGTAAAGGAGTGTTGTATTTCTCCTTTTCAGACTGTACGCTCCGCGTGATTTGTTTACATCAGAAGTTAGCACAGACACTGGGCATACATTTGTATAACATCTACGTATACGTAACCTGATGACAAACCGTACAAATCTCTCATCTTTAGTAATTAATGTGGGAGGCTTAAGACTAAATATTCTAGCAGGAAATCCTTATTACATATGGTGTAACAATACATTTATGTAATTAAAGCCACTAACTCAGGTAAACTCAACGCCATATCTGTTCAGCAAACATTAGAGGATTCGATTACCTTCAAATCTTTATTTACTTGTCTACTGTTTCTTACAAAAATCAATGCAGCATTTTCTTGCAATTCATCCCCATGTTTGAAATCTTAGTCTGTAAATCTTCACCTTGCAATCTTCACCAGCTATTAAAATCCGTTAAAGAATTCAAGAGAGGTGACGCCGCGGTAACGTGAATAGGGCAGTGTTTAACACCAGCTTTTACTACTTGTGGCACCGCAGGCGATGACAATGATGGTACATAGAATGAAGATGGAGCAACGGTGGAATGTGATGGCGGGGGAAACTGGAGAGCCCGGAGAAAACCCGCCCCTGCGCCGCCTTGTCCACCACAAATCTCACTTGCGGTCGCTTGGGATCGAACCGGGGCCGTCTAGGCGAGTGGTCTAACCACTAGGCCACGGCGCGGCCATTCGCATTCAGGAGGTCCCGGATTTGATCCTATGTTTTTTCGTGGTTTTCCCGGGGTCAGCAGACGAATATTGGGGTTGCTTTTCATCATTTGCCCTTCATTCCGCTTCCTTTTTAGTTTTCAGGTGTGCTTCTAGGGTCCAGTTAATGGCAGTGCAGGGGATGGCGTGTGTGTAAGCTCAATTTAAACAGATTGTCCGTGGATACTAGAGGGCTGTCATGTCGATGAACCGCTTGATTTCCCTCTCTGCCAGCTCCAGCAGTAGGACGGCTCATTCGATCTTACGAACTTCCGCGCGTATCTATAGCCTGTCTGCCTGCGGTCTGTAGCCTAATATGATTCATTCACTTCGTACCTTCCTCCTGGGGGATGTTCACCACAGTATATATGTATGTGTAAATCACATATGTCCTTTACCTTTTAAAGGACAATAAAAATAAATGTATCTAGATTACCAACTGGCCATGTTTGAAAAATCAATATTTATTTATTTTTACTTTCTCTACTTGGTATAGTAAGTAGGCACAATATTTTATTCCACTCACAAATTTGATGTCGAGATTTCTCTAGAAATATTAGTTTTGAGACTCCCTAAAAAATATAACAGGTCTGCCGATGTGTGTCCATGTGAATGTGTGTGTCTGTGTGTTTGTGAAGAACATGTTAGTTAAATATCAAAGTTAGTATTTAAGTTCAGTTTCTTCCAACGATGCGAAACGAAGTCCTTCAAGAAAATACCCAACCCAAGCTACCGTGTAGGTGGGAAATTTTTCTAAAGTTTTGATTTCTCAAAAAAAAAAAAAAAAAAAAAAAATGACTAACGATTTTGATAAAAATGCCATATGTTTAGGAACTTTTCTTAACATACTAGATGTATATCTTAAATTTTCTGCAAATAGCCTTTCCTCTTCATGAATAAGTTTTGCATAGATGAGAAACGATAAGCTATAAGCAATATCTTAACACAGAAAAAGTTTAGATCTCGTTAAAGTGCACGATTTATGTCAAGTTCATTTTTAGAGTTAATTTCATATTTCTGAGATATTCCTTGTTATTGGATTACATTTTCCAACAATTAAATACACTTTTCTCAAATAGGAAGCCGTTATTCATGTTTGTTTCTCTGGTCAAGCAAAGAGAACAGTATTACAATCATCCACATAGCGACTAGCTCTTAAAATTTTTGACTATCGCTTAAGTCTATTGCACTCCCCTATTCCCATCATATTTACAAAGAAATGTGCAATAAAAGCATTCTACAAATGTCCATTTCGATTAAATCATAAATAGATAGAATAAAGTGTTTTATTTTCTTTACCACGTACATATTAGGCAGAGAAAATATTACCTTCCTCCAACATGTTTGATATCAAGATATCATTTGTAATATATTTAAATATAAAAAAGGTATTTTAGATAAAAAAACTGATGTGATCCATTCACATGACTTTCTCTACACACAAATTGCAACAAAATACTATTAAAAAGCTTATGCTTCTATTTACTTCATGCCAATCGAGAACAAATTAGAAAAAAATATTCTTATTACTTGCTTTCATGTAAGTAGAACGCAAAATAAGGGAGTAGCATAGGCTAAAGTGATAATCAAAAGTTGGTTGCTATGTGATTGAATTTCCTTTGTTTGTATGGACAGGAGTTGACTAATTCCCGTATGAGAAAAGTATAGGGATTTTAAAGCTGAAACGAATAACAAGGAATATCTAAAAAAAATACGATCAACTCCACGAAAAAAAAGTGTATATAATATAAATTGTGTATCTTAACGAGCTCTATATTTTCTACTCAGTAAGTTTTTTCTGTCTCTATATGCAAAATTTCGTAAAATTCATCAAGAATAAAGATGTCTTAAGACTATTCCCAGAAAGTTCAAGATATAAAGTTTATTTGTCATCTGAATATCTTTAATATACAATATTTTAATTAAAATCGTTAGAGCCATTTTTGAAAAAATAAACATTTTCCATGTAAAAGATAGGGGTGGGTGAATTTTCTTCTAAATCTTCGTGTCGCATCCTTAGAAGTTACTGCACTTAAATTCCAAATTTGGTATTTAACGGATTTTTCATTTTTGAGCTATGCTGCCCACAGACATACACAGACACACACACACAGATAGACAGACAAACACACACACACACACACACGGACTTTTTCTAAAAATGCTTTATTTTTGGATTCTGGGGGTCTCAAAACATATCTCCGGTGAAATCTCGGTATCGATTTTTTGGGTGTATTACGATAACTTCTCTATACACTATGTGCATAGTACGTGTAGAGAAGAGTGAAAATCAGCTATGCAAAAATCATCCAGAATAATAGGACTTCAGAGCTATTCCCAGAAAATTTAAGATGTATACATTGCATTTGTCATGAAAATATGTTAAATATTTGGTAATTCAATCAAAATCGTTACAGCCATTTTTAGAGAAAATTAACATTTTCGAAAAGTTTCCATGTAAAAGGTAGTTGTGGTAGTTAGCGTCGCAACCTTAAAAGATGCAGAACCTAAATATCAAGTTGTTTAGTTACCCTGTTCACACTCACACAGGTACACACATATACGCGCGTGAACCCCCCGTTTTTTTTTTACTTTCTCTAACCCCGTATGTACAATGTACATAGGGACAGAGAAGTATTGTATTCCACCCAAAAATTCGATGTCGAGATTTCACCGGAAATACATGTTTTAGGACCCCCTGAGTCCAAAAAAAAAGCATTTTCAGAAACTGGTCCGTGTGTGTGTATGTGTGGGTGTGTGTCTGTCTGTCTGTCTGTGTGTATCTGTGGATAGCATAGCTCAAAAACGAAAAGACGGTTGATTACCAAACTTGGTATTTAAGTTTGGTATCTTCCAAGGATGTGACACGAAGCTTTTGAAGAAAATTCTACCACCTCTGACTACCCTTTACATGGAAAAATTTTCGAAAATTTTTTTTTTCTTAAAAATGACTGTAACGATTTTGATTAAAATGCCACATATTAAAGCCTTTTCTATCACAAATAAAATGTATATCTTGAATTTTCTGGGAATAGCTTCTAAAGAACTGTTTATTCTGGATGAATTTTGCTTAATTTGACATAACTAGTAAACCGGAAGAGATAGATATAAACTTACTATAAAAATGTAGATCTTATTAAAATACACAAGTTATGTCATATACTTTTTTTTCGAAGAGCTTACTGCTTTCGAGGTATTCCTTATCATTAGTTTCATTTGTGAAGTACTTATCTATTTACAGTAGGAGGTTTAACAGGAGTAATTCCAGCTAATTCAGCTATTGATATTATTCTCCATGATACTCTTTTCTCCGACGGGAGTGTCCGTTTCTCTTTTGTTCTACTCCTGGTCAAGCAAAGAAGCGATTTGCAATGACAATCGCATAACGATAGCTTTTAAAACATTCGACTATCACTTAAGCCAGTGCATTCTCTTAGTTCCAGTCTACTTATAAGGAACTAAGTAAGAAAATTCTGCTAATGTTTATCTTGATTAGCGTGGTGTTGAATGAATAATAATCTTTTGTAAGAAGTTTGTTTGTAGAGTAGCCAGAGAAAGTCATGTGAGTGTAACACATAAGATTTTTTCCTAATAATGCTATTTTTGACTCAGGAGACCTCAGATGTACCTACATTTCCGGTGAAACATCATCAAGTTTTTGGGTGGAATACAATATCTTCTCTACCTACTAGTACCTAAATTCTACGTGATAGAAAAAATAAAAATGTAGATCTTGTTAAATTTATCTCAGATCTTTGTGTGTATGTGCGTGTGTGTGTATAGAGGCAACATTTTTGAGATATGCCTTATTGGTTTAAATTTTCCAATATTATACGTCTCTCAATCGGGAAGTCGTCATTCATTTTTCATTTTTTCATGAAAAAAAAACAGAATTTCAATGCTATCATATTGAAACCAGCTACTAAAAGATTATCGCTTTAGCCAAATGTATACATATATTTCCCCTGAACCTAAAAGGAAGCAAGTAAAGCTAACAATATTTCTGTTTATCTCAATTATCATGAAGTATAAAGAATATGACTTGGAAAGAATACTTTTTTCTAGAATAGATAGAAAAGGTCATGTAAATTGAACACGTCAGATTTTATAAAAATAGTTGTTGAAAATGGGTAAAAAAGGTCAAGCGAATATAACACATTAAAATTTGTTTAGAATTTTGAAACAATTTTTGTTTGCTTAAGTAATGCATAGATTTTAATGCACGTAGTATAATGGTAGTTATTTTAATGTCCGTTAATATTTAGTTATTAATAATATACACATATGTATATAAGTTAAGTTATATAACTTTGTTTCATATAAATAAAGTTTAAAATGCATCTGAATGAAACTGCGATTCAGTATGATGGTGAGGAACATTTTGAAGCATAAAAATCTAATGTGTACCATTCACATGACTTTCTCTACATCTCTGCAACAAATTATTCTTAAAAGCTTATACTTCTATTCACTTCATGCTAACCAGTAAAAAAACAGCAGAAATAGCAATATTACTTGCTTCCTTGTAAGTAGAAGCGAAATAAGGTAGTACCATAGGTTAAAGTGATAATCAAAAGCTGGTTGCTATATCACTGAAGTTTCTTTGTTTGTATGGACCGCAGTTGACAAATTCCTGTATGAGAAAAGTATAAGCTTTTCATAGCAGAAACAAAAAACAAGGAATATCTCAAAAACGATCAACTCCACGAAAATAAATTTTAATAACATAACCTGTGTGTTTAAACGTGCTCTACATTTTTTGTGTAGTAAGTTTTTGTCCATCTCTTACGGTTTAGCAGTTATTCAAAATTCCGTAAAATTCATCCAGAATAAACTACTCTTCAGAGGCTATTCCCAGAAAATTCAAGATATACGTTTTATTTGTCAGGTAAATATCTTTAATATTCGAAATTATAATCAAAATCGTTAGAGCCATTTTTAAGAAAATCAAACTTTTCGAAATGTTTTCCATGTAAAATGTATTTGTGGTGGGGGGACTTTTTTTAAAATCTTCGTGTCGCATCCTTGGAAGATACTAAACCTAAATACCAAGTTTGGTATTTAACGGTCTTTTCGTTTTGGGGCTATGCTGTCCACAGAAACACAGACAGACAGACAGACAGACAGACAGACTGACAGACAGACACACACATACTTTTTTTAAAAAAATCTTATGTGTTCCATTCACATGACTTTCTCTATATCTCTGCAACAAATGATTGTTAAAAAGCTTATGCTTCTATTTACTTCATGGTAATCGAGAAAAAAATAGCAGAAGTAGTCTTATTACTTGCTTCCTAGTAAGTAGAAGCGAAATAAGGGAGAACCATAGGTTAAAGTGATAGTCAAAAGCTGGTTGCTATGTGACTGAAGTTCCTTTGTTTGTATGGATAGGAGTTGGCAAATTCCTGTATGAGAGAAGTATAGCTTTTCACAGCTGAAACCAAAAACAAGAATGATCTCAAAAATGTCCAACTTCACGAAAACAAATGTATACAACATAAATTGTGTGTTTTAACGTGCTCTACATTTTCTGTGTTGTAAGTTTTTGTCCGTCTCTTGTAGCTTAGCAGTTATGCAACATTTTGTAAACTTCATCCAGAATAAAGTAGTCTTCAGAGGCTATTCCCAGAAAATTCAAGATATACATTTTATTTGTCAGGTAAAGATCTTTAATATACGAAATTTTAATCAAAATCGTTAGAACCATTTTAAGATAATCAAAATGTTTGAAAAAAGTTTCATGTAAAGGGTAGTTTGGGATGGGGGGATTTTTCTCAAAATCTTCGTGTCGCATCCCTGGGAGATACTAAACTTAAATACCAACTTTGGTGTTTTACCGACTTTTCGTTTTTGAGTTATCGTGTTCACAGACACACGGACACACGAACTCACGGATACACGGACACAAACACGGACCTTTTTCTGAAAATACTTTTTTTTTAGATGCAGGGTGCCCTAAAACATATATTTGCGTTGAAATCTCGGTATTGAATTTTTTGGTGGAGTGCAATACCTTCTCTATACACTGTACACATAGTACGTATAGAAAAAGTAAAATTATTTTTTCGAACTCTAGGGAAATCCGGTGAAATCTGGGTATCGAATTTTTGCGTGCCTTACAATACCTTCTCTATCCCAATGTACATTGTACATATGGGGCTAGAGAAAGTATAAAATCTGATGTCTTCCATTCACATGACTTTCTCTACTTCTGTGTAACAAATTATTGTTAATAAGCTCATTCTTCTATTTATTTCAAGCTAATCGAGAAAAAATTAGCAGAAATAGTGTTATTACTTGCTTCCTTGTAAGTAGAAGCGAAATATGGGAGTATCATAGGTTAAAGTGAAGTCAAAAGCTGGTTACTAGGTGACTGAAGTTCCTTTGTTTGTATGGACACGAATTGACAAATTCCTGTATGAGAAAAGTATAGGTTTTTCAAAGCTGAAACCAAAAACAAGAAATATCTCAAAAACGATCAACTGCTCGAAAAAAAATCATATAACATAAATTGTGTGTTTTAATGTGCTCTACGTTTTTTGTGTGCTAAGTTTTTGTCCACTTCTTACGGTTTAGCAGTCATGCAAAATTCCTCCAGAATAAAATAGTCTTCAGAGGCTATTCCCAGAAAATTCAAGATATACATTTTAATTTTCAGGTAAATATTTTAATATACGATATTTTAATCAAAATCGCTAGAACCATTATTGAGAAAATCAAAATTTTCGAAAAAAGTTCCATGTAAAGGGTAGTTTAGGGTGGGAGGATTTTCTTGAAAATCTTCGTGTCGCATTCTTGGAAGATAACCAAACTTAAATACAAAGTTTGGTATTTAATGGTGTTTTCGTTTTTGAGCTATGCTGTCCACAGATACACAGACACACACACACGCACACACACGGACCTTTTTCCAAAAATGATTTTTTTTGGATTCAGGGGGGCCCAAAACATGTATTTCCGGTGAATCTCGGTATAGAATTTTTGGGTGGAATGCAATACCTTCTCTATACACTATGTACATAGTACGAGTAGAGAAAATAAAAAGGTTATTTTAAGAAAAAGTCAATTTTATGGGGACATAGCCTATTAACAGGCGGCGCATGGGTAATTACAAAACACTGTAAGACTTTAAAATGAACGCGCATATATATATGATGTGTTCCATGCATATGACTTTCTCTACATCTCTGCAACAAATTATTGTTAAAAAGCTTATGCTTTTATTTACTGCTAATCGAGAAAAATTAGCAGAAATAGTCTTATTACTTGCTTCCTTGTAAGTAGAAGCGAATTAAGGGAGTACCATAGGTTAAAGTGATACTCAAAAGCTGGTTGCTGTATGACTGAAGTTCTTTTGCTTGTAGGACAGCAATTGACAAATTTCTGTCTGAGAAAAGTATAAGTTTTTCAAAGCTGAAACCAAAAACAAGGAATGTCTAAAAAACGAACAACTCCATGAAAAAAATGTGTATAACATAAATTGTGTGTTTTAAAGTACTCTACAGTTTTTGTGTGACAAGTTTTTGTCCATCTCTTACAGTATAGCAGTTATGCAAAATTCCGTAAAATTCATCCAGGATAAAGTAGTCTTCAGAGGCTATTCCCAGAAAATTCAAGATAATACATCTTATTTGTCAGGTAAATATCTTTAATACGATATTTTAATCAAAATCGTTAGAGTTATTTTTAAGAATATCAAAATTTTCGAAAATTTTTCCTTATAAAGGGTAGTTTAGACACACACACGAACATTTTTTTAAAATGCTTTTTTTTTTATTCAGGGTGTGTCAAAACATATATTTCCAGTGAAATCTCGGTATCGAATTTTTGGGCGCAATACAATATATAAATAAATGTAAATGGCGTGTTATTTATGGACACTCATTTACTACTGTGGTTCTCAGCGTCCCATTGGGCATAAAAGACCTCGTAATTTTGCTCAGAGGCCTCTCTATGAGGCTTGAAGTTCTTTTATGTACCGTAAATCTACGACACGGGTCCAACGACTTTATTTCCCTTCCGAAGCAAGCCATGCTAGGATTTTTTTGCCCGAAAAATCCATCGTTCTCCGCCGGGTTTTCAATATACGAGATATATCCCATGTATTAGAAGGACTGATGAATGTTTTAAGTAGAGAAAATCAAATTGGTCCAACAAATAAAATGTATATCTTGAATTTTCTGGAAATAGCCTCTGAAAACTACTTTATTCTGGATGAATTTTGCATAACTGCTAAACTGTAAGAGATGTACAAAAACTTACCACACAAAAAATGTAGAGCACGTTTAAACACACAAGTTATGTTATTAAAATTTATTTTCCTGGAGTTGATCGTTTTTGAGATATTCCTTGTTTTTGGTTTTAGCTTTAAAAAACTTATACTTTTCTCATACAGGAATTTGTCAACTCCTGTCCATACAAACAAAGGAACTTCAGTCACATAGCAACCAGCTTTTGACTATCACTTTAACCTATGGTACGCCCTTATTTGGCTTCTACTCACAACGAAGCAAGCAATATGACTTTTTTCTGCTATTTGTTTCACGATTAGCATGAATTAAATAGAAGGATAAGCTTTTTAAAAATAATTCGTTGCAGAAATGTAGAGAAAATCATGTAAATGGCACACATAAGATTTTTTTGGTAAAAACTCAGTATGTACCCCCCTAAGATGAACATAGAACTGTGTTGCGCGGAAAGGTGGTTGTGGATAGAGGCGGTGTGCTAAAAGCCCAGGCGGCAGGCCGCAACTGCGAGAAAATATCTCCCTGGGCGACTTCGACTATCACATGTCGCACGAGGGAGAAAGGAAATAACATCAATTGTATATAAACGCTTCCTTTCATATGCACCGTCTCTACATGAGCTTACCTACACATATTTTGTATGTTAGTAAACCTGCGTTGCAACCGCGCGCTTTCATGGTAAGAATAGTCTCGCCTGCTGCATATATGGAACACTTTTCTCAAATAACATGGCTTTCTTCGAAAAGTACATTTCATTTTCCTTTTATATCCTCGCTAAAGCACTTTATTACGCCTCATTACTATTCGTTCCCTTCTTTCGGATGCAGTATTGCTTGAAAAATGTATCAACAAAAGAATAACCGCGAGTGAAAAAAAATCAAATGTGTTGCACTCACTTGACTTTATCTACTCATTCTTGCACAAACGATCAGAAATTGTCTAATTGTATATTTCCTTGTGGGTACAACGGGATTATAGTAGGTTTAAGCGTTATGGAAATCTTAAGAGCGGATCGCGATGGTTTTGAAATTCCTTTGTCTTTGCATGGCCAGGAGAAAAAATGTGTTGCATTCAAAAGGCTTTCTAAATCCATTCTTCTTCAACTATTCTTACAAAAGCTCATGCTTCTATCTACTTCTTGTTAATATAGAGATGAACATATTTATTGCATATTTATTTGCACATACAAGGAGATTAGAGAAAAACAGTAGTTGAGTAGACTATACAGCGATATTAAACATTTTTAAGAGCGGATCCTATGTGATGGTTTAGAAATTCCGTTCTCTTTGCATGATAGAGGAAAAGAAACGAATAATATGAGAAAAGCATTGAATATTAGAACATTGAAATTAATAGCAAGGAATATGTAAGATATGGTCAGACTCCATAATGAAACGTTTGATATCACTTTTATCTACATCATTAAGATAAGCCTTAGCAGAAATGGTTTTATTACTTGCTTCCTTGTAAGCAGAAAAAAATAAGGGAACATATAGGCTAAAGGGATAGTAAAATCTTTTAAAGGCTGTCGCTATACGGTTGACATTACAATTTGGTACTCTTTCCAAGGCAGGAGTTAAAATAGAAAGAAAGAACAAAGAAAAGAAAAGAAAGAAAAAAATATATGCAGCGGATGAGAACTTCCTGTGTGAAAAAAAATATTTTAAAAGTGAAACCAATAGCAGGAAATATCTCGGAAATCGATATCTCTTCAAATAATAATAATAATAATAATAATAATAATAATAATAATAATGGTACAAATTGATGTGTTATAACAAGATCTACATTTTCTGTGTATTACCTTTTTATCTATCTCTTATAGTTTAACAGTTAGGCGAAAATTATTCAGAGGGAAGAGGACATCAGGGGCTATTCCCAGGAAATGTATATATATATATATATATATATATATATATATATATATATATATATATATATATATATACCCCCTGTATGATTACTGATTTTACTGTTCCTTTACACAAACATATTCACATTGCACAAACATATAACACCACTGCCCAATGCAGGACTCGAACCCACGATCCCCTGCCCACGAAGCACCAAAGCTAGACGCCTTAGTGGCCATGGGGACCGGAAGCGTTTTAAAATTGAAACCATCATTATGGAGCACCGCTGAAATGGTTAGCTCTACAAAAACTGTATATAACATAATTCATGTGTTTTAGCGAGATCTAATTTTTTTCTGCTGTAAGCTTTTGTCTGTCTCTTGCGGTTTACTAGTAATACAAAAGTCATTCAGAATGAAGAGGACTTCAGGGGCTATTTCCAATAAATTTAGGTTATACATTTCACTTATCATGTAAACATCGTTATCTACTTTAGTTACGTGATATGGATTTTACCCCCCCCCCAAAAAAAAAACTGATGTGTTCCTTTCACATGACTTTCTCTACATCTCTGCAACAAATTATTGTTAAAAAGCTAATGCTTATATTTACTTCATGCTAAACGAGAAAAAATTAGCAGAAATAGTCTTATTAGAAGCCAAGTAATGGAATACCATAGGTTAAAGTGACAGTCAAAAGCTGGTTGTTATGTGACTGAAGTTCCTTTTTTTTGTATGGACATGAGTTGACAAATTCCTGTATGAGAAAAACATAACTTTTAAAGCTGAAACCAAAAACAAGGAATACCTAAAAAACGATCAACTCCACGAAAAAAATGCATATGACATAAATTGTGTGTTTTAATGTGCTCTACATTTTTTGCTGTAAGTTTTTGTGTATCTCATTCGGTTTAGCAGTTATGCCAAATTCCGTAAAATTCATCCAGAATAAAGTAGTCTTCAGAGGCTATTCCCAGAAAATTCAAGATATACATATTATTACTGGCTGGAGTATAATCCGGGCTTGTGGTCTACTGGGCTCCTCCTTCTTCTTCCCAGACGTTTCGTCTGCGACTACGGCAGACATCTTCGGTGGCAGCGGCGAGGTCGAAGTGCTCTAGTCACAGTCACAGTTGCAACGCCCACTAGAGCACTTCGACCTCGCCGCTGTCACCGAAGATGCCTACCGTAGTCGCAGACGAAACGTCTGGGAAGAAGAAGGAGGAGCCCAGTAGACCACGGCCCAAAAGCCCGGATTATACTCCAGCCAGTATTGACACCAGCCGTGAAAGCCTAAGAATTTCGATACATATTATTTGTCAGGTAAATATCTTTACTATACGACATTTTAATAAAAATCATTAGAGTCAGTTTTGAGAAAATCAAAATTTTCGAAAAAAGCTCCTTGTAAAGGGTAGTTGGGGTTGGGTTTTTTTTTTTTTTTTTTTTTTTTTTTTTTGTTGAAAATCTTCATGTCGCATCCTTGGAAGAAACCAAACTTAAATATCAAGTTTGGTATTCAACGGTCTTTTCGTTTTTGAGCTATGCTGTCCACAGCCACACACACACACACACACACGGACATTTTTGTAAAAATTCTGTTTTTGAATTCAGGGGGTCCCAAAACATGTATTTCCCGTGAAATTCGATATCGAATTTTTGGGTGGAATGCAATACCATCTCTATACACTATGTACATAGTACGTGTAGAGAAAGTAAAAATCATTACTAGTCAATTTCATGATGGTACCTCATTACGCAACTACTTTCGTAACGAAGCTTCTATTACGCAGAGATTTTCGTAATGTAACTCTTATCACGAAACTGATTGTGTATTGCATTATTGTATTGCATTCCTTGTATTGTTTTTATATTCCATTTAAGTAACTAAAGCACTACCTCGTTTGTCAATTTTCTAATCTCATATTGTGATATAACACATTTCGATATTCGTATAGTATTAATATGCAGAATTTTAATCAAACTCGTTGGAGCCATATTTTAGAAAATAGACCATATCGATAAATGTACCATATAAAGGGTACCTTGGGGTGGGGGATTTTTATTGAAAATCTTCGTGTCGTAACCTTGGAAGATACTGAACTTGTAATACCAAGTTTGGTGTTTAAGCGATTTGTTTTTAGCTGTCCACACACACACACACACACACACACACACACACACACACACACCGCGCATACACACATGCTGATCTTTTACTAAAACGTTTTATATATATATATATATATATATTTTTTTTTTTATTCAGGATCCTCAAAAATATATTTCCGGTGAAATCTCAGTATCGAGATTTGTATATACATAGTACGTGATAGAAAAAGTATACATATTGATATATATATATATATATATATATATATATATATATATATATATATATATAATACATTATACCTATATAGATGTATGCTTTCTCTAATCACTCTTCTACAAATCATTTATATCTACCATTCTTATTTTTACTTTCTCTCACGTACTATGTATATAGTGTATAGAGAAAGTATTGTATTGCAAACAAATATTTGATACCGAGATTTCACCGGAAATACATGTTTTGTGTCCCCCAAAGACAGACAGACAAATGTACGTGTGTGTGTTTATCTGTCTGTCTTTGTATACAGTGGAAGTGGTTACCATGCTGACTTCATATACCAAGGTCGAGGGTTCAAACCCGGCGGAGGACAATGGATTTTTTTCGGATATAAAATCCTTAGTATGGCTTCCGTGGGTCCCGTGTCGTACATTTACGGCACGTAAAAGAACCTCAAGTCTGATAGTGAGGCCTCTGAGCAAAATTAAGCGGCCTTTCACGCCTAGTATTGCCGGTCCCCATGGCCGCGCTCGCCAAGGCGTCCCGCTTTGGTGCTTCGTAGCGCTGGGGATCGTGGGTTCGAGTCCCGCCTTGGGCATGGGTGTTATATGTTTGTGTACATGTGTGTGTTGTAAAAGTAAGAAAACAGTAATAATACGGTAAAAACAAGGTAATAAAAAAAGTATAGAATGGGACGCTGAGAACCACAGCACTTAAAGAGCATCCATAAATAACTCGCCATTCCATTTCATTTTCTGTGTATATGTGTGTGTTTGTTTCTGTGGGTAACATAACTCAAAAACGAAAATACCGTTAAATACCAAACTTAGTGTTCAAGTTTTGTATCTTCAAAAAGGATGCAACACGAAGATTTTCAAGAAAATTCACCCATTCCCAATTACCCTTTACATGGACTTTTTTTCGAAAATTTTGATCAAGATATTTTTATGTCAAACGAAATGTATAACTTGAATTTTCTGGGAATAGCTTCTGAAGACGTCTTCATTCTGGATGACTTTTGTATAACTGGCAAACCGTAAGAGATATACAAAAACTTACTACACAAAAAATGAAGAGCATATTAAAACACACAATTTATGGTAGATACATTTTTTTTGTAGAGTTTACCGTTTTCGAGATATACTGGATTATTGGTTTCAATGTTAGCCACTTAAACTTTTCTAAAACGGTGAGACATTTTTCTTCTCGTTACTGGTTTGTTTACTTTTCGTGGCAAGCAAAGCGATTAGAATTCAAGAGTTTCACGTAGTGACCGGCTTTTAAAAGACGAGACTATCGCTTTAGCCTGTGCATTTTATTATTTCCCTTCTGCTTACAAGGAAGCTAGTAATAAGACTAATTCTGCTTATGTTTATCTTGATTAGCATAGTGTAGATAACCGTTTAATGTTTTGAATAAAAGGTTTGTTTACCGAACAGCTAGAGGACATCATGTGTATGGAACACGTTAGATTTTTCCCGTTCTACTTACAAGGAACCAAGTAATGACAATTTCTGCCAATCTTTATCTCGATTATCATGAAATAGATAGAAGAATAAGCTTTTATTTAACTCTAATTTGTTACTGAGATGTAGAGAAAGTCATGTGATGGAACACATCAAATTTTTTGTCTAGTTTTTGTTAATCAACATAAACATCGATTACGAATTTTGTTGTAAATGTAAGAAGGATAGATACATGGGCTAAAAGATAGTCAGAATTTTAAAAATAGGATTGGTATGTGACGGCTTTGAAATCCGGTATTCTTTGCGTAACTACATATGAAATGAGTAGCGGCTTACCTCGCAAGAAAAATTATTTTTTCACTCACTGTTCTATAAAATGTAGTTCTTTAGTTCGTATTCCCTTAAGATATGTATTAGAATTTAATTTATACACAGTCCAGAATGACTTGATGATCCATAAACTTAATCAAATATTCATATTTAATGTTACAGTACTTTTGCATGATTTCATGTGTTTCGTAGTGGCGTTTATGCATCATTCAAGCAAATCTTCAAGTTATTAGGTCGCTTGAAAGAATAACAATTGGTAGAGTATAAAAACTGCAAACGATATTATCAAATAATGCTACAATATACACACTTGGTCACAATAATACTTTTTGTTCGAAGTACTTGAAAGTAAATTAAAGAAAATAATTCTCTTACAGCTGCATTGCGCAAAGCAGAAGGCATCTAAAGGCGATCATAACAGACAGAGAAGAGCATAAAAACTTTACAGCCTGAGTAATAAATGCTATGTAGATAAGAGGGAAATTAACTGGGTTTGAGCGATTCTTTGGTTATTTTGGTTCAAATGTGCACTTGTGTCTTTACATTAAAATACTAGCTAAGTACCTACTTCAATGCACAAAATATATGTAAAGTATTACGTAGTCCATAATCTGCCCTGCTTATGCTATATTTAAGACGTGCTAAAGAGCATGCAGAAATTTAAGGATATTTTCCCCGACTTAATTTATATATATTTTACTACTAAGTGGTATCTATATTTCAGACGTAGATGATTGATTTTTTTCTAGTATTTTGTATACACGATGGTAAGAAAAATTAAGGAAATATGATATTAAATTTGTCCTTTTATAATGAAAAAAATCTGATGTGTTCCATTCACATGGACTTCTTTATCTATTCTGTAAACGAACTCTTATTACAAAGTATTACTCTTCTATCTACTTCCTTTTAATGCAGATAAAATTAGCAGAAATATTAATAATTGTTCCCTTGTAAGTAGAAGGGAAATAAGGAAATACATTAGGTTAAAGCGATAGTCAAATCTTTTATATACTGTGGCTATGTGATGAAATTGAATTTCGTTTTTTTTTTTTTTTTTTTTTTTTTTTTTGCGTGGCCAAAAGTAAAAAAAAAAAAGAAATATGAAACGAATGACGAGTTACCGTTTGAAAAAAAGTGTATGTTTTTAAAAATTGAAACCAATAACAAGGAATATCTTCGAAATAGTTGACTCCAAAATAGTTTATGACATAAATCGTGTGTTTTAACGAGATCCACAATTTTTGTGTAAAACAATTTTCTATCTCTTACGGTTTATCTGTTATGCAAAAGTCCTCCAGAATGAAAAGGGTTTTAGAGGCTATTCCCAGAAAATTCAAGATGTACATTTTAATTGTCATGTGAATATAGTTAATATATGGAATTGTAATCAAAAGCGTTAAAGCCGTTTTTATAAAATCAACATTTTCACAAAATACCCCATGTAAAGAATAATTAGGGGTGAAGGATTTACTTGAAAACCTTAGTGTCACATTCTTGAAAGCTGCTGAACTTAAATTTAATGGATTTTTCATTTTTTAGTTTTGTTGTCCTCAGACACACACACATACTTACACGCGCAGAATGGGTAGAGGAAACCTTGTGAATGCAACACATCAGAATTTTTTTCTGAGAATATTTAATGGATGCTAATAACTGAACTGTTTGAAACGAGTTGCCGATTGTTTTAAGAGTTACAATCAACTGTTCCTGAATCTTAACACTAGGGGTATTAAATCTGCGACCTTCCAGAGTATTAAGAACTTTATTTACGTTGTAGGTAAAATTTGTTTAGTAAAGTACGAGATTCGCTGAACTGTAATACCGATTACCGCCAAGCGGGTGATGAGCTATTGGTACGCTACCGATCTCAGTACTACCTCCATAGTTTGTAAAATTCTAGCAAGAGTAACTGGAAGCGCAAGAAACGCTAGAGAGAGAGAGAGAGAGAGAGATAGATAGACAGATGGATAGATACATAGATAGATAGATAGATAGATGGATGGATGGATGGATGGATGGATGGATGGATGGATGGATGGATGGATGGATGGATGGATGGATGGATGGATGGATGGATGGATGGATGGATGGATGGATGGATGGATGGATGGATGGATGGATGGATGGATGGATGGATAGATGGATAGATAGATAGATAGATAGATAGATAGATAGATAGATAGATAGATAGAGAGAGAGAGAAAGAGAGAGTAATTAAAATTTTAGCGATGCATGTCCTAAGTCCCGTCAACTATTGACTACCTCACCATAGTTCCTAAGTTCTATGTTACCAAAACTTACTCTTCATATTAGTATCCAAGACATACTAGTTGTTCTTAATCCTAAGTATACTTTCCCTTTGCTAATTCTTATAAAGTCCGCATTTCATCATATTCCGATTTTAGAATGTACCATATAGCCTTAAACAAAACCTTGAGCTAATGGCATACTTGCTTACTGAGTTTTCCAGAAATTATTTACCATCAATATGAGTTCAAGCTCATTGCTTTCTCCAACGCACTCGCTTTTACTGCATAGTATTCATTACCTTCTACATAGTATTAGATTTCTAACTTCTGGTCTGTTTACATTATGCCTCACTAATGACTTATCTATGCTAAACGCCTATCTTTTGTATTTTTACTACGTTCGTTGATTTTACTATATGAAATTATTTATTGCAATTATTTCTCTATTACACAATCATTTTTATAAAGTAATTATTAATTTAATACTATAGTAATTATGGTATCAGCATGATAAAACACTGAAGTAAGTGCTATGGATATTCATTCTACGGTTTAAATTTTAAAACGGTCCACGTTACTGACTGTTTACTTCCATAGTTAAATAAACAAATAAGTAAATAAATAAAATAAAAATCTGCAATACACTGGCACCTAATTTCACAAACCAGGGTATGAATTCAACATTTTTATTATTTATTCACACATTTAAAACATGATTTACATCCATTATTTTACAGATAAATTTATGTAATACTACTAAATACTGCTCAGTAAAACATTCTTAAAACAATCTAATTAACCTTAACTAAAATTATTTATATATCCAATTCTTAAATCAAATATAACTGATAATTATCACTTCAAACACAATTATATACACATATTTCATTATATTATTTATTAATTAATATTTTCATATTTTAAAATCATTAAACCTTTATTATTTTAAATTTCATCATTTAAAACATTAAAAATCTTAAAATATAGCATTTAAAAACAATTATCAAGTATAATTTATTACTATTTATCTTTAAAAACATACATCATTTTTAAATATTGCATTATTCATTAATTGTTAATTTACTCTTTAATTAATTTCAGGTTAATTCTTCTCCTTTTTAAATTATTTAATTCAACTCCAACATTATTCTCTATTAATTAATTTACGAGTTCTTTATTATTTTTATATTTCTTTTATATTTTTACAAAATTTAATATTTAAATTAAAATAAAACTACAAAATAATCCTTTTAAAAATTAAATATAAATATTTATACTGGGGTGCAGCGTAATTGACTGGTAACCATCTATGTACGCCTAGTCAAAAATATTTCTAACACTATCTTTTCTACTTGGCCACCGGAACCCGGCGGCAATTATTTTACCATTTTAACTAAATTAAACATACAAGTGTATCTTTATATATCTTATATATATGGACTAAAGTAATAACTGTTTTAATTATTTCTAACAATAATTATTCATCTCTCTGCTATTTGCTAACTAACTACGGTATTATTGTAACTAATAGTTATCTAAACTATTTAAAAAAATTGCGCTCTTGTTTATTAATAAATGTTCTTACTTTTCATCATTTACCTGTTACTCGCCTCACTTACATAGGATTCCATTTGTATTACTCCTTTCACTCCCCATAAAATTTCACTCACTTAACGCACTTTTCACTTAACTATTGACTTTAAAAAGAAAGGAAATAAAGTCCCACTTTTCACTATTTTAAAATAATTTATCACATAAATAAATACTCATTTAAAAACAAAATCAACTTTCTGCTTTAAAATTTTCCGCTATAGCCACTAAAGCTAAAATAAGCTCAAATGATTTATCTCACTACACAAAAGACACAACCCCTTCCAGTTTCCATCGCCATTTATTTTCTAGTTCCACCTCATCTGATCTGCTCTCTCCCTAAAACTACAATTATCACCTTCCTGCTCGCCCTTTCTCTTTGGTCATCCACGACGTTGATTGGGCTGGGTTGATGCTTCTCCGTGTTGATCTCCCCTCCTCCCTTTACACTGCAGGTCGTTCGTTACATCTTCTATGCCTATCTACTATTGTATTATTCAAATGTCTTGTTCTTATTCTTTCTGATCCTATTTGTTCAGGTTGTTCCTGTTGTCTATTTAGTGGAATAATTATATCCTCATTCCAATCTTATATTGTTAGTAGTGCTTCTAGGTGCAAGAAAATGTATTTATCTTTTATTGTCCTACTTACTTTATAACCGTCTAGGGCGGCTGTTTCTTCTCATGTATTTTCTCTATAATACAAGGGCATGCTTTTAGTTCAATTTCTCGTTTATGTTATTCAAAACTGAATGTGTTCTTCTGTCCTTCATTTCATCCCATTCTTTTTGTCATGTCTTTTTAAGTTATACTTTGTTTCAACATTTTATATACAATTGCTACCTATTATCTCAAAAACCTTTCCTAGATCTCCTTTTTAGCCAAAAACGTGGCTCCTCTTAATCGTAGTGTAAGATCAACGGGTCATACTCCTGTTAATAGGAACAGCTCCATGGTTTGCGTTCGTACTTAATACCTTTCTCTAGTTTCTCCATAAAAGATTCCTTGTATTTATATTTTTCATACGACCTGCCCATACATGTACTCCATAAGTGTCTATACGGGCAAAAATGCTTGTATTGTAAGTTGTGATAATGTTTAGGGGAATTTTGAAATGATGTTGTATTAGTCTAGATAATTTCATCATCACCTCTGTTTTCAATATAACATATTCAGTGAGATTTCTAAAACCCAAACTCTCATTCACAATTAAGCTCAGATAATTTATTTCTGTGCTTCTTCTAATTTTTTCTTTCTCTACACGTACTATGTACATAGTGTATAGAAAAGGTATTGTATTCCACCCAAAAATTCGATACCGAGATTTCACCGGAAATACACGTTTTGGGCCCCCTGAATCCAAAAAAAAGCATTTTTGGAAAACGGTCCGTGTGTGTCTGTGTGTCTGTGGACAGCATAGCTCAAAAACGAAAAGAGCGTTAAATACCAAACTTTGTATTTAAGTTTGGTATCTTCCAAGGATGCAACACGAAGATTTGCAAGAAAATCCCCCCACCCCCAACTACCCTTTACATGGAACTTTTTTCGAAAATTTTGATTTTCTCAAAAATGGCTCTAACAATTTTGATTAAAATATCGTATATTAAAGATATTTACCTGAAAAATAATATATATATATATCTTGAATTTTCTGAGAATAGCCTCTGAAGACTACTTTATTCTAGAGGAATTTTGCATAACTGCTAAACCGTAAGAAATGGACAAAAACTTACCACACAAAAAATGTAGAGCATATTAAACACACAATTTATGTTATATGATTTTTTTCGAGGAGTTGATCGTTTTTGAAATATTCCTTGTTTTTGGTTTCAGCTTTGAAAAACTTATACTATTCTCATATAGGAATTTGTCAATTCGTGTCCATACAAACAAAGGAACTTCAGTCACCTAGTAACCAGCTTTTGACTTCACTTCTTATGATACTCCCATACTTACAAGGAAGCAAGTAATAAGAATATTTCTGCTAATTGTTTCTCGATTAGCTTGAAATAAATAGAAGAATAAGCTTATTAACAATAATTTGTTACACAGAAATAGAGAAAGTCATGTGAATGGAACACATCAGATTTTTTTTTGTCAAATTTTATTACCGGATCTCTCTTTAGTTTTCCTTTTAAGATTATAAGGCCAGATTCGGTTGTTGATTTCTTTATTTTTGCATATTGAACCAAGATTGTGATATTTTCTGACGTAATTGTATTTTGTTTTTCTATTTCACGTCGACTGTTGCCCTAAATAAAAAAAAAAAAAATATTACGTCATATGCATATGCAACGGCATTTACAACATTGTCGCTTTGTAATTTCTCAAGTAAGGATTGCTAAAACTACATCCCAGAAGGTCGGTCCCAGTATGAACCCCTGGGGACATCCCAGGGTTATTCTTTTAGTAAGTGCCATATTGATACTCATAACATAAACAAATCTATCTTTAAAGTAATCCTTTAACAACTTGTATAGTGATTGTGGATACTGGAGTTGTCGAAGTCTTCCAGAAAGAAACGACAACCAAAGGTGTCAAATGCGCCGGAAATATCAATAAAAATGTCTACGACGTATGTGCTTATGGAGTTTTTTACTGTATGAATTATGGTATTTACAGCATCCACCGTGGAACCTTACCTTCCGTATTGATAATGGTTGGTTCCAGTTAAGGATCTGTATTCATTTACTCTTTGTTTATTAGATGTTCAGAAAAGTTTACTTTCTCTACCTAGGTACTAAGTAGAGAAAGTATTGCACTCACCCAAAAATTCAATACCGAGATTTCACCGGAAATACACGTTTTAGGGTTCCTTTTTCCAAAAAAAAAAAATTGTAGAAATAGGTCGGCGTGTGTCTGTGTGTGCGATCACATAACTCAAAAACGAAAAGTCGGTAAACTCCACACGTCCTCTCACCTAGGTGATCCGGGTTCGATACCAAGCAACGCATGTGAGATTTGTGGTGGACAAAGCGGCGCAGGGGCGAGTTTTCTCCGGATTCTGCGGTTTCTTACGCCCTCACATTCCACCGGTGCTCCATCTACATTCATATCATCAGTGTCATCGCTTGCGGTGTAGGAGTAAAAGCGGGCATTAAACACTATAAAAATGTTTTGTATCTTCCAAGAATCCAACACCAAGATTTTGAGGAACCCCCTCCCCAAACTATCTTTATATGGAAAAAAGTTCGAACATTTTGGTTTTCCCAAAAATGGCTCTAACAATTTTGACTAAAATGCCATATATTAAAGATATTTTTATGACAAATAAAATATATTTTTCTGAAGCTCTCTGTATTCTGGATGAATTTTGCTAAATTTTGTATAACTGATAAACAGTAAGACAAAACTTTATATATCGTTAAAACACACAATTTCGTGGAAAAAATGAAATGAAAATGAAATGAAGTTTTATTTATGGACGCTTTTTAATGGCTGTAGTTCTCAGTGTCCCATTCTGCTGGGTATGAAAAACCGCTTAATTTTGCTCTTTATCAGGTTTGAGGTTCTTTTACATGCCATAAATCTACGACACAGGACCAACGGCTCTACTTCCCTTCCAAAGGAAGTCATGCTAAGGATTTTTTTACGCCCGAAAAAATCCATCGACCTCCCCCTGATTTGAACCCGCGACCTTGGATATACGAAGTTAGCATAGTAACCATTACGCCACAGAGGACTTTTTTCGTGGGATTGACCATATGCGAGATATTCCTTGTTATTGCTTTCAGTTTTAAAATACTTGAACTTTTCTCATACGTGAATTTGTCGACTCCTGGCCACGTAAAGGAACGAATTTCACTCACATGGCAACCAACTTTTAAAATATTGACTAACGCCTTAGCAGTGTATTCCCTTATTTCCTAGTGTATTCTCTTACTTACAAGGAAGCAAGTAATTAGACCATTTCTGCTAATGTTTATCTCGTTTAGCATGAAGTAGTCAGAAGAAAAAGCATTTCAACAATAATTTGTTAGATTGATGTGGAGAAAGTCATGTGAATGGAATACATCAGATTTTTGTCAATGTATTCAAAACACAGATCGATTTATATGACTTTGATTCCATGGATTCTTTATCAGACCTCTTTTTAATATAATTAATTTGGCTTGTTTCCAGCTTTTTTGAAATATGCCTCTCTCTATAAGCAATTATTCGTTGTAAAGCTGAAAAATTCGGCTGATTTTTCTTCGTGATTTGTTAGTGTTTCGTTTATAATGTTACCTAATCCGGCAGCTTTTTTAAGTTTAAGATTTTTTGCTATTGATTTAATTTCCGTTGACTGAAATGGTAACATAATTTTATTGTTTGTATAGTTTTGTTTAATTTTGCTTCTTAGTGTAATGCTAAGTTCATTGCCCGCTTCCTCCTCATCGTCGGGCAATAGTTTCTTCAGAATTTTCTCTATTGATTCCTCCCAACTTGTGATTCATTGACTCATAATCCTTCTTTAGAGTCGTTATTATCGCGGGTCTTTTAATTCATCCATAACTATTGTATATGGTTTGCACTAAATGTTCGTATTTAAATTATACTCTACAAAATTCGTCCAAGAGTTGCACCTTGATTCATTTACTAAGATTGTTCTCGTTTTCTCCTGCTGTTAGTGTTCTCTGATATACTCTCGTAATTTTTTTCATCCTCTTCCTTGCTTTCTCCACTTCTTCCGTCCATGCATTTACTAAACAATTCTTTTGTCTATTTAACGCGATCGATTTTCTAATTTTAAATTTTATTGAAGGCTCTAGTCGTATAGAATCCTGGTTATTGCATCTTCCTTCGTATATTAAACTGCCATCGTCAAAAGCAAATTTTAGTTTTTCCCAATCAGCTAGTTTTAAATTATATGAACTTTTGTTTCCATCTTCTAATTTATGAATAGTATCTTCTGTTTGATAGTTAAAGTATAATGTCACTTGTGTGCAGTCTTGCCCTACAGGATTTAATTATTTTGTAATTACATAATATTACATCTATATTAGATCTATATAGATTTATCTATATTAGATCTGTGTTTTCATAAGAAGTAGCATTATTTAGAGTATTAGTAATTAAGATCAGCTCGGAAATAATTTCTTCCAGTTTCTTCCCCCTTGAATCCTTTTGTAAATTAAACCACCACTCGGATATTGAGTTGCATCCATTGTATATATACGTTTATAGTTACGTGTAAAATACTCTATTTATACTTCGAATTTTATCTAAATAAGGGTGGCTGTACTGAAAATAGTAATTGTGCCCATATAATAGCTGATTTGCATGAAGTTGTTATGGGTATCATTGAATTGAGCTGTGCTTGTTACTTGAATTGTTAATAATAATTGCCGTCATTGAATAAACCCCGGGATATATTGCCCATGCCGTAACAGAAATGTGAAATAATTTCTCATTTATGAGTATGGTTCCTGAATTAAAATATCAATATTTAGCTCTTCTACGATTTCCTCAGGCCGTAACAGTTTATAATTATTATTGCAATTAAAGCCACTAAGTCGTCCATTTTTTTTAATAAAATATATTCTCTGTTTGCAAATAATATTATTTGTTTCCAGAATTGTACGGCTGTTTCCTTGCTAATTTATGAACCCATATTAACTCTGCCCTTGGGATATTTTTGTAGGACTTATATTAATTTTGGGAGTTTGAATGGGTTGCCAAACATTTTTGTTAGGTTTGCTATAGGATTAGATCTATCGTTTTATTTGTTATAGGACTTGTATGTATATTTTTAATGGAATTTTGCTTGTATTTAGATGTAGTAATTTTGGAATGTTTAAGTTTGGGGTGGTAGATGAATTTTGAGGTTTAATTTTTGGATAATCCAATGAATCATGCCAAATATGCATAATTAGTTCGGCCAATTTTACCTTCCGTTAAAGGCTATTCTACCATAACATAGTACGAAATCCTTGTAAATTTCTTTCAGATGTAGCAGTTCGGTTTTTCTATTAAATATTTTCCCTATTAATACTAACATTTAGGGATCAGTCGGCACATTAAAACGTTTAATTCCATCCTTTGGATGGCATCGGGCACGGGGATAACAATGGGTTTTTCCATTCTTGTCAAGTTTCCTTATAATATGCCTTAAGGCAGCAACCAGAGTTTGATTTTCTTTCAAATCACTCAGTTGGGCTGAGCGATGTATTAAACTCAGTGTAGATTTTGCTTACATCAGCTTGTGACTGCTTCCTGTTGTTCAGAGGTATGTGAGGTATCTCCTGAATGTGGCAAAATATCTTTTATCTAATCATTATTAAGTAGATCGGTTCCATGTAACTCTTTCAACTGTTGTAAATTTATTTCCTCATTAGTATGGGTTTTGTTTAGGTCTTCTTATTTAATAAGACATCTTGTTCGTTGTTTTCTTTTTTCCCATAATTTTATTTAAAAGCTGCTATTGTGCTATGTTTAGTCTTTATTATATTTTAGCTTCTTATAGTTCTTCTTCTTATTTATATTTAAACCCTTCGTCTTCTTCATCATCTTCCTCCGAGTATTGCATTATAGTCCACTTTTATTATTTTTACTTTCTCTACACGCATTATGTACATAGTGTATAGAGAACGTATTTTAATGCATCCAAAAATTCGATACCGAGATTTCACTGGAAATACATCTTTTGAGACCTCCTGAATAAAAAAAAAACATTTCTGGAAAAAGGTCCGTGTGTGCGCGAGTGTGTGCGTTTGTGTCCGCACACGCGTGTGTGTGTGTCTGTGGACAGCATAGCTAAAAAACGAAAAGACTATTAAATACCAAACTTGGCAACCGTTGGCGACACGAAAATTTTCAAGAAAATCCCCTCACCTCCAACTGGAACTTTTTTCGAACATTTTGATTTTCTCAAAATGGTTCTAAGGATTTTAATTAAAATATCGTATATTAAAGACATTTACCTGACAAACAATATGTATTTTCTGGGAATAACCTCTGAAGACTATTTTATTCTGGGTGAATTTTATGGAATTTTGCATAACTGCTAAACCGTAAGAGATGTACAAAAACTTACCGCACAAGAAATGTAGAGCACATTAAAACACACAATTTATGTTATATACCTTTTTTTTTTTTTTTTTTTTTTCGTGGAGTTGATCGTTTTTGAAATATTCTTTGTGTTTTGTTTCACTCTTAGAAAACTTATTCTTTTCTCATACAGGAATTTGTCAACTCGTGTCCATACAAAGGAACCAGTCACATTTTTGACTGTCACTTTAACCTATGCTACTCCCTTATTCCGCTTACAGGGAAGCAAGTAATAAGACTATTTCTGCTAATTTTTTCTCGATTAGTATGAATACTTTTTCTTACATCATCTTCAGTGTCTACTTCAACAATTAAATTTTTACCTGCGCTTTTCATGGTATGAATTTTTATTTTCTCCTGTGTGGGCTTCAAATTTTGCGTGACGAATTTTTTGCAATTCTTTAGATTCCAATTTTCTGTTGGACGTTTTAAACACTGCGTGTTTTTTTTTTAAATTTTCTGCTGTAAGTTTGCCTGTTTAAAATTTAGCACAGGAGCTATCCTCGTTGGCTTTTGAACCAGTTATTTATTTTCTTGAAGTTCATCTAGTGTTTTCACTTCTGTTTCAACTCCTGATTTTGTAATCTCAGTAAGTCCACATTATGTGCGATAATACCTATTACATCAAAAATAATTTTATTATTTTCCAGAAATATTCTTGTCACCTTTCCTAGTGGCATTCAGTTCCTGCAATTATTTTATAACGTCTTCATCATTTGTCAGCGTTTTTATAATTTTTGTACCCCTTTTCACTTCCTTATTTTCTTGCTCTCGTCCTAAGCTATCTCGCAATTTTCCATTTTTTCTGTGGATCGACGTAACGCCTTCTTGGCTTTAAATGGATTTGTTATACTAACATCATACTTTTTCTGACTCGTGTTACTATTATAATAAAGAGGGAAACTGTCCCCCGAAATAATTTATCGCCACCAGAACTAGAAGAGTAACACAAACTAAGCTAACATAAAGTAACATAACCTAACTACTGCCTCGTGTCGTTGACCTAAAACGTGCTGATACACTACTTAACAACACAACGTCTTTAGACAGACGGCTGATTTGTTTTCTCTTTCCATGTGCAGCAAAACTCCTACACCATTAAAACATAGAATCACATTTTAGGGTTGTTTGAACTTACTTGTTGGCTTTAGTTTCCTTGTCAAATAGAAGCTAAGGCCTGATCTTTTCTTGAAGTCGCCCTCCGTGGTGTCATGGTTATCATGCTAGCTTCATACACCCAAGGTCGCGGGTTCAAAACCGGCGGAAGACGATGGATTATTTCGGGTGTGATGGCTTCCTTCTGAAGGGAAGTAAAGCCGTTGGTCCCGTGTCGTAGATTTACGGCACGAAAAGAACCTCAAGCCTGAAAAAGTGACCTGTGAGCAAAATTAAGCGGTCTTTCACACCCAGTATAAAATGGGACGCTGAGAACCACAGAGTTAAAGAATGTCCATAAACAAAACTTCGTTTCCATTTCTTTCCATACTTAAACGTCATTGTCCTCAAACAGAAATACAAAATATGTTTTTAAAGAAATGCATTGAACGTGTGTGTAGGCAATAAAATATATTGATTGGATTCAAATATCCAGGATCTGAACCACGAATTTCCCGGGGTCCGTTCTGTTTAACAGAACTGCCGTATCAGCATATCGTGATGACATTTAACTCCCCAACTAGCTTGCATTTTTCCAGGTAGACCACAAGGAGATCTCAAATTCATTTTGAGATGGATTATCCCAATGACGATTTACAATGTCGTAAACCGTCGCTCTCCGCCAGGTTTGAACCCACGATCTTGGATATAAGAGTCTAGCTTAGTAACCACTACACAACGGAGGGCGACGTTATTTTCACTGCATTCGTAATATAATGTTATGGGCGATCTCGTGTTATACGTAAATACTATTTAATTACAACTTGTTATACTCTGACACTAATAGTAGATTATTTTGCATGTGATAAATTATTATCATTGTGTTTTGAATGGGTCCAATTTATTAAAAAGACAACGTGTAAATACACATTTATAACCTTGTCAAATCTTTCCAAGTGTTGTCAAGTATTTTTCAACATTTGACAAATTTTTCTTGTAAACTCCTGAATTGAAAATCATGTTTGATCTTGCACAAAGGGCCTTAAGACTTTACTGCCAACATCTACTAAAATCCACAATTATTGACTTGCAGGTGTAGAACATGTATGTTTTGAAGCTCCATCTGTTTTAATTTATTTACGACCAGGAATTTCTAAAAACGTTTAGCGGTTCGACGAAACCTTGTTTGCCGTTAAAATTTCACCGCAGGGAACCGCAAGGGACTTGAGTTTTAGTAAAGACCAGGGGCGAACTAAAAAAAGGGGTGTAGTGAACACATTACTATAGGTAGTCGGGTCACGCATGGCTGGGACATCGTGTATTCCATCATTACCTGTTTAAAAATTAAACCCGCACCAGGGTGTAACCAGCCAGTACCTTGCTGTATACTTTATCCGCTTGTATGCCCACTCCCTCTCCAACAATTCTGGAGCACTTAGGAACGCGTTTGAACCTAAGTCACGTAGCCACTTCAGTGCTGTAGAGCCCTCCCATTTTCGTGCAAGAGTGCACCACAACTCGGCTTCTACTTTCAAGACAGCCTAGTTTTCTTCCTTTTTACTTTCTCTACACGTCCTATGTACATAGTGTACCTATAGAGAAGGTATTGCATTCCATCCAAAAATTCGAAACCGAGATTTCACCAGAAATACACGTCTTAGGGTCCCCTGCTTCCAAAAAAAAAAAAAATAGAAAAAGGTCCGTGTGTCCTTGCGTCTGTGAACAAGATAGCCCCAAAACGAAGAGTCTGTAGAATACCAAACTTGGTATTTAGGGATGCGACACGAAGATTTTGAGAAAAATCCCCCCACCTTAAACTGCCCTTTAATGGAAAAATTTTGAAAATTTTGATTTTCTCAAAAATTATTCTAACGATTTTGATTAAAGTCTCTTATATCTAAGATATTTACATAATAAATACAATGTATATCTTGAATTTTCTGGGAATAGCTTCTGAAGACCTCTTTATTCTAGATGCTTTTTATTGAATTTTGCATAACTGGTAAACCGTAAGGGACAGACAAAAACTTACTTGGTACAAAATGTAGATCTCGATAAAACACACAATTTATGTCATATACACTTTTTTCGTGGAGTGGCCGTTTTCGAGATATTCCTTCTCATTGATTTCAATTTTAAACCTTTCCCAAACGGAAACTTTTCTCTTGGCCACGCCAAGAATCGGGTTTCAATCCCGTAGCAATCACAGTTTAAAACATGTGACTGTCGGTTTAGCCTAGTGTATTCCCTTATTCCCTTCTACTCATAAGGAACCAATGCTAATGTTTTAGATATGTAGAGAAAACCATGTGTATGGAGCACATCGGATTTGTATTATTCTTTCTTATTTTCCTTCTTTCGTTTTTCGGCGTGAACTCTAGGGACAGCTGAGATCTTAGGCTAAGATGTCTTTATTCCAAACGCCTTTAAAAATACACCCATAATAGAGAGCTAGAACCACGAAGAGTTTAAATTACTTATCGGAAAGAAACAATTAAAAGAATTCTAATTGTTTCAATATATGCTATAAAATCTATTAAAGCTCCTGGGGTTCCTTTGAGAACTAAACGAGCGAATATATGTTTAGTGTTATCAATTCATCCAAAAAGTATAAAATTTAATCATTATCAGTGATAAACCTCTATTTGGTTTCAATTAAATAAGGATAATTATTTATCTTTATCTTTATGACTTCTTTTTCAATTATCTTAAGCGATTACACAATTAACACATTTTAAGAATTGGGTTAAGTTCAATTTAATATAATGATTTTGAACAATTTTATGCTATAGCCGGAATTTGAACACAATTGAATTCAGTTATACTTACGGACGCTCTTAATTGCTGTGGCTCTTTGCGTCCCATTCTATATTGGGCGTGAAAGACCGCTTTACCTTTGCTCAGGGGCCTCTCTAATCATATTTAATGTTCTTTTACGTGTCGTAAATTTACGACATGGAACCTTCCGAAAGAATCAGGAAGGATATTACGCCCGGGAAGAAAAAGAAAAAGAGAAGAAAAAAAATAAAAATCCATCGCCCTCGTTTGGTTTGAACCCGCAACCTTGAGAACCAGAGGGTAGCATGCTACCCGTAGACCACGGGGTACGACTTTGAACGCCGATATTCAACTTGCTGTGCCGCTGTTATGCCCCAATAAGCTACCATGGCAACATGCCGACACGACAATAAATGCTTGCCTGCCTCGGTAACATGGGTTAGCGTGTCTGCCTCACATTCAAGAAGTCACAAGTTCGAACATCGCTTAGGGTAAGTTACTCGGATAAGATTTTTTCGGGGGTTTCCCTTATCCTGAGAAGACGAATGTCGAGTAACTTTAAGCTCCACGAACCCCGAGATCATTTGAGTGTCATTTCACAGATTTCATTCATCGTCCGATATGGTCAACTAGGTTAAAGGACATTAAGCTACATAATAAATAAATAAAATAAAAAACTCCAGCATGCTAAAATTTTTCCTGGTAAATCACAAGACATTCTTAAATTCATTTGCTGATATAACATAACTCAATGTCGAATTTCAATTTCATAAACATTTTAAGTAAGGGGCTTCATAGTTAAGCATATTATCAATATATGTTATTTATTTGTTCTTTCACACAAGCCGTATGAAGGTTAAAATTGCAAACGTAAGATCAAACTGAAAAATTTAGTGCTTGGGATTTGAACCACAGATCCTATGCCCGAATCAAATTCTGTTTTAGAAACACATATTATTCCGATTATACTTGAACACATTTTAAGTTCTTTAGATCATTGGACTTTCTTGTACTTATCTGCCTTTATCTCTAGCTCTTATAAGTAGAAGGGCAAAAATCTAATGTGTGCCATTCACGATATCCTCTAGCTGTTCGGCAAACACATTTTTTATTCAAAAGATTAATCTGTTATCGACATCATGCTAAACAAGATAAACCTAAGCAGAATTAGTTTTATTACTAGAACCTTTTAAGTAGAATTGAAATAAGAAATACAAAGACTAAAGCCATAGTCTCGTCCTTTAAAAGCTGGTCGCTATGTGAAACAATTAAAATTCCAATCTCTTCTCTTGCCAGGAGTAAAGAAACGAGACACGAGAAGAAAGATATTTTCTGGTTTGAGGAAAGCTAAAATTGAAACCAATAATCCGAAGTATCTGGAAAATCCTTAACTGTACAAAAACATGTATAACACATAAATTGTGTGTTTTAATGAGAACTACATTTTTTGTGTAGTAAGTTTTGTATATCTCTTACAGCTTGCCAGTTATACAAAAGTCATCCAGAATGAAGTCTTCAGAAGCTATTCCCAGAAAATTCAAGATATACATTTCGTTTGTCGTAAAAATATCTTAAACTTAAGTTATTTTAATCAAAATCGTTAGAGCCATTTTTGAGAAAATCAAAATTTTCGAAAATGTTCCATGTAAAGGGTAGTTTGGGGTGGGGAGATTTTCTTGAAAACCTTCGTGTCGCATCCTTGTAAGATACTGAACTTAAATACCAACTGGCAAACCATTAAAATCTAAAAAAAATTTAGTGCATAAGACTGTAGATCTTATTAAAGCACACAATTTAAGTCATATACATTTTTTGTAGAATTATGTGTTTTCGAGATATTCCAGTTTATTGGTTTCAATTTTAGCCACTTAAATTTTTCTGAAATGGGTAAATAACTTTCTTCTCATTTCTCGTTTGTTTATTCCTGACAAGCAAAGAGATTGGAATTTCAATTGTTTCACATAGCGACCGGCTTTTAAAGGACGAGACTACCGCTTTAGCCTTTGCATGTTCTTATTTCCCTTCTACTTACAAGGAAACTAGTATTAAGATTAATTCTGCTTATGTTTATCTTGATTAGCATGATGTAGATAACAGATTAATGTTTTGAATAAAAGGTTTGTTTGCCGTACAACTAGAGGACATCAAGTGAATTCAACACATTAGATTTTTGCCCTTCTACTTACAAGGGACCAAGTAATAAGGACAATTTCTGCTAATGTTTATTTCGATTAGCACGATGTAGAGAGAAGAATAACTTTTTAACAATAATTTGTTACAAATATGTAGAGAAAGTATGTGAATGCAACACATCAGATTTTTATTTTATCGATTTCTTTAACTTACGTACGTTAAATTGTTGCATGCTTGCCTTGCTAGCGTCGTTCACTTATTTACAATAATTGTTTTACAAATATTTTACATAATTCCTATAATTGTTTTTACATTTTTTCTTGAAATTTTATTTTGTATATGCTTTCTTCCTATATATGCGATTAGTTTCTAAAGCTACAAATTAGATCGTATGTGCTTTTAATCATGTCTTCTTCTTCTTCTTCTTCTTCTTCTTCTATTGATGTGACTATATATAGCCCTTAATTTTTTTCTTTTGCATTATTTTTAATTTAATTTTTTGTGAATATATTTCCCAATCGTTTTATTTGAATTCGGGCTTCAGAATTGTGACTCGATCCAATAGTTGACTGAATTTAAGCATCTTAACTAAATGACGTCATGTCTATTTTCTCGTGACAGTAACTCACTATCACTATTCGTCAAAAGTCATCCTCCGTTGTGTAATGGTTACCATAATAACTTCATATACGCAAGATCTAGGGTTCAACCCCGGCGGAGGATGATGGATTTTTTCGGGCGTAAAAATCCTTAGCATGGCTTCCTTCGGAAGGGAAGTAAAGCCGCTGTCCCCGTGTAGTAGATTTACGGCACGTAAAAGTACCTCAAGCCTGATAGAGAGGCCTCTGAGCAAAATTAAGCGGTCTTTCACGCCTAGTATAGATTTGCACGCTGAGAACCGCAGCAATTAAAGAGCGTCCATAAATAAAAAAACGCCATTTCATTATTCGTCAAAATATTTTCCATAAAATACTTTCTGATACTGGGAAGCCCAGTTTCTAAGAAAATCTGCTTTGAAATAACTTTCAAAGGGAAATGCTGAACCCTTAGTAGATATGAAATAATACACCACAAAAAATATTCACATTCCAACGGAAAGGATGTCCAAGGTGTGTCTATTATCCAAAAATTCCTGAATGTAGTAAAAACATTTAATATCAATTGAAAAATGCTCGATTTGATTTTTAAAAAGACAAAATGCAGCTAGAGAGTTCAAAGGCAAAACAGAAGAAATAAATACATTTCCAAACATCACAAAACACAATTACGAATATATCTACATAACTTTTGATTTATCACCCGGTAAAAAGGCATTTTGCGTAAACTGTAAAAATAATCCTGAAGGACATTTTAAACGACATATCCTGTGATTTATGTGCTGTAAAAGTAGACAACTCTGCATCACCAGCACATTGTAAATCAATCAGATGGAGTCTGAAGGTCGTAGGTATGATATAACTACCTTAACCCGCATAATGTCTGCTATCTTCAGGTGTTATGTTTTTGGTTTCTACCGTTTTATCGTTAAGTCGTCGTGGCTTTGTTTTGATATCGTGATTGTGCAACTTAATTATTTTACAGCGTTTTTCTATAACACAATAATTACCTTCACCCCAAATAGCTTTTATTTATTCATACATTTCTGTCTTCTGCTTCTTCTGTGGGTTCTTTGCTGTTCATATGTCTTCTTACTGCATCTATTCTTTGTTCCCTTGACTTCCCTTTCCTTCTTCTCCTTCCCTCGACCTCCCACTCCAGCATTATTTTTGGAATTCTGCTACATTCCACTCTCTTTACGTCCCCAAAACTTTTCAGTCTTTTTTGCTATTATTTAAAAAATATTTTAACATATGCAGCATTTCTCAAATTTTATGATTTCCAATTTTTTCAAATATGTATTTCCATGCTCCCTCAGAAAAAATCCATCTCTGTTGCTGGCAGTTTATTTGCTTGAATTGCACGTAATGTCCAACCAAGACTCTGCCTCATATAGTATGACTCATTGTACCAACGATTTAAAAAATAAATTATCAGTCTTATGTATAATGATTTTAGTCTATAGAACTAACTTTAGCATGCCAATCATTTTTCTTCCATCACTTATTACTTTCTCTATACGTACCATGTACATAGTATATAGAGAAGGTGTTGCACCCACCCAAGAAATCGATACCGATGGTTTTACCGGAAATATATGTTTTAGGATCCCCTGTATCCAAAAAAAAATAATTTTCAAAAAAAGGTCCGTATGTGTGTCCGTGTGTCTGTGAACACGATAACTCAAAAATGAAAATTCGGCAAAATACCAAACTTGGTACTTAAGTTTAGTACCTTCAGGGATGCGACACGAAGATTTTGAGAAAAATTCCTCCAATCCAAACTACCCTTTACATGGATCTTTTTTCGAAAATTTTGATTTTCTCAAAAATGGCTCTAATGATTTTGATTAAAATATCGTATATTAAAGATATTTACCTGACAAATAAAATGTATATTTTGAATTTTCTGGGAATAGCCTCTGAAGACTACTTTATTCTGGGTCAATTTTACGAAATTTTGCATAACTGCTAAACCGTAAGAGATGGACAAAAATTTACCACACAACAAATGTAGAGCACTTTAAAACACACAATTCATGTTATGTAACTTTTTTTTCGTGGAGTTGATCGTTTTTGAAATATTCTTTGTATTTTGTTTCAGCCTTAGAAAACTTATTCTTTTCTTACAGAGGAATTTGTCAACTCGTGTCGATACAAACAAAGGAACTTCAGTCACATAGCAACCAGATTTTGACTGTCACTTTAAACTATGCTACTCCCTTATTCCGCTTACAGGGAAACAAGTAATAAGACTATTTCTGCTAATTCTTTCTCGATTAGATGAAGTAAATAGAGTATTTTGTTGCAGAGATGTAGAGAAAGTTATGTGAATGTAAGACATCAGATTTTTTGTTCATTTAGCCTTACTTTTACGGTTTACCAGTTAAACAAAATTCCGCAAAATTCATCCAGAATAAGATGTCTTCAGAGGCTATTCCCAGAAATTTCAAGAACCAAATTTTTGTTTATGTAAATATTTTAATATATGGTATCTTAATGAAAATCGTTAGAGCCATTTTTGAGAAAATCAAAATTTTCAAAAATGCTTCCTTTTAAAGGGTGGTTGGGCGTGCAGGAATTTTCTTGAAAATATTCGTGTCGTATCCGTGGTAGATACTGAACTTAAATATCTACCAAGTTTAGTATTTGTCGGACTTTACGTTTTTGAGCTATGCTGCCCACAGACACCCCCCCCCCACACACATACACACCCACAGGCAGACAGGACACATACATGGGCATTTTTCTATTTTTTGGATTCAGGGGATCTCAAAACATGTATTTCCTGTGACATCTCTGTATCGAATTTTTGGGTGCAATGCAATACTTCTCTATACACTATTACACAGTACGTGCAGAGAAAATAATACGAGTACATCAATTTTGGTAGCACTCAAGGATGTATGCAGCAACTTCTTTATAGTCACAGTTCGTAATGTCCTAAGAGTTTTAATTAAACCAGTCGGCCTGCATGACTTATTTGGTTAGGCATTGGTCTTCTGTTCCAAAAGTTGCATATTCAAACCTGGCCTAGACAGATGGTTTTAAGTAGATATGCTTAGAAGATTGATTTTATTGCAATGCTGTATCGCCATTAAATGCATTTTAATCAAATAACACTTTAGACCAAAATTAACAACAGATTGTTTTATGTTCTAAATTAATATCAGGATATATTGAACCGGTAGATTCGAAAGCAAGAGTAGAGGGCGCCCCATTGCGAGTCAGGGAATTAGAGGCGGAAAATGATAACACCCAATTCCTGAATGATGATGAGAAAATTCTACTGTTAGCTGTTTGGTTCATCAGTTTGGAATTTGGAATATGTAGAAATTTATATTCCAGCTATTGCTCAATAACAGCAAACAAAAGGAAGAACAGAGTGCTGATTTAATTACTGCACGCATCCATGTTTTCCACTCAGGGGTTTAAATCTCAATGCACCACAATGCGCGCATGTAGCAGTAAATCTAATCTGCCATTTAGTGTACCAGTCATAGGACATGAAGCTGTTCTCCAAAGTTTGAATGATAAATATTAGTGCCACAAATAATTCCCATACCGTTTGCAAAGATATATATATATATACATACATTCTTTACACAGTTTGCACGTATGTTTGCTTAAATAACTAATTTCTGATACCTTTCTGCACGCTAAAAGAAGAAGCATTTGATACTTTAAAAAAAGTGCCAGATTTCATTAATCCAGTTGTGAAATAGATTAAATAAATATTTTTCTGCCTTAATAGCTCTATATTTCATCTATGATAGAGACGAACTGAAGCTTGACTTTGCTTAAGGAGTTGGTATAAAGATTTTATACTGAGTATGGATGAGGATATTTTGTATTTATTTTTTAAAGTGAATATTCTGGAACTTTGTTTATAAGAATATTACTATGTGTCATTTTTTGATTCATTTTCTTATCTTTTATTTAAAGTTTATTGCAGTATTGTATCTCACTAAACAGTGGATATACAGATTTCACTGAAAATATAGGCGTTCAGGCCCCTTTTTCTCTCTTTCCTTCCTAAACACATTTTTAGAAGAAATTATGAGAATTTTTGTGTTACACTAACGGTTTAGCTTATAATATTAAATGTTGAGCTGCATGGATATCAAGTAAAATGCGCATATTTTAAAGTACTGCATCTTAGGGAACAGATGAAAGTCACACGGACACATGTCCGGTGAATAGAGTGGGTACTCTAGAAACCTTCACCCGCATCGTGGAAACAGATTCCGCACAGCAACTCCGTTGTGACAACAGGCGTTGTCCTGTAAAACAGTTGGTGGATCCCTGAATAGGAAGTTGGGTCGTTTCCTGATCAGTTTCGTACCTCGTAAGCCAATTCTCTGGAAGTCCACTTCCTGTCCCCATGAAGCAAACATTGAATCAATTCAATGACTCGGTTTTCGACCCTACATTGAGCTTCACCGGGCTCTTGATGCACTACCACGTCCTACACGAAAAGCTGCAACCCAATGTGCCACAGTCTTATATTAATTCCATCTTCAATATGACTCATCCCTTTCCGAAAAACAATAATATGAAATTTAATAATTAATGACACGACAACGCTTTATTTCCGCATGTAGTCCAGAGGTACATTGCTAGCGTTTTCCACGGGCCACTTTGATCTTTATCCTTACATGTTGTTCTAACTTGGAAAACATCCCTTTTAGTGCTGTGATTTGACAACCTTCATTTAACACACGCCACTCCTATCATTGCAGTTCCCACACTAGCGCCGCCACCCAAGTTGTACAGCTCCACTTACCCCTATATGTGTTGCCAACAGCAGCTCGAAGAAAAATCCTTGCGCGGGTATAAAATAATGTTGCCATTTATTTACTTCCAGCCCTCGTAAATGTACTTGCTTGCATTCACCCTTGCATTATGTACTTGACTTCAGCTTGCAGTTACTAGTAATTTTTTGCTGTATGAAATTTATTCAAATGCAATAGAGCAACTCACTTGGTTTTGTTCCAGAATAAGCAAGCTTACTCCGTGCACGCAAGGGTAAACACGTGATATAACTCTTGTTAATTGTATAGTGTGTTGTGAATCAGTTTATAATGACGGGAAGAAAGCAATCCAACACGAAGGCCATCAACTCCTACGTTTATGCCTGCCTAGAAGAATTTTTCTTATTTATAGACGGTGGTGGATTAAATATTTGTTTGTAACAAAGTCTGCACTCACTCAAAAAATTCAATTTGCAAGTCATTGTACAACTCAAATAAGTAAGGCACTTACTATGGAGACTTATTTTTCGAATTGTATTATAAACGCATTAATTACCAAGATCCTGTTCATATTCACTGCTTTAAATGTGAAATTTGTTCGTTCCTAATTAATTCTCACATCCGCCTCTGAAGTATGGGGGTCACGTGTCTGCTGCGATTCAAGAAATCCCGAGTTCGAAACTCGGTTAGGGTGAGTTACCCGGATGCCTTTTAAGGGATTTTCCCTTATCTTGAAAAAAACGAATGCCGGAATGCTTCATTGACCCCGGAATCATTTGAGTATCGTTTCACCGATTTCATTCATCGTCCGATGTGATTTACTAGGTTAAAGGACGTTAAACTGCTCAACAACAACGATAATACCAATACTACTACTACTACTACTACTACTACTACTACTACTACTACTACTACTACTACTACTACTACTACTACTACTACTACTACTACTCCTACTGCTACTGCTACTGCTACTGCTGCTGCTACTGCTACTGCTGCTGCTGCTGCTGCTGCTGCTGCTGCTGCTGCTGCTGCTGCTAGATTCTCATTCTGTTAGCGTTACAATGCAATTACAATGGTACTGACCAAGTTAACGGGTTTATTGTTTTCCTATGTTAATACTATAATAATTGTCATTAATTTTGGAATATGATCAAAACTATGAAAATATGTATATGCTCGCATCAGAAATATAAATATTAATGTAAGAGACATAATACGGCAGTTTTTCTACAAATCATGAACCTGCAATAGATATACTAACCCATAAAAAGGTTTGATATACCCAAATTATAATATTCATAAAGAATAGTTGGTTAACAAACTATTGCCTCTAAATAGAGAGACAGGACTTTTTAACTAAAACAATTGTGATCATACAACAAACCCTAAGTTTCAGTGTTAAAGACCGACTCCATCATTACGATAGTCAAGGCAAGTCAACCCTTGAAAGGTGAAATAAGTATTTTAAACCAAAATGTTATATACTATGTCTACACTGAAGGAATTATTATCCGTTCCTGCTTTCCGAGCAGTTAGTCAAGCAGTGCACAATAGGCGATGCGCAGGAGCATCGTGCGTTGTTCTATCTGTTTTACTCAGTTGGTGATACCTGTAATAGAGCCTTATACCCTAAGAAAAGAACTACTTACGTTATTAGTTGCGTTTAATGTTTTACAACCAGTGAATTATGAGGTGTATATGTTGACTCTAGCGCTCTAGTTTTGTAAATAAATGAAACAGAAAGGCTGTGTGTAGCCGAACTGTAGGTACTAGTCATGTACTAGTCGACCACGATATGAATGTTTTCAGTAGTAAATGGAATTCAGCAGTTACGGACCAATGATCGCAGCATCTAAAGTACGTGAGGTAAAGAATACCTATGTTGTGTGCTGCTTCTGAGAAAGCTAATGTGAAGACAGCATCATGTTAGTTGTTCACCTATATATTCCCACTATCGTCTTCCTCTCAGGTCCCTCGTGTCTCAAGTCCTGAGGATGCCAACAATACCCTAGCGTCCTTCTGCAATTGCATTTATATCGTAGTATATTATGTTTAATTAATCTGATTTTCTTACTACTAATTTATATATCATTAATTTGTGATTAAAATCGAAAACTAAGATGAAGCTTAAATACGATTTCCTATGACCAAGTTTTCATACATTAATTTGAATTCTTCTCAGCAGTTAAAGTACATGTAAAGAGTTTCATACTGGACCTTTATCATTTTAATCTTTGTAGAATTTCGTAAAATTGTCGGTCTTAAAATAATGTTTTCATAACTGTGGTTAAAAGCATTACTTATGGTCATAACTTCTGTTTGGCTTGTCAGATGAACCGTGTTTTGCATATTGACAACATCGCGATGTAGTTCAGAATTTCGTCGTTAATTGATCAAGCTAACTTCTAAATTAGAGTATGGGTGGCTGCGCAGAAATCACATTGCACACTTCTGGACCGTGCGGGCGATAGGACCTTACTTCAACGAACTTAAACATAAAAACAAAGCTATTCTAAAGGATCTAAATTTTCTTTAAACGAGAAACAAAACAAATAAAAAAGCAAAACAGAAAGAAAAAAGAAAGAAAACAAAATAAGTCATTCTAAAGTATAAAATAAAAATCCATAAAATAATGTATATAAACTAAAGAAAAATCTAAATATTTCAATTAGCCGCGCCTTTTAGCACCTGAGACGGTTCCGTGTGTCAGCATGGTGTATGAAATCACACAAATTGGAGGGCACGTCGTGCCGCTCTGTGTGGACATAAATTATATAACCTATTTACCATGCTAGCGAAAGATTTTGAAGAAAGAAACTTTCTTTAGTTGACATCGGGCTGCCCTCGCTTCCCCACAAAACCTGAACTCCTATTGCTAAATTCTGCTTCTTGTATCTTCATTCTCTTGGAATAGAGACATTGAAGATAGATGAGTTGATAATATCAGCTGTTCTTCCGAATTTGAGGAAGACATTGATACTGTGGCTCTTAACATCCATGCCGTGGGAATAATGTAATTCTACCTAACTGATGCTCATTGGCTGGCAGGTCATGTAACTCAAATCAGCACTACTGTGCAACCTTCGTTCAATGCTCTCGACTAGTAATACACGTTATAAGTATGCATGGCATGGAAAGGAAAAAGTAGGAATCACCTTGGACAGTCTATGGCCGCTTTATTGTGTGGGAATTAATTCAGATACAGCGCAACAGTATTCTTTCAGTAACAGTAATGACTACAAGTATCAAAGCAATATGAACTTCAGGATAAATTTGACTGCAATGACTTGAAGAGGTCATATAGGGATGTTTCTGCAAAAATATTTATGAGAAATAATTGTAATTATTCTGCACATAGTTTAGAATGTAAAAATAAGTATTTCATTTTGCTCAGTTTGGTAAATAGGAACAAAATAAAAATGGCCATAATATATTTAATCTTTTTTATTTGATTTTAATACATAACATAATTACATAAATAATACTTCCCTCAGCAAATGTACATTTCCATGAGACTATTACCTTCAGGTTTATGCCGTCACAATTTGGGACACGTTTAAAGCAATAGTTTCTTATCAAATGTGTATCTCCATGAGATTATTACATCCAGTTATATGTAGTCTGAATTTGGGAACAGTTTAATGCAGTGAAGTTCTTGTAAAATATTTCACTGGATATTGCCAGTAATGCAAATGTATCTCAATGTGTTTTGCAAGCCAAAGTAGAAACAGTTATACAAGCACTTCAGAACTATAATCAGTTTTATCACAATTATTTTTCTATTAATTAAACTAGATGTCTTTCTCAGCTGGAGGAATAATACTGACAAGCACAATCCTCTTTATTCAAAACCAGTGTAAACTTTATATATATAAAGTCAACACCTAACATTTGTATTTGACAAATTAAGTTATTATAATCCATATTTAGATGTGTTTTCACTTTGGCATTGAAATAAAGCTCTTAAAAATATTATGTGCTATATTCTTGAAGAGAAGAATGCTTACATTTAACTCTAGTCTTTACATTCTGTTTTGATAATAAAATATTGAGAAGTTTTAGTATATGTTTCTCCTGCTGAATAAATGTTTTTTTATCACTCGAGGGACAGCGTGCTGCCTTTCCACAACTTATCACTCAGATGTTAACAAACTATTGCTATAATGATATAAAACAATGTGCATGATGATAATGGTCATGAAGGGCGAAATCGCTACACTTTCTTGACTACGATGGAATTATGTGGGTGAGTTGTGAGTTCGATGGATTTGAAGGACTCCTGTTCAACCTCAGGCTCCTGAAATCAAAGAGAACATTTTGTTTAGTTCTTTCATATCTTAGAAGACGATTATTACTCAATATTCTTGGGAGCTTTGGAAATTGCCTAGCCAGTCTGTCGAATTTAAAGACTCAGCTGTCAAAAAGTTGCAATGTTGCTAATGAATTGCTTTTTTCACACAAGCCATGTGTAGGATAGGAATTGGAGAGGTAGAGTCATACTGAAAATGCAATGCCATTTCTGGGATTTGAACCACTCATCTCCCGGTCTACGTCTGGTTACCAACTGGACTGCTATGGCAGCATGGCAGCACATTAAACCCCGGCTGTAGAATTGAATTTTTAGTCTGACTCTATCTTTGCAGTACCTATTTTATTTGTAAGGTACATTTTGTATTTGGGGTTTAAAATAACAAAAATCAAATTTTGTTCAGCGTACTACCTTTCAGCTGTATGCCTAAAACCTCTCTAAAGATTGCTGTGAAAATGTACTCTGCATGTCTAGCCAACTAAGTGAGGATCACAATAGCTTTTCATGATATACTTTTCAGTTCTTTATCACAGTCTCTTTATTTACCTTTTCTAAAATTTAGCTTCATTTTTGGAGAATGTTAAAGAGCATAGAATTGAACAGACGTAGACTTGTCAATTATTAGTAATTAAAATTGCGTTCTTTGTGAATCACATGGGCAACTATTGGGGTTACTTCGGCTTCCGGTGTAATCCGTGTCTTTTCTTAGACTCTCTCTCTCTATGCAGAACTTCTTCCTCGGACCTCAAGAAGCTCAATACAGGTTGCAGTGAAACGTTGGCAGAAAGCAGTCTTAGAAATGACGCGGGCTACGCCGGAAGCCAAAGTAACCCTAATGGACTACGGCCTGCAGATATACGGACAATTGCTCAAAAATGTATGCTACAACTTTCAAGACTAATTTTCTTTTATTTTATCAACCAAAAAAATTCTCCATTAATATTAACCAATATATTTTTCATGAAATTCTAAACCATTTCTTCTACCTTTAACTCCCTCCATTGAGAAAAAAAAATCTTATTTTCCAAATGTTTTACTATAATAATGACTAAAACATACTTTGTACCGCTTTATAAAATTAGTAGTGTAACACATTAGTTTCCATATTGGAAATTTTAAAATTTTAGCGATCCCTCACTTTCATGGATAAATGTTTGAGAGAAATATGTAAGAAAAGTATTGACTTACCACCACAGGTCTTAATGCAATCTTGCTTTGTTTTGAAGTTGTTGCCATTACTATCACAGCCTCCATACTTGAAGTCGACGCATTTACCGAGTTTTGTGTCATAAGCCCAGCGTGGCAGCAGTCCACGACAATGTCCTTTCACGATGGGCAACTTGCATACGTCATCTGTAATAAATAAATAAATTAAAATTGTTATTGATCTAAAGGTTGAATACTACTTTACAACTGAAAAATATCAGTCATGGTGTGTTTTAACAAGATCTACACACATTTGGCACTGCTAACTTATACTAAACATAACGGCAGATGGAAATAAGTTACAGAAGAGATAACTTCAGTAAAATAAAATAACACAACGGACAAGTAGACAATTCAAATACATAACCACTTTATGCAAACAATATTTTTAGTATTCATGTAATTGTTGAATTTTTTGGAAACACGAGAAACATTCCTGGGAAAGGGTGTGGCTTCCCAAGGCTGTCTTTCTTTCATGATAGGTTAGCCTCTGCAAGGAGCTGTCTGTTGTTCGCTAAATTCCTGTGCTGTTTAGCTTCACTGTAGCCTTCAAACAGGTGTTTTTGGTAACACATGGGAGAAAAAGTCGTGATAAAAGTGAAAAAATGAATACTATAAACATTTAATGTACACGCGAACTTGTGTTATTAGGATGTACCTACATTTTGACAACATTCGGGAGGTCGCGGGTTCGCTTCCCGTGGCCGGCCAACCGTGGCAGGCCCATGGGTTTTTTCGGGGATTTCCCAGGTCGCCAGACGGATGTTGGATAGATTTCTTTCATCCCTCAAATGCTCTGTTCCTCCATGTCATTTCCATTGTCATTTCATTCATCATTCAATCCGTTGGTATTTTTCAGGGTTGGCATATTGGCGATGGCAGGGAAAAAGGATTCTCAAAATGACTATCTTCGTCCCCTGACTTCGGCTGGTTACCGAGATGAGCAACGTTCCTGGTGGGGGCTTGGACCCTATGTAAGGCGGGGGCTCCGAACTGCCTGTAAGACTGTGGGGATGCTTCTATCTGGAAACTGTAGGGACCCTGTCACTGCTGTGCCGTCGCTCCTGGTTTCGGCCGCCCGGTGTATCCTTTCACCTTGTCCCTTCCTCACAGGGGCGCCCCCTCATGAGACGTAGGAGCACTAACCTCAGGTTCGGTGCCGAATCCGCTCCAACCGTATCCTTTCCTATCCTATCCTTTACCTACTACCGCAATGCGTATGTGTAATGCCTATAGTGGTTCCGAGCGGATCTTATATTGGGAGTTTTTTCGATAACTGAAACACATTTTGAGGAAATAAAAAATAATAAAAATTATATATGTAAACGACAGTTGGGGTGGTGAACTTTTTTCAAAAATTTTCTATTCACATCCTTGGAAGATAGTGAACTAAACACGAAGTTTGGCATTCAACTCCGGTTTTGCGTCATGTTGAAATACTACTTTCACGCGCGCGGTCGTTGTGTATTTTCATAGATGTCTCCACATATATTTTTAATGGAATTACAATATATTCCTCCACTTTCAAGAGGTAGGAGTAAAGTAAAAGCCGCGAGGAAACTTTAATGCCACTTTAGCTACATTTGAAAAACAGAGTTGTGTTAAAAACGCGTATTTTACAACAGTGCCATCTTCGCCCTTTGAGGGCAGAGGTTGGCACCCCTGGAAGCCGTCATCTCCAGCGAGGAGTCACAAATCACTCCGCCTTACAAATAACAGCTCTGCCCCTGTCGGCTTGGGAGCGTTCCTTTAGCTCGCTTCGTTTGCTCCAAAACCGCTCACCACCAAGTTATTTACTCGGTTCACGAGACCGTGAATAATAATAATAAAAAAGTCCGGAGAGTGAGTGAAGAAAGAACACGAAATGTTAACTTATTTATCAACTTTTGAGATTAAAAATGGTCCAAAAATAATCCTTTTCCTTTAAAAATCTCATTTCTCTCCAGCAACTACACAAATAGTTGCTAAAGGGAAGCGTACTTAAAACGTTTTATCATCTCGAAGACTATTGTAGGAAACTTTGCAAACGTTCTGCTGTTTTCTCTCTCTAGAGAAAAAAAAATCGTTGTTGATTGAATGCTCCAAAACGGGCTAAATATTTGAGTGTACATATTCATTATTCCTTTAAGTATGTTCAGATTTGACTGCCAAACCTAAAGCTTCTTAGTTAATTGCTAAGAGGCGTTACACCTGTCAGCCCCACCTAGTGAGGTGTCGCTGCGGTAACATTTTCAGTAGGTCCCACTTTCGATCCTCGGTGATTGCCCACCTGACCCTCATTTCCTTCATTGTCATCTCTTTCAGTGTTTTAGGACCTGGTGACGGTGATCGGAGCGTTGTAGCTGTGGTGGATGTGCGCTTCGTAGAGGTTTCTTCTTTGGAGTCGGTCAAGACCCGTCTTCGAAGAGGGCACCACGTAGAGGGGACCACGCCTATGCTTATGCCGACTTTATCTGGATCTGGTCACTCTGCGAGTCTCTCCTCTCATCCCTCCCTCTCAGGAGTCACGTTCTTTTTCCACAAATACAGTTCCGGAGTCTGGCCGGGACTCCGGCGCTGTATTCCATTTTCTTGTGCTTCTTTTTTCCTAAATTTCCTTTGTTTACTGTTTTGTGACAAATACTCATACATGTACATCTTTACAACACACAAACACCCATGCCCAAGACCGTACTCGAACCAACGATCCCCTGCGCCACAAGTACCAAAGCGAGGCGCTTTAGCGAGCGCGGCCATGGGGACCGGGACGTTAGAAGCATAAAGGGTCACATGGTCTACGTGCGGTGCTCTGTCAGTGGAGGGGCTACCTAAATATGTACCTTTAGCTGAAGGGCTCATGGGTGTGCTCCTCAAAACATGTCTTTCCGGTGTATCTCGATATAACATTTTTGAGTGAGATTCAACACCTTTTCTACCTACTGTGCACATTGCGTGCTAGATTACTTATTGAGCCCCTATTACTAAGACAGCCAGGTTTAGTGCGCTGTGTGCAGCTTGCTATATTTGTATGTGATTTTCCCAAAGTCGAAATTGTAATTATTTTAATTCAGATGAGCATATAAATTGCTTAAAAAATGTTTTATTTCTTGAAAATGACGAGTATCATCTTGAATTACTCTTTTCTATTATATACGAATAATATATACAACGTTAATAATTACTAATACAGAAGTTATTTGAACCGAGGCGTAAATTGTCTTGTCAGGCTTCATATCTTTATATAACCCTACTTGCATGTGGGGAAGCTGCGAAATTTGTGATAATTATGATAATTTATTTCCTCACTGTTGTAGTTTCGTTATTATTCTAAGTGGAAGTATCGTGTAAATCTCTTATTGAGTACAAATATTACAAGGCAGATAACTTACTGCTGCTGCTCCTAACTGCCAAGCAGTTGCATTTGGGACAATTGTCACCATCCTTGACGAGTTGACATCCCTTGCCGCAGGATACTGGAGCTCCTTCGCAGGTTTTGTCCTGCTTTTTGTCTTCTGTAAGAGCTGCTGGTGACTTCTTGCCGCACGCTCGCTCGCACTCCATTACCGTTCGGAACCTGCACAAGAGAGAATCCATACATAAGAACAGAAATACAGAGAGAGGTTTAATTATCTTAGAAAATTAATAGACACTGTGATGCAAGTTTAACGTTCGTAAAATTATTACGATTTATGTTGAACAACAATTAAAGCTTATAAGAATATCGCGTTTCATTGCTTTGAAATACTAACTGATGCACAGTCATACGATTATTAGAAACCAGAATTTTGCATTCCGTAGCATATATGTATACCGTACATAGTAGCTAGAGAACATATTGAATTTCACCCAAAAATTCGATTGGTACCGAGTTTTCACCATAAGTACAAGTTGTGAGACCCTTGAATCCCCCCAAACGCATTTTTAGAAACGTGTGTGTGTGTGTGTGTGTGTGTGTGTGTGTGTGTGTGTGTGTGTGTCTGTGGACAGCATAACGAAAAATGCGTTAAATACCAAAATTTGGTATTTAAGTTTAGTATCCTCCAAGGATGCGACACGAAGATTTTAAGAAAAATCTCACCCCAAACAATTCTTTACACGGACGGTTTTTCGAGATTTTCGATTTTCTCAAAAATGGCTTTAACGACGTTGATTAAAATGCAGTATAATAAAGATATTTACAGAGCAAATAACATGTATATATTGCATTTTCTGGAAATAGCCTCCAAAGTCCCCTTCATTCTTGATAATTTTTGCATTTGTGGTAAACCGTAAGAACAAAAATTAGATCTCATCAAAACACGCGAGTTATGTCCTAATACGCTTTTGTTGCGGAGCTAACCGTTTCCGAGATATTCCTTGCTATTGGTTTCAATTTTAGAACAGTTATACTTTTCTCAAACAGAAGCCATCCGTGTTTCTTTTGTTTTACTCCTGGTCAAGAATTGAGAACGGAATTTCAACGGTAATCGCAAAACGAAGCTTTTCAAATATTTGACTATCGCTTTAGCCTAGTATATTCCCTTTTATTATAAGGAACTAAGTAATAAGATATGTCTACTAATGTTTATCTTGATTAGATAAAAACTGTTTTTTATAAGAATAGTTTTTAGCAGGACAGGTTGAGAAAATCATGTGAATGGAACACATCACATTTTTAAAGTTAAGACTTTAGTTTATCAGTACGAGTAATTGATTTATATCAACCTGTGCTGGTTTTGCACGGCAACACTTAGGAACCGTTGCCAAACAGGTTTGCAGAACATTAATTATTGTTCAGCAGATGCAGCTGAATTCTAGGAAAGGTTCGATTACCAGAAGTAACGACTGAACTTTTATGGAGATAACTGAGTCACAAGAAATGTTTCAGGTTTAGAGCTATGCGTGCAATTCACTTACCTGTTGCGATTGCCTCCACATCCGCTCCAGATGAACTTTTCACATTTTCCAGTCTTAGCATTGAAGTAAAAGACTTCGAAGAATCCTCGGCAAGGTCCGGTAGAAGAGGGTAGCAGGCAATCCTCAGGTTGCACTTTTAGCACTCTTTCTGAATTATCTCCAGGATTGGCTCTGCTTTCAGCTTCGACTGTAACAAGGCAGTTTAAATGTTTATTAATCTGGATAAGTGGCATTTAATGTTTATTACTCTATTGATTCTTTGGAACTGAACTTCCAGTATAAAATCGTGCTCTTACTCGACTTACCCTCCTCTAACTTTATTGTTAACTGATACAGAACGACCAATCTCATAAAATCTCTTAGAGTGGCAGAGTTTTTGCATATCACAGTATTCTTCGTTATTACTCCACAGATAGAGCATATATCGTTATTTTTAGAGTCAATAATAAGCCCAAAGCTTATTAATTGATCCTGAGTAAGTCAGTTCGATAACCAATATTTAAAATCAGTTGCTCCACGGGTTAAAGATGTAAAACTCATTCATGTCCAAACTAATCAGTGAATTTGCTGGGTCCTATAATTATTTGTAAACAGCCAATAAAAGCAAGCTTCGCAACATGAAGCTATTTACAATTCCACGAAGCTATCGCGTCTTCATAGTAAGAGATACCAAAGATTTGCAAGTGGAACTGGTGAATTTCTAATTCGGAGATTGAACCCGTAGGCAATGACTGTAGGTAATAGAGAATGTTAAAGGCAATCTCCAACATTCTGAAACAAAAATGTCGAAATCAAATTACTATCTGCAACAAAGTTTCCATGTTCTAGTATATAAGAGTTAAAAATGACGAAAGCGTTTGTACGTAGTCTGTTGATTGCAGAACTTAGCAAACGCATTTATTTACAACTTTACACAACATACTCCAGTGCCGAAAGTATGAAAGCAGGAAGGAAAACATCCGAAATAACCCTAGTCTTTAAGTTAGATATTTCATTTTGCATTTATATTCTCTGTCTTCTCTTAAGAGATACTCCTGAAACATTTTATTTTTGAGTTTTGGATAAAAGCGAGCGACATGCGAATTACATAGATTGTGCTTTTTAATAATCCACTGTTATAAAGGCACGACAGCTATCTTTAATTTCCCGCTGCTGGATATACGCATATTCTTTAAAAGGAGAAATTTGTCTTTTGCCCTAAGGACATTTTTTTCAGCACTGCAACAATTCCAATGCCGCGAAAGTGTCGCGGGTTTGAATCCCGCTATGGACATGGATGTTTAGTGTGTGTCTTTCTGTGTTTTTAAATTATCTACCATTCTCTTCTCTCTCTCTCTCTATCCTGAAGGCAATGTACGTTAACCTGAACTCCAATATGTACTATGTTCCAATGCATAGTGCTCTTACTTGCCTGTCCCAAAACCTATAGTAATTTTTCAAAAAAAAAATATATTTTATGAAAAAATGATCAATTTTATATTAATTTAATGTTATTAATAAAAATTCAGTAATAAAAGTTATTGAAATATCACCGTTTAACTTTTTTCTTTTTTTTTTTTCTTTTTGTGTGCTTTCAAAGTTCCAATTCAGAAACTTCCAAACAATTTTATCAAATTTTGAGGCGTGTTGCACATTTTGACTGTCAATATATTTACATAATAACATTTATGAAATAATTTATAACTTGCAAAGTATTTGTACAGTTTGAATGAAGGTGGTATCAATTTTAATATAACAACAATGCAATCGCGTAAAAGTTTTATAAAACTATAAAGAAATACACAATTTGAAGTTTCACTCCATATGCCTTAAACATGTATAAAATCCCACCACGAAAGGTCTGTATTACTCTAGTATACAATGTTGAAATAGAGTTTTCAGTGCTATAGCAGATGAAAATCCGTTTCTCCCATCCTTGACCAGATAGAATGATGGATAGTCACACCCTGTAAATTTCAACATGTTGTATAAACAGTGTCGAGGTCAGATGATATGTTAACGTACCCGTTGCCAGGACATCATTAGTTGCACCAATTAACTCAGCTATGCCATTCTGCAGGACAAGACACAAGGGTACCATCATGGCATACGAGCAAGCAATTCAATACTTGCAACAACATAGACGAATCAGCAACATGAGAGTAAAATGTTATTTCGCCAATTAATATTGTGTTTCTAAAGAAATAAACAATTTCCAGTGTATTCCGTAAATAATCGTGACTAGACAACATAGACGAATCAGCAACATGAGAGTAAAATGTTATTTCAAATTTAAAATGTTACTGGTTACCTATTTTGACGGTTTCTTCTGTCCACATCAAAGCATATATTTATTTTTTCTCTATTGAGTACATAGGTAGAGAAGGTACTAAACTTCATATACATTTTTATATAAAACAATTTTTTTTTTAAAAAAAAGGTCCGCGTGTGTATATGTGAAAACGAAAAGTCGATTGAATACCAGCTTGATATTTAAGTTCAGCATCTTCCATCTGAATATGACAGGAAGATTTTTAAGAAAATCCCTCACACTGAACTACCCTTTACATGGGAAAATGTTCGAAGTTTTTGATTTTCTTTTAAATAGCTCTTACTATTTTGATTAAAATGCCGTATATTAAAGATACTTATATGACGAATAAAATGTATAGCTTGAATTTTCTGGAAATAAAGTTCTCTTCATTCTGGATGACTTTTGCATAAATGGTAAACTGTAAGAGACAGACAAAAATTTACTCAAAAATGTAAAACACACAATTTATGTCATATGCGTGTATTTGTAATTGACTATTCCCGAGATACTCCCTATTATTGGTTTAAATTTTAAAATACAGGAAGTCAAACAGCAAGTCTTCATCCGTTTCCTGTCTCTTTTGTTTTACTGCTGGTCATGGAAAGAGAACCGAATTTCAATGCCATTAGTATAGCGATAGCTTTTAACAGATTTGACTCTCGCTTTATCCTATTCTAGCTATTCCTTTATTTCCCTTCTAATTACGGGGAAGCAAAAATAGGACCATTTCTACTAATGTTTTTCTCGATTAGCGCGATGTAGGTAAAAGAAGAATCTTGTGTAGGAATATTTTGTTTTCAGAAGATAGAGAAAGTTGTGTGAAAGGAACACATCAGTCAACGTGTGCGTAATTTTACGTGTACCACGTAATAACAGTTCAAAATGCAGATCATACATTAATATTGGCATCGGCAATAAATCGTTATTATGCTTTGTTTCGACTTCCCCCGTCGATTAGAATGATAATCATATTTCAAAATCCCAATTTTTGTTTAATATCTTTTCGAGAATAAGTAAATCAGAGGGACATAATATCTTTAAAACATTGTTTGATTTTGTTACCAGATTTTTTTTTCAGATCTTATTTTAAATAATGTAAACAAAAATGAGGTGTTTGAAAAATTATTATGAGTTATATTATTATGAGTTATTTGAAGGTAGGGAGCTATGCAGACCTATGTTGTAAGTGATACACGATTTAATGCATTAGCATTCTTAACATTTAACTATATTAACTTTAATTATTAATTAAATTATAAAATTTAATATATATATATACACACACACATTAATATATCTCCCATTTTATGAAAATTGCATACGAAATTCAAAATACGATTACATTATATATGACTTCATTGGGTTTTGAATAATGAATATAACAAGAAACTTGTTTTAATTTAACGAATCTCATTAAAAGCTTATCTGAAAATATGCCCTTTAAGAATACGACTTATAATTTCAGTTTGTGTGATAAAAAGGAACATTAAGGAAAAAAAGGATTCCCACTAGTTTTATAAGAGAACAAGTATGTCTTGTTTGCAACTTTAATTTTTGGTGCATTAAAAGATATTAACATAAATAGCAGCTTTGCCATTCAATAATAAATAATTACATTTTATGTCCGTTCCGCAATAGACCTAGGTGGTTAGACGTGGCCTTCGGTGCCAATGTCTCGGATTAAAACCCGGCCCAGACCATGGTGTGTAAGTGCGCTTAAAAGCGACAGCCATTAAGCAATAGATTTACTGACATATACATGAACTGTGGGATGAAATTCAGATACACCAGCGGCGTTGATATGACATCATTTACAAACAATAATTTAATTTTCCGTTTCGAAATGGTTGCCTTTTTGTTCAAAATATAATTTCAATGAAAATTTATCTTCTTCAATTAACGTTAATTGATCTAATGGTTGGTTAAACTATGAAGCCTGGGATTTAAATTTCTTACGACATTGTAGTCGCCGTAGGGATATGTCATCTCAAAATAATTTAAGACCACCTTGTAGTTTACCGGGAAACATATGAGTCAGTTGGGGAATTTAAAGATATGCTGACATATTGCCATGGTAGCTCAGTTGTTAGAGAAACCGGTTAGAGAGCGGGAGATCCGTGGTTCAAATCCCGGCTGTAGCATTGCATTTCTCAGTGTGACTCCTACTGTCCTACTAAGAATAGTTTATTACAGAATATGTAAAGAAGGTCATGTGACACATCAGAAATGTATTTATTTTTGAAGGAAGATTATTGAGAACAGTCAAAGCATTGATACTTAATATCAGCACTCCAATGAAGGATAAATAGAAAGTAGCAGGAGGAACTTATCATTGATCACTTTTATTAGGACATTGACAGCAAGAGAAATCTTTGTCGTATGTTTAATGAAGTCGCGGAGTTCGTTGGCCGAGTTATTCTTACATGTTTACATACTCATAACTTGTCCCAGTCTTTGTACATACATTAGCAATCTGCTGAAAAGGAAAGTCACCTCTCGCATACTGGTCGTGTCCAGACCCATCCTAGACGGTGTTTTGGCTGAGAAAGCTATGCACTGATTTGCACTACCTACACTAACTTTTAGCGGAAATTGTTTTGCTTTTGATAAAAACTCTGATGTGTTACACTCCCTTGACTTTCTTTAGCTGTTCTACAAACAAACTATTCTTGCACTAACTTATTATTTTATCTACAACATGCTAATCAAGATAAACAGGGGCAGAAATATTCTTATTACTTGTCTCCTTCTTAGCAGAAGGGAAATAAGGAAATACACTAATCTAAGGCGATAGTCAAAATTTCTAAAGCTGGTTGCTATGCGAACGACTGAAGTTTGGTTCATTTTGCATTGACAGCAGGTACCCCCGTTTGAGAAAAGTTACGTAGTTTAAAATTGAATATCTCGGAAACGGTCAACTCTACAACAAAAATCTATATGGCATAAATTGTGAGTTTTAACAAGATCTACATTTTTGTGAAGTAAGTTTTAGTCTATTTATTACGGTTTTCTAGTTATGCAAAATTTAGCAAAATTCATCCAGAATGAACGGGTCTTCAGAAGAATTTCAAGTAAATTCAAGATATACATTTTATTTTTGACGTGAATATCTTTAATACATGGCATTTTAATAAAAATCGAGAGCCATTTTGATAAAAACCACATTAAAAACACATTTCCATATAAAGGATAGCTAGTGGTGGGGGGATTTTCTTAAAATCTTCGTGTCGCATCCTTAAATTTATTAAATTCCAAGTTTGGAATTTAATAGTATTTACGTTTTTGAGCTATACACAAACAGACACACACGGATCTTTTTCTAAAAATGTTTTTTTTTTTTTGGATTCAGGGGATCTCAAAATGCATTTCCAGTGAAATCTCGATACGTAATTTTTGGGTGGACAACAACACCTTATCTATCTACTGTGTACGTTGTACATATGCGCTAGAGAAAGTAAATATTGAGTTAATGATTTCGTAGAATCAGTAAATATCGGGCCTTTATTGAAAAACACATTTGCTTAGAAATTTGAGCCCACAAATAAGTTTAACGGCTCAAAAACTGATATGATCTGATAAAGAAAAATATTTTTCATGTAACATATTTCTGGATGAATTTTGCTGAATTTGCTGAATCTTGCATAACTAGTAAAGTGTAAGAGACAAAAACTTACTACACAAAAAATGTAGACCTTTTTAAAACACCAATTTATTCGTATAACATTTTTTTTTTTCGTGAAGTTGACCATTTTTAAATATTTCTTGTTATTCGTTTCAGTTTTAAAATAATACTTTTTAAACGAATTTGTCAACTTTTAAAACATTTGACAACTATTTTAGCCTAGTGTATTCCATTATATCCCTTCTATTTACAAGAAAGCAAGTAGCAAGACAAATTTTCTAATGTTTATCTCAGTTGGTATGAAGTAGATAGAAGAATAAGCTTTTTTAACAATAATTTGTTTCAAAGATGTAGAGAAATTCAAATGAATAGAATTCATCTGAGATTTTTTTTTCTCGTGGTCATATAAAGAGCATGAAATTTCAAGCAGTCATATAGCGATATTCTCTTTAAAAATCTGACTAATGCTTTACCTAATGCTTAATTGTAAGTTTATCTGGGTTAAAATGAAGTAGCTAAATAATAAGGCTTTGTTAGCAGAAGTGTTACTAGAGAAATAAATGTGAATAGAATAATTCACATTTTTTCATATGTTTTAATATGATTTCACAGCCAGGCACCCTTAAATTTTCTGGTTATAAAGATATGTTTTATTTTTAAGAATACTGCAACTATAAAAACAAAACTATGACATTTGAATATGCAATTCTCGCAACTTTACTTTGCAGTTATCTTCAGATATAATGGCTTAAAGCACGACGTAATGTAATGAAAGAGGCTATAAATGCAGAGGAAAAAAGAGGAATTAAAATCTTTGACGTCCCATAAATTTTTATCGAAAAATTTTATTGAACTTCGCTGTACTGATACCTCAGAGCTGCAAGTTCAGATAGCCCAGAATATGAACGGTAAGCTAAGTCGATATTTTCCTTACATCTGAGGATTCCCTACCGCCTCGGCTAAGTGAAATATTTGAAGGTGTCCATATAAATTAATAAGCGGGCGCTAGCGAGGGTAACAGGGCTATATATTTCCTTCTTTTTTTTCCGTAGCCGCCGTTGTTTTTCCTTACCTATACCTGAAATAATGGTTTACAAAACCAGGCCCTTTATTTATGTCTTTGTTGTGCGCCAAGGAAGGTACGAGGAGAAAGATTAGCGCAAATTTAAAGTTAAACATTTTATATAAAAGGAAGAGCTGTAAGATAGAAAAATCTGCATAGTTAAGATGTTCACATAAACTCTATTTCCTATAAACTGGCAGAGTCCATTACATTGATCAGACATTTCAACAATTCTATATCTTAAAAAAACATTTAATGTACTGCTATAATCATTTCTGTGAAATAAATGCAAACAGAGTATAAGGACAGTAAAATACTTAAAGATTCTAATTGTAGAACGACGTAGAAACATTGGTCAGTAATATTCTCATTAGAATCATGATCATTAAGAAGTATGGGAAGTTTGCTCCCAAATTTATGTAAGGTAAAGCATTTTTTATTTACGTTTTTCTTTCTTCCTGTCTCTGTTTACCCTTCTCGTATGTAGGGAGGAATGTAAGTCTACAAATAAGTTGATGGAATTAATGGCGGGGGAAACTGGAGGCCCGGAGAAAACCTGTCGAGACGCCGCTTCGTCCACCACAAATCTTAGATACGGTAACCGGGGATCGAGCCCGGGAAGCCTAATATGAGGCGACTTACCCTTTGTTTACGTAAAACTCCTAAACAACGCGCTTTCCTCATGGCTAGAGGCTAACTATTCCTGTTAGAATATTTTGAGTATTCCTACTATTTGCATAGCACGATTTTGAGATTAAGGCTTATCCTTATACAATACTTTCCAATGTGCTGTCTATGTCTTGACATCTAAACCTGTTTCCACATCTTCGATTATCACACGCTTATAAAATTGTATCGTTTCTCTATTAATTTACACATAGACCCAATTAAATCGATTACCCTATTCATGTCGTCTTTAAACCGAGTCTTACTTTCTGTAGTGCATATGTACAACATACACAGTAGGTAGAGAAGGTATGTATTCCATCCAAACATTCGATTCCGAGATTCCACCGGAAATATTTGCTTTGAGATCCCCTGAATAAAAAAGAAGCATTTTTAGAAAACAGTGTGTGTGCGTACGTGCGTGCGTGCTTGTGCGTGTATGTGTGTGGACAGCTAATTCAAAAACGAAAGGTCCGTTAAATACCAAACTTGGTATTTAAGTTTAATATTTTCCAGGGAGGCGACACGAAGATTTTCAAGTTCCCTCCCGTCTTAAACTACTCTTTACATGAAGAAATCTTCGAAAATATTGATTGCCTCAAAAAATGGCCATTACGATTTTCACTAAAATACTGTATGTAAAGATATTTACATGACAAACTAAATGTATATTTTGAATTTCCTGGGAATAGCTTCTGAAGTCCTCTACATTCTGGATGACTTTTGCATAACTGGGAAACCGTAAGAGATACAGAAAATTACTTCAAAAAATGTAGATTTGTGAAAAGACATTATTTATGTCCTTTACATTTTTGTTGAAGAGCTAAGCGTTTGCAAGATATTCCTTATTAGTGGTTTCAGTTTTAAAGACTTATACGTTTCTCAAACCGTAAGCTATCCGTGTTTCTTTTGTCTTACTCCGCGCCATACGAAGAAGAGAATTTCAATGACAATCGCATAGCGATTATTTTTAAAACATTTGACTATCGCTTTAGCTTAGGTACTCCCTTTGTTTCCTTCTACTTATAATAAGTAATAATACCATTTTTCTAATTCTTATCTCGATTATCATGGAGTAGAAAGAAGAATAATATTTTGTAAGAAGCATGTTTGTAGATCAAGCGGAGAAAGTCATGTGAATGGAACACTTCAGATTTTTAAATTACTATTGAGATAGAGTGGAATATAAATCTTCCTAGAAAAAGGGCATAAATGAATCAAATCGGTGTAAAAAATGAGGTTTTTATTTTAAAAGCAATCTGGGTAGTCTGAAAACCAGGAAGCTCTAGTATGCTTACCAGCTGCTTTTGTGCAAATGTTACCGTATCGTGCTCAGGGTGTGACTCAATTTCCACAATGTACTAAAGAACCAAAATTTTCGATTATGCTACAAAGTAGTATAGTACTTGAATGTTTACTCACATTTAGTGAGGGCAGGACATGTGACTTCATAAGTCTAGGATGCAGCAGTCGGATTAGTATCAACATACTTTGCACTGGCTGCAGGCCAAATCTGCACTATAGGACGAAAACATAATGCACGTCCCTGAGCTTGCTCAAGGTGGATTGAAGGCTGACATTTTTATAGACATGGCATTTTGTCTTGTAACTTTTTTTTTATTATTATTTTGATAGTGCTTAACGTCCTCTTTTGTTACTATGGCATTGCAGGCGATGATACTGATGATACATGGAATGAAGATGAGCACCGGTGGAATGCGATAGCGGAGGAAAATCGCCCCTGCGCCGCTTTGTCCAACACAAATTCCACATGTGGTCGCTTGGGAGAGGCAAGTGGTCTAACCACTAGGCCTCGGCGCAGTCTAGTCTTGTAACTGAATTAATTTCAAAGACAGGCGCCACGATTTAATCAATCTTGTAACTTATGAATTACAGGCTTCAAGAACGTGATGTTTTACGTAGAGCTAGAAGTTTAGACATTTATAACATTCAAAACAGGCAACAAACAAAGCCTTATACGTTTTAAAAAGTCGTAGTCATAATCAATTAATAACCAATACCATGTGGCACAATTGCCCCACATTTGATGACGTGTACAGATATACCTTCCCTTCGTGAGTTAAGAGTTGCAGAACTCATCGCAACTATTTCAAATTAAAACCGGTGAGTGGGGAACTTGCTGATAGACCTTCATTTAATTCTCTTGCTTATCAGCGGAGACGATGAACGGGTTGTGCTCATTGAGAAGGATATTTGATTTAGAATTATACAAATTGCATATTTGTGTTGTTATTCTTACCGCAAGGTATTGCTGTAAATATTTTCGTGTCAGACTCTACAGGCTCAACTACAGAACTGTGATTTTCTATCTGCTAGTTGTAACGGTTATTGGAAGTGACCTTATTCTCCTGTGACTAATATTTAAAACAAGAAACCATTTGTGTTTTATTGTTAACATATCTTGATTGATAAAATACTTTTTCTTCGTGATTAAGTGCCTTTTCATACATTTTATACAGTAAAATGGTTGCATCAGATGAAACACACATGAAACAGAGGCACTAATTTTACTAAACATAACTGAATTTAACCATCGTAACAAAATGGCATGTCTGCTTTCATCCGAACGTAACTGACCAACACTATTCTTCAAAATGCTTTCCCTCCGATACTTCCTGATACATACTGAGAAACCTACCTCCAAAGAGAAATTCTTTGAACCCTTACCAAGCATAAAATATTAGAATACAAAATAAAAAATCACATTACAACGCAAAGGATACCCAAATGTGTCCATAATCCTAAAGTTCCCTTGCTCTGAATGTAATTACGAAACATTGTAAATTTAAAAAGCTTTCATCATACGCAGATGATTTAAAAAGACAAAAGTTGGCATCTATAATTCGAATACAGTACTAGGTCTTAAAAAGGTAAAATAACAACTAGAAAATTGATTCTCTCACTTTCAAATTCTTTAAAACGTGATTATACCAACATAATTTTGATTTCTTATCATCCATCTTAGTTAAAGATATACTTTAAAACCAGATATATTCCAGTTGAACTTGGATAAGATGGAACACGTTTTTACTCAACAGGAACGTTTTGACAAATTTGTACACATACCATCATCTGTCTTCTGATTGGAGTTATCTACACATTAATATAGAACCGAATGTTACAATAGCACCACAGAGGGTGTTTTAAAAAGCACATCCTTAATTAAAATATGAATTGCAATTTGAATTATGATCTTGACATTCCTTGAATTAGTTTATATCTAAATGCAAAAACAGAAGATGGCTCACATGACTGATCGCTTCTCAAATCAAAGGTACCGGTTTCAATTCTCGGCTGGCACATGAGTTTTTCTGCAACTAGGATACTTCCCTACCTTCCACAGAGCTTATGTATTAGTACGGCGAGGAGCGATTTTTTTTTTTCATTTATATATAGCCCTCTTTAACTAAGGGGGCTTAGACTTGTGAAACAACTCATTATCATAAGGATATTAGGCTAATCATTTTTATACACACGCACATTCTCTCACACATTCATACTTGTAGTCTCTGTGGGGCCGTATACTGGTTAATTCTGGTTAAAGATAAATTCCCCGTCCCAGCCGGGAATCAAACCTGGGACCCCTTGGTGAAAAGTCAGATGAGCGTTAACAACAAAAGTGGCCCAAAGAAAAGGGTACAAACTATTCGTAAAGTAAGTCTCCGAAAGGGTCAGAGAAGGTAAAGGGGACAATTTAAATGAAACAACAAAACCGAATGATTTTTCAGCCCTTGTCAACGTAAGCCAATGTGCAATGTTTACGAAGAACTCATTTTGGAGCCACAATCATTAATTCCGCTTATTGGTGTTCTCTTAAATCTCTTTCATTTATGTTGTTAAAGCGGAAGAAAATTAAATGCATGTAAAAGGTCTATATTGGTTTAGTTAACTGATAACTGGCCAATTCTATAGCTTGCATGGAATGAGAGCAACTTGGGAGCTCTACTTGATTTGTTTTGAATAGAAGACTTGAGAACTGTAGAACTTTATAATTGTTATTAAAGTTTTACTTCGGTTGATTGCATAAAGGACAGCTTATTACATCTTAGAAATGTATAGTGCCGTTGTAAATGCCTAGTGGTCGCTATAATTGTGCTTTGGCTACTTATATAGAACAGTGAGTGGCATATATGAGCGGCACTGGTAGAACCATTAAGATAAAAAAAAAAAACGAGAGTGAAAGTCTACAAATAAAGTTACCAGTATAGATGTCAATCTTAAATTGAAAATGGTGAAATTAAATTCATAGATGTATGAATCGAGATTACAATAACTAACATCAAAATTGAAACTACAAAGTTTTAACAACAATCAAGGATCTCTAAAGAAGCTATATCCGAAGAAATATTAAAATGTTGTGTTAGTGAGTGATCCAACAAAGCTTAAACATCTAGTTTCATTATACAATTTAGCGATAGTTCTTCTGGTCCTGGTAATTTTAATTAGCTTTTAATTAGAATAATAGATTTTTATTAGAATGATAGTCACAGGCCGGTGCAAAATGCTGATGTTTTCAAACCTGTTGATTACGAATATAGCACTAAAAGTGGTTTTGTTGATAACAGTAATGTAAGCAAAGTAGGCACTTTGCGGACGACAGAACATTAAAATATGAACAGTGCATGACTGTAATTGATGGATACTTGTTTCACTGTTTTGTATTTCATATACTTATTGCAAATGTATAATCCTGCATTAGTTTAAAACATCTTATATCACATTGCTTTTTATATCTGCATATAAGATTTCATTAAATAGGGTAGGTAAATCAGAAAATAAAATTTACTAAAGGGAATTGATTAATATTTGGGAGGGGGGATCGTATGTATTATAGATTTTTGTATGACGGAGGAAATGGTGTCAGTCAGGATTAATTAATATCTTTTTACAAAATATTACTATCTCATTACCGCCTCAGAATGTAAGACTTCATTTTGTAAAGATCACAATAAAGAAGTTTAAAACGCATGCCATGTCCTAAAAGTTATAAAACCAATAAAACAAAAAACGTTTGTTCTTTCTGTATTTTATGAATATTAAAATTCTCTCTCTGTTAATTTGATCACTAGAACATAAGCGGGGTGTACGTAAAAGCATTGCAGTAAATCTATATAAATGCAACAATTAGGAAAAAATTCCAAAATAGAGTTCAAATTTAAAATTTAATCATGGGAATAAAATATTTTGGATAAAAATATCGAAGTTAATTTTAAACATTTCTTGCCATTGTTGATGGCTTTGGATGGAAATATTAGGCAGAATCCCTTGTAGGAAGCAACCAATCACAGCGCGGCAAAACAATGCCCTCTTTCGGAAATGCAGCGAAGCGAAGTTTAATTAGCCCAAAGTCTAGGCATGCGCATATCTCCGTTGGGAATAATAGCTCGGTAAATGACTGATAGTACTCACCAACAACAGCATCATGATAGGCTCTGGCGCTGGCATAGGCCACCAGAATTGACAGCAACACAGCTGACAGTATAGAAGCGATCGAAGCCATGTTTTGGTATCGATGCACGTAATAAAACACTTTTATCGAAGTAGAGCAGCTCTCCGTTGCTAGGTTACCGCTAGAATGACTTGGAATCCTCTGGTACTCAAACTTGTATATGTACCCGGTCGTGTGTAACTTGCTTATGTTACCAAGCCCCCTCCTAATTCCCTCTCCACCTCACACTTCTCCTACTTCTATCCCCCCTTTCTCTGTACCAGCATTTCCCCCCTTTTCAATGCCTTCGTAGTATGTCTCAAGATTTTTTTTTCTTTGCCGGCATTCTCACTTACTGAGGTCATAAATTTTTCGGTTTTCCATCTTATCTGTGGTCAAAGAGTTTAATTTGCGGGTTGGGATACTTAGAACCAACAGGGGACTCCTTCGTCCTTGAAAATCCCCTTTCTGGGATTCCTCAATTGTTTTGTGAGCCCCCACTCTGGAATCGTCATGCACTTCTAACATACTTCAGTACCGAAGCATAAGAAAACGAAAAACACCTGAAAGATGAAGAAAATCTGAGTTATATAACTTGTGACCTTTGATCAATCTTCTTCAAATTTACTGATTACAAAAATGTATTTTTCTGTATATTCCATACTAATCAAAATAAACTTTTGCAGAATTAATATAAATATTTCGTTCCAAATAAAAAGAAGATACAGAAAACCGAAGGAACAGTCAAATTATTAAAACGGATCGCAGTATATGACCTTGAAATTCCATACTTATTCCATGACTCGCGAAAAAGGTAACCACTTGACAATTACAATTCAAGCAAATAACAAGTTATTTAAAATAAATTGCGTGATTTAAAAATATCCTCATTTCCCTGTTTAAGATTTTCTTTAGCTCCCATGATTTACCAGTTACCAAAATGATACGTATAACATTTCTTTCGAATGAAAAGGACTCCATTGGGTATGCAAGAAGATTTGAAATATTAATTTAATTGATCACGTAAAGGTTTTAAATAAATGTGCAGTGTTGTAGTAGAAATCGTTAAGAGGTATTTTTGAAGAACGAAAAATAAGTGCACCATGTTTCGATATTGCTTGTGTTGTGGACACGTTCTTAAAAGTTTTCTTATCGCATCTTTGGAAGGCACTGAACTTAACTAGCAAGTTTGGCATTTATTCAAAATGTAATTTATAGTTGTGCTGTTAACGGATTATATCCACAATGTTTTTCTTTTAACTTTGTGACGACCTCAAAATATGAATTTCTTGTGAAAAGTCGATATCGAATTTTTTGGGTGATAGACAAAATATTATTGTTAATGCACCTGCAGATAAGCTATATGTGAGTAATGACTATATGTTTGCGTCTAAGAACATTGAAGTATTAATAACATTCATTGTCAAGGGCATTAATTTCCGGGGTAGCTCAGTAGTTTCGTCCACGGCTCTAGTACTGAGAATCCGTTTTTGTTCTTTTCCGGCGCTGGGGTGGCGATTTTAAGTCAGGCCTATCCAAACCTTCACATCCGACTAGTCTTTGCGGATTATCCCCATGGCTCATGGTTCAGAGTCCACGGTAAAAACTGTAGGTCCTCTCATACTGCCGAAAACCTCATCTTCACCCTGGAGTGGTTGTGACGGGCGGATACCCTTTAGTTGGATGACATCTTGAAGAGGAAGTTATGTTCGGCTTGGGTTACGGAGATCATCGTAGGTTCTTGTTGCTGCTAGTGGTGGATGCTGCTCAGTGGTCTGGACATGCCCTTTAGTTGGATGATATCTTGAAGAGGAAGTTATGTTCGGCTTGGGTTACGGAGATCGTCGTAGGTTCTTGTTGCTGCTAGTGGTGGATGCTGCTCGGTAGTGTGGATATGCAACAGAAAGAGCAGTCAGTACTCCATCGCGAACTAGGACTCAGTACCATCTCTGAAAACACAGACTACGCTAACGTGTCCATACAACAAATTACTCCCCATTATGTGGGGATATGTCGGATCCGGATATTCTACTGTCTTCCATTAATGAGTCTGACACTGAAGATTAACTTTTCCGAACAATCCAATAGTGACGAACTCAGTTAATGTGTGACAGAGGGGCCGGAAGCTGACCTCAAGTCATGCTCCTTTCTGTTCTATGCATTTCAAATTGTTTCCTGGGTCTGGATAGCACTCTTTGCTGGTCGATCTATTAAATATATTAAAGAAAAATAAACACATATGCACACTTGTTTCTGTGAGCTCTTTCTCGGGATTTGTAATCACATTCCCCCAATAGCAAAGCGTGAATTACTCTAGCGGTTTAGCCTGTGACATCCTTCTTATTCATAATGTTGTATAAATTCGCATAACTAAATAACCATAGGCAATAAATAAAAACTTGTTACACTGCTCATTGAAATTTAGAATTTACGACATGTAAATTTCTTGCAGTACGTATTATCCGTTTTGAAATATTCGTTGTTGAAGCTACCTGATATTAAATTTTACAAAAAAAATTCTAAACCTGTACTTTTTAAAATCTGTCCTGGAAAAGATGCTCACATCAGACGTTAAATGGACGTAATTTTAAAACATACGTAATTTCTCGATAATCTTGTCTTCCTAGGTTTTTGCCACCTAAAAATATACACACGATGCAATTTTTGTGCACTTTCTTTCAGATTTTGGGATTGAAGATTGTTGAAGATATTTAAAGAATGTTTCATAATAACACGAGTGAGTAAACCAAAACGGAAACGAGAACGGGAACTAAGTAGCATACATGATTAAGTTCGCCTTAGCTCGGTTTACGAGACGGGAATGCATATCGATAGTCATCTCGATTACAAATCGGAAGGTAGATTTTGCACTTTAGGATTTCATTTGCTTCTAATTGACCAATGCTATCTTTACACCTGCTTCCAATTCAACCAACGTATGGGGGATATCAACGTTAAAATTCGATAGTATAAATTTCTTCTAAATACAGATCCAGTACTGCTTCCGATTCCTTTACTACTAAGCCTCTAATGACAATGACAATGATCAGTTGAGAGAGGGGACACCAGCATCTCGATCCCAGGGGGTTCTTGAGAGGAATGGATCAGGAGAAGGAACCGCAGGAGACGAATAGACTTCCAGCCGGAATATGTCACACGCGCAGAGATCCTTATAGTTCTAGGCTTGATCCCACGGCCACGAAAGGGTCGCTGTATGACGTATCTCTAGCGGAACCAGGGAACATAGTCTTATGGTAGAGGCTCGACGGGCGTCTCTATGATAGCACAAAGAACTTCCAAATCGCAAGCCTCTGCGCCATTTGCCCGACAGAACCACAGCCCCATAATAAATCTGTAAGATGAAAGGGAAAGAAAAGAGGAAACGAGAATCATGCTAGAATATACCGTCCCAGCATTCACTTTGGCGACCAGAGGAAACCCACGAAAAACACCATGGTCAGGGTGGGCAGTCACCGGGGATCGGACCCAGGACTTTCCGAATGTGGACTTGAGCCATCCCACTCAGCATGCGCACATTAAAGATATTTCTTTCTAGGGGTTATTTGTGTTCATAGCTTTCCTTTGTTCTTGAGGCAATAGCCTGTTTTGAGTTGCATATACATATAAACAAACTAAAATGACATTTTCGCTAGAAAAACCACTTCTAAATAGATCTGCGGATGTCAGAATCTGAGATTAGGACGCAATATCCTGGAATTCCACTTAGTTTCATGTTTCCAAACTGCGACTAGAGAGAGATTTAGCGGTTTTTTGATGTCACGCTCGGGTGAATAATTTCCTCAGTGAAGAGTCTAATTCGCACAATATGGATCTAATATGTCGTGTCCTGAAACGCGAAAGTTAAAATTTGGCAGTCTTCTTTCCCGTTCGATGAACCCGGAACATTTTCCCATTAATTGTGAATGATCACATAACGATATAGGTAGCATTCTCGTACCGTATTACTGTATAGGTAGTCTTTAAAGTATATTTTTTCTGATATTATTATAGTTTTAATAATTTAATATATGATTGATTATTTAGAAAATTACGAGTAATAATAAGTACTTAATACTTGACTGTAATTTTGGAGAAACTTTAAAGTCTCACTTTGATTTATAAGTAGCTGTAGATATACGAGGTGCAACGCGCAAAATTAAATAAATTAAATTTAAAATGTCAACTAAGACTGGGAATTTTTAAATTATTATTTTTATTTATTATTATTTTTTATTTATTTATTATTTGTTTACAAAGTGAGGTAAATATGACGTGGAAATTGATTTTATGCTTTAATTATTTTGGAAAAAAGTACTGTAATGAAATTTCAATAAAATTATTTGAAATGTTTAGAAATTAGCAATTTCGGTACCAAGGATCTTTAGTTATTTAAGTTATCTCAGGTTGAACCATCATTTTAAACTTATCTTACATACTTTAGTTTTCCTACATGGATTCATTAGTAACAAAAAGGATGTCTTACGAAATGAGAATTAACCATTGTTGAGATATTCCTTATTATTACCTTCAATTTTGCAATATTTTAATTTTTCTCAAATGGGAAGTCTTATTGCTTTTCTTTTGCTTTTAATTGTTATGTTGTGTTTATTTTTCCTAGTCAAGCAAAGAATATGGCATTTCGAAACCATCACATGGCGACCGGCTTTTAAAAAATGTGACCATCGCATTGGCTTATTAATAGAAGTATAAAGTTTTATAAGAACAATTTATGGCGGAATAGGTGGAGAAAATTATGTGAATGTAGCACATAGCATTTTTCTTTTATTACATTCAAATAATATGGTTCTACCTGGACATCCTTTACGTTGGAATGAGACCATCCTTTGCTTTGTAATTTTTGCTATATGCTAAGGGTTCAGCATATTTTCTTTTCGAAAATGGAACTCCAAACATTTTGACAAATAGCGATGGTCAGTTACTGCAGCGTGAAAGGAGACAAAACATCATTTAGTAATGATGTGTAAATCAGTCAATCATTGAATAGTACATTTCACAGATATTTGTGAATTTGGTACCTGTGCGCTTTCAACTGATGGAACAATTTTATTGTGTAAGATTTGTGAGAATACAGTAACGGTTAATCCCGAAAGAAGATTATTAAACAACTAATGCTCATCATTAAGGCACAAATTTATTCTCGCTTCAAATTGTGGTGATAAAAAATACAGATATTTGTCTTTCTGCCTATGAACAGCATTAACTCAAAAACGAAAAGTCGGTTAAATATCAAATTTATTATTCAAATTCATTGTTTTCTAAACATATAGCACAAAGATTTTCATGAACATTTCTTCATCCCAAACTATCTTTTCCATGGAACATTTTTCTAAATTTTCGAGTTTTTCAAACATGGTTGTAACGATTTTGATTGAAATACTAGGCATTAAAATATGTACATAGCAAATAAGATACCTATATATCTTGAATTTTGGAGATAGCCTTGAAGTCATTTTCATTCAGAAGGGATTTTGTATAATCTTGTAAACGATAAGAGAATTGCGAAAACGCAATATACCAAAAAAAAAAAAAAAAAAAAAAAAAAAAAAATAATAATGGTTAGATTTGTTCAATAATTATTGTCCTTATTAAATCTCGCGATTACATGGAAACAGAATGGTCTTACAGGCCAGGATAATTATTGTAGTGTCCAGTTCTTAAACATTTGACTAACGTATTTCCTTCATACGAAATGTGTGATGTAGCTATTTCTACTAAGATTAAAATTAGCAGATAGAAACATGAGCTTTTGTAAGAATAGTCTATATACCTATTAATAAACTATAGGATAGAGAAAGTCGTGTACAGTAAGTGCGGCTTTCCCCAAATGAATTGCAATCCAATTTATAGCCAAAATTATATATTTTCACATCTACTATCCTAATTATATAATCTCTACTTACCTTTTGTTACTATATATGAATAATTAAACAGCATTAATAATTACAATTTCAGAAATTATTGGAGTAAATTTCAATTCAACCCATAACTTTCTATAATATTTTATCCTATCCTATAGACTTTATTTATACATTTCATTAATTTATTTTAACTCCTTTGGCAACTTCCTATTCTTTTAAATAATGAAAATTCCTTGTCATATAAGTCCTTTGACTTGACAGTAGCAAAATAAGTACAGCTTTTTTAGCATAATCTAAAACTTTCTTCGGGAATATCCATTTCCATTTATTTATTTGTTTGGTGCAGTTTAAACAACCAGAATTGGAACTGTTTTGTTTATTTCGACGGGGTTACGCAGCAACGAACAAACAAAGCCCTAACGCTTACGCGCTCTTATACTGAACATCCCACTCACAAACGATAGTCAATTTAAACCACTTAATATAAATAACTATTAAATATATCATGCCCTATGTTATTGTTGTCTGGGAATTTTTGCCTGCCTTTGTTGAATGCCTAAACATCCGGACTCTTCCAGTTCAATGTTTGAGAAGACTCATACTCTCCATTTCTCCTCTTTCTTGAACTTTCAAGGTGTGTAATACTGCTTCCGAGTTGCCTACCGGAACAGTTGCGAGAGTGGGGATATTCGGTTTCCCCGATGACAATCTGTTATTATAACGGCACTCTTCAAGTTCGTTCAGTCAACCGTTGTGACGTAATGGGAACCTTCCAGATAGGCCCGCATGCTGGGGTTTCCCTCAGAGCACAGAGATAAGAGATCAGAGGTTATTCCCTCCAGTACATTCACCAGCATTTTCGGAGGTCGACCTAGAGACGTAGGCTTATCTCAGCGGGACCTTCATCTGCCTTGTTATTTATGGCAAATGTAATGATGCAACAACTAACCCACATAGTTCGCGATTTTGTGAAGTCTTTAACCTCCCCCCCCCCCCGCACACACACACTGCCCCATACAGAAAAGAAACACAGAAAAGAAAGAAAAAAAAAAAACAGCGATGATCATGATACTACAAACCAAATTGGAAGGAAAGCTGGAATCGAAGAGAAATAACAATAATGAATTATTGAATGAGTTCCTCAAATTTCCAGCAGCTATGAATACAAAATCTGATATGTTCCGTTCATATGACTATCTGTTCTTATTCTGTAGAAAATTATTTTTAAAAAAGATTATTCTTCTACTTCATGTTAACCAAGATAAATATTAGCAAAAATTGTCTTATTGGTTGCTTTTTTGTAAGTAGACGAAAAATAAGGGAATATACTAGGCTAAAGCCATGGAATAACAAATTTCGGTTTGAGAAAAGCATTCTAAAATTGAAACCAATAACAAGGAATATATTGGAAATACTCGTAGTCAACTTCACAAAAATGTATATGATATAAATTGTGTGTTTTAATGAGAAGTTTTACCAATTATTCAAGTCATCCAGAATGAATAGGTCTTCAAAGGCTATTCCCAGAAAATTCAAAATATACATTTTATTTGTCATGTAAATAATATTAATATACATACAATATTTTAATCAAAACCATTAGAATACTTTTTGATAAAATAACATTTTTCGAATATTTTTCCATTTAAAGGATAGTTTGGGTTGGGGGAATTTCAAGAAAATCTTCTCGTCGTAAGCTTGAAAATTGCTAAACTTAATTACCAAGTTTCATATTAAACCGACTTGTCGTTTTTGAGTTGTCGTGTTCACATACACACATGGACCTTTTTCCAAAATTGCTTTTATTCTGGAGTCCTCAAAGATGCATTTCCTGTGAAATCTCGGTATCGAATTTTCGGTGGAATGCAATACCTTCTATAACTACTATGTACATTGTACGTGGCAAAGTTAAAAAAAATAATCTGGTGCATTACATTCACATGGCTTTCGCTATCTATTAACAAACTACTCTTACGTAAACTTATTCTTCCAACACTTGATGCAAATCGAGACAAATATTAACACAAATAATTCTACTACATATTTTTTGTAGGTACAAGGGAAATGAGGGAATACACTACGCTAAAAGTATAGTCAAATCTTTTAACAGCTGGTCGTTATGTGATTTCCTTGAAACTCCGTTCTCCACGTATGAATCAGAATGAAATAAAGTAAAAAATGTACAAACGAATGGGACTTCTCATATGAAAAAGTATAAATATTGGGATGTTTAACTCAAAAACAAGGGATATCTAGAAATGGTTAATGCCACAAACATGAATTTGGCGGACATTGTGTGTTTTAACGACATCTGTATTCTTCATGTGTGTGTGTGTGTGTGTGTGTGTGTGTGTTGTGTGTGTGTGTATGTACGCCTGTGTCATTCCTGGAGGGGATTCCACACTGCAGCCACCATGGACCATTGTGTGTCAGATCTCAGGAGGTTAAGATGATATTTTTTTTTTTTTTTTGGAAAGGGGAGACAGAGAGAGAGTTGGAAGGTAGAAAGAATGGCTTATCTCGCCATTAGGTGAAGTGCGGGATTGGGAAGGAAGTATCGGGTTCGAAGGAGATAAGTCGGGATGGGGAGGTTCCGCTGAGCACCCTCGTTAGTGCGGCGGTTGCTGCTGGCCGAATTGGCGGCTCAGCAGAAGGTAGCGGTAGTTCCGGGTGACAGTCATGACCAAGGCCCTGGCTGCCACCCGGGGAGTAAAGGAAGGTTTGATAGGAATACAAGGTGTCTTTATTTTCAGTTTATTTAGTTTTCCTTAATAAAGGCTTTGGTGTTGGTGTGCTATTTTTTGTGGCTTGTAGGGGAGGGAAGTTTTCGTTGAGTCGGTCCAGGTCGTTGGTTGGTTGTTGTGAAGTGCTGTGATGAAGTGGAGTGAGTAAATCAGTAAGTAATGGGGAAATGAAGGGCGAAAAGGTCAGTGCAGTCTGTGAGATAGTGTCCGTGGTCCGTCTGCTAGTTCGTGGGTTTTTGGTGGCGTCAGTATTACCGGTCAATAGTCTGTGGTTTACTGCTGTAGTCCGTCTGATGATGCCGTCGTCTTGTGATGTTTGTGTGCAGACTGCATTCTGTTGTGTGGTGCAGCTGGCGGCGAAGGTCCTTTGTACAGTTGCGGTGGCAACGGTTGTCTGTTGGAGGTCTTGGACTCCGGCCTCAATACTGTGTATTCTCCGGAGTAGGGTGGCGTGTGTCTCGGCAATAGCGGTTGTGACGGCCGACAGCGCCTCCTTTAGTAATGTGCTGATGTGCAGGACCTCTTAAGATGATATATGAGAATATTATTGATAGGCGGCCGAAATCGGACCGCGGAGAAATAACCGGTCCCTATAATTCAAGGAGCGCTAGGAGACCACGCCTCAGGTCTAACCGAACCCCCGGGGTCGTACAGACGACTCTAACGCCATTTCGCCGCCGAGAACTGTATCCAAAACACATTCACCACCACAGAGGGGCGCCTCTACCATACACAGTCCTCTCCGACACTTACAACCCGAAAGATACCAGTTGGGCGAAATGGAGCTAAAATTTTTTGGGAGAAGGAAGAAACCTCCCCAGCATCGCCTAGCGCCCCAGGAAAACCCCCGAGAAGTCGCCCGCGGAATTGAACCCATGATCTTCCGAATGCTAATTCCAGACCAAACGCCCGAGCCACCTGCTCGGTTATTCTTCGTCTAGTATGGTTTTGCCTATCTCTTATGCTTTACCATTAAAGTTGTGTAAAAGTCAACCAGAATGAAAATGGCTTCAGAGGTGATTCCCAGAACATTCAAAATTTAAATTTTATATACTTGTTTTATAGAGTCATAAACACTTAGCTTAAATATCAAGTTTGGTGTTTATCCGAATTTTCATTTTTTAATTATGCTGTTTACACACACAGAGATCTTTTTGTAATTTATTTTTGTCAGGGTCTTGAGAGTATGCAATTGCGATGAAATCTCGGAATCGAATTTTTGATGGAATACAATATTCTCAACCTATTACGCACATTGATTGAGAAAGCAAAACACTTATTCTTCTGTCTACTTCACTTCATGTTAATTTAAATAAATATTTCCAGAAATACTTTTTAATATATTTCCTTGTGATACAATAGGAATAGGGTAATACAGTAGGCTTAAGAGTTAGTCAAATCTTTTAAAAGTTAATGGCTTTAAAATTCTGTGGCGACTTTAAAGTGCAGTTATCTTTGTTTGATAAAGAAAAACGAATAGCGACTTTCTATTTGAGAGAAGTATGCGTATTTTAAAATTGAAACCAATAACATAATATTTCGGAAATGGCTAACCAGCTAAAAATATATTTGATGCCAGGAAGGAAGACTTTACAGAGTGTACAGCCACAATCGTTCGAAAATTGTTGCTGCAATCCTGACACAGATGATAGGGAAGTAATGGCCACAGGAAATGTTGGGCAAGAAAGTCATGGCAGAAATTTTACTGCTTGAGCCATCACGGTCGGCTTGCTTCATTAAGACCATTTTATCTGAAAAAAGACATAAAAACCGGCATTGGTCGTTGAGGCTTTATGATGCAGATATGAAATATACTTACTGGTGTATTGCGGGAACGGAATGTTAATGATAAATGTATACGTGGTGGACTGTGGCTTACTCATACATAACTGCTTTAGACATGACGCAACTCTTCTTACGATCTTTCTCACTAAATTGAAGCTTATAAAATGTATACGTTATTCAATTACATATATTCAGTACATTTTAATAACGTACTAGCTTTAAGGATGCGCATTTATTCTGATTACAGTTGTCTTAAGCTGGTTCATAACAACCGAAAACGGCAACCAGAACGAGAACGACGAAGTTGAAATCCATGTATTTCAATAAGGCCTTCCCGGTTCCTGAGAACAGGAAGCAAGACGACTAAATTTTAACTTTTCGTTCTCGCCGTACACGGCTTATTAGATGCATTTTTTTTTTTTTTTTTTTTTTTTTTTTTTTTTGTAGCTTAACGTCCTTTAACCTGGTTGATCATATCTGACGACGAATGAAATTGGTGAAATGATGCTCAAATGATCTCCGGGTCCATGGAGCTTAAAGTTTACTCGGCATTCGTCTTCTCAGGATAAGGGAAACCCCCGAAGAAAACCTTATCCGGGTAACTCACCCTGAGCGAGATTCGAACTCACGACCTGTTGAATGTGAGGCAGTCACGCTACCCAGGTGCGCTAGTTGCATATTGTGTATATTAGACTCTCGCTCAAGAGATTATTCAAGGTGGCCGTGACATGAAATAGACGCTAGAACTCACTATGCTTTCGAATTATGACGTTCGCTAATCCGCATTATGTGGCTGAATTGGAGGCAGATGAAAAAAAAGTCGCTGGTCAATTGACAGCAAATGAAGTCTCAATGCGCAAAATTCACCAATGCGCAAAACTCTTCTGGATTCTTCTCTCGTTCCCATTACCCCGGTGTAGTGAATCAAAAGCGTGGTTTGGTATGGTTTCTCATTCTCGTTTCCGTTTTGGTTACCGTTCCCGATGTATTTGAAGCAGCTTTTAATATGGCGCACTGGCATGTATTTGTTTGAACTTTACTTGTTTTAGCAGTTCATATCTTTAACGTAACTATGACTGTGACTAGGTTGCAGAGGGGACACACAGTACCTCGATCCCAATGGACTTTTTGGGCGTACTCCCTCGGGAGAAACAGATGTGGTGGAGAAGCCTCAAGTGACTTTGAGCTGCAGGATAGGCTTGCGCAGCTGACAGACTCACAGAGTTCCTTAGCACTAACAGGTCCAACCACCGGCCACTGGAGAGATGCTTGAGACATCCATCTAGCGAAACCTGGAAAACACGATCCTAGCAGTGGAGGCTCGAAATGCTATCTGGCCGAGAACACGTTTCAAAGCGCAAACCTCTGAGCAAACTGCCCAACACTAATCGCCTCTGGGCTCCGAATCAACCCAAAACATGAACGAGGGAAACGAAATGATAGAAAATGAAGATGGAGGACTACACTAGTCCAGTAGACTACACTACCTCTGCATCCGCCTTGCTAACCAGGGAAAACAAGAAAATAACCAGAGTGGGCAGCCACATAGTGCTTTTAACGAAGGTAAAAAAAAATAATAATAATAATTCTGATGTGTTACATTCATATGAATTTCTCTAGCCTCAACCGCTTATTAGTTCGTCTACAAATTATTCTTATGAAAGCTTATTTTTCTCTCTACTTTAATTTGAGAAATCTTTGCAAAACTATCCGTATTTCAGAGAGATACAAAACTAATAGCTATAATTAACTGTTCAAGAACTGGATGCTATACGCTGGCCTTAACATTTTAAACTCCTTCTTAGAATCGCTAGAAATAACTAATGTCGAGAAACTTTAAAACAAACCACTTAGAACACTTTTATTACTTTGAAAAAATCTAACCCTTACTGAGATATCTGAAGCTTCAAAAACGTATTTCAAATAACTTGCATTTTAAAGAGATCTACCCTTTTGCGGTAGTATGTTTTTGTCAATTACTGCTTAATGTTTAATTGTTATACAAGATTATATAAAATCTCTTCCGAATGAAGAGGACTTTGGTGGATATTCTCAGAAATTTGAAATTATGCATTTTATTTGACTTTAAAAATCTTTAATATATGATATTTTAATCATAATCGTAAGAGCCATTGTCAAGAAATAAAAATGTCCGAAAATTGTCCATGTTAACAGTAGTAAAGAGTTGGGGGATTTTCATAAAAAAAATTTGGGTACATTTTTGAAATATACTAAATTTGGCATTTATCTAACTTTTCCTTTTCGCTTTCCACAGACCCACACATAAACACACCTATTGTGGACTCTTTTTAGAAGAATATTTTACATACAGGTGACCTCAAAACATGTATTTCATGCGACATATCTATATCGAAGTTTTAGGTGGTTGGAGAGTTTTAGTTAATTCAATCATTGATACTCTCCTTCGGATTTCTTAAATGGATTATTTGTTGAAATATTAAGTTCAGCATAAAAAGTTAGAAAGCGAATACTTCTCTTCCTGCTATATACTGGTAGTGAATGTAAAATAATAACGTGTTTCATTTACATGAAATTTCTAACCACTGAAGTTTATTGTTATACTTCTTCCAAAATATATTTTATAATAATTTTTTTCCCTTTATGTTAATCGAAATAATATTTGTATATTTCGTTTCAAGTTCAATGGGTTAACGAAGTGATAGTCAAGTTCTTAAAAAAGTGCAATATGCTGGGTAGGAAATTCTATAGACATGCATGACCACACTAGAAACAAATTAATGGTGCGTGAGCTAAAATATCTGATACGTTACAATCACATGACTTTCTCTACCTATTCTGCAGCAAATTATTCTTTCCTCTTTCTCTCTCTCTCTCTCTTTCTCTGCCTGTTCTCGTTTGTACATTAAAAAATATAGCAAGCTCACATGAACACTCATTTTTTTTTAAATTTTATTTCTATAACTTTTTAGAGATATATTTCAGATGAGGGTTTTGAAAAATCTCATTAACAACTCTATTGTCGATTCCTTTGTCCATCCTATTTTCTCGCTAGTAAACAAGGAGTAAGCATGGAAAAATATTTTCTTTGGCTAAGTATGTTGAATTAACATGTTTCGCAAGACTTGGCGGCTAGTGGAGACACTCATTAACAGCTGATTTGTTGAGCTCATCATGTTGCATCAACGTTTTTTCTTGATTGTGGAGGCAGTGCAAACCTGTCTTTGTGCAGTTAGCTACAGTTCAGCTCCACGTGGAATAGGTAATAGTGACTGCCTATGTACGTTTGCCAAACTTTACCTAGAAGTTAAATAATATGGACGCAGTGGGAAATAGGAGAGCATGACGAGGATCTCGTTAAACGAGAAAGCAGGGATCCTTCAACCAACACCTGTGAGATCAGAGAGAAAATAATTAATCTGCTTCAAGCAAGCAGCTTCAGAATTTAATTTGCATTGCATATAATTATAACGTTACAAAATAAAATAAGTGGTAAAAAATTAAAACATTCTGAGTTCGCAGACACTAATATTATAAAGCGTTTTCCAAAATCTCTACAAAAGACAATAAACAAAAGAAAAAGGGTTGAGACTGGATAATTTTATGTCTGACGCCATTCCTCTGGAAATCTACAAACTTTTTTTAAAAGGAACCCTTCCTACCTTGCAAGACTTCCCTGTTCATTTGCAGATGAAAATACATTTCCCATACAAGAATTCAACGTAGTGAAAGGTAATTAATCAGCTTAGATTTAAATGCGGAACGCTGGATAGCCGAGAATCGTCAACGTATCGTCACGAATGGTGCCATGGCAATACAAACTTTTAAAGAACATCGAATGGTTTCGATCTCATGAATATTTAGTGACTTACTTGGACGAGACGTGGTTTGATTATGTCACCTGTGGAGGCTCTCTTATGTTTCTTCCATCTTAGAGGAAAAATTCCAGAGTAGGTTTGTCATTGACGAAACAAAAACTAGTCAGGGGCACATAGTTTTAGTCTTCCATCTTTCCACTGCATTTTCAATGCCTTTGGGCTCATTAGTACATAAATAAAATACTTCATGGAAGCCCTATGCGACGTTATTTTTAACTAAAACGTATACCATACTCCGAGAAGGCGTATATAATATCCATAAATATGTCAAAAGTGGACAGAAAAAATAAGTGGAATATTTTAACCGACATAACGAAGAAGAATCAAGTATTATTAATTAAAGAGATGGTGAGAGCAGCAACAGTGAAGAATGTGTCATTTTGGCATGAAATAAACGTGGCAACGTTGCTGCGTTGACGGTAGGGTGTCTACCTACTGCTTCCGTACGCGCTACCAGCCATCAAATGAAACCCCACGTTGAGGCAGGTATAGATTGTACAAAAGGATCCTTTTCTCATATTCACTACACATACCTACGCGCCTATAGAATATCAATGACATGGTCAAAATTATGATTCTGTTTAAATCTATAACAACACGCTAGATGGCCAGGAAGGTATGTTCTTTACAGAGGGCATCAAACACTAAAGGTGCAACTACATACTAAGTCCATTGGTACGGCACACCGAATCCCGTGTATCAAAGAAGATACAATTAAGCTTAGCGATACAATCTTAGATATTGAAATAGGATTGAATGGCAAAGAAAAATGAAAAATGAAGCGTGAAATTTAAAATTAAACTTTTTGCCTTGAAAATCTAGTTTCAAAGTCTGTATATAACCGCCATAATTCAATACTTTACTACTCAAAGAACAAGATAATTTATGATGGATAATAAATGTGGGAATCTATTATTTATTATTGCTATTATTCTCTTAGTTATGGTTATGGCCACGACAGGGCGTGCATATTTAATTTCTATGCACTTTACTTTGTGCGAAAGGCTTAAAATATTTTCTACAGGAAGACCACAAGTAGGGGTAATAAACATGACATTTAACGAGCCAGATTTTCTATGTAGTAACATTGAATAGCTGTCATCCTAATAGCTTTTACTTAGACGTGATTTATTTATTTCTTACTAGTTGGTTAACCTGACGTTTCATGGCTAGCTTTTTAAACTCCAGTGACGAAATAACTAATGACATTATTTCCCCCGTTTTCCAAGAAATTATTATACAATAATATAGATTTTATAGTTAAACTTCCCTTTAACTCCTCATAAATATTATTTAATGAAGTTGCAACTGCTCCAAATAACTGTGATCTACCGCTACTCAGACAAAAACAGTGGCAGAAACTCCGCGTTCCTTATTATTACGCAATATTCTTCCAGTTCTGTTTGTTGTTTGTCTCATTTATATCACGGCGTAACTGTATGTTCCTATCGGCGGAATTTACTTGTGTAGCATATTTTCCATCTGCAATGGTATTAACTCGTGTACTGATGTCGTTAGGTTGCTATTTTACTTTAACTTTAATAGTAGACCACACCACATTCGCACTTCAACATCTGGGGAGGACAGGGAATAATCCGGGATAGTAAATACTCCATGTCCCCAAGCTGGGAATCTACCCGGGACCTCTCAGGCAGGTGGTCTACCGACTGAGCTACGGAGCCAGGCGCCAGTGCTTCTCGTGGTGGAAGCATTCTCGGTCGGAAAGGTCGAGTAATTTTAGGTTATTATAGCTGGTAAATTTTAACTTTGTACTTTCTGTTTGGCTTGATAGCTATTTAATAAAATATGAGCTGTTTAATTTTTAAATAGTTCATAAATGCCTAACATGCACAATAAAATAAGACTTCGCACTCGCAAACACCAATTTCACCTTTTGGAAAAGACACATAGTCTGCGAACACTGAGAATAAAAAACATGACTTGTTCCACTCATATGACTTTCTCTAGCTATCCTAGTTATTTTTGCAAAGGCTGTTCCTTCTCTCTACTTCGTTCTAATCAAGATAGCAGAAATGGTGGTATTAATTCTTTTCTTATTATAGAAGGGAAACAAGGAATACACTAAGTCAAATCTTTTAAAAGCTGCTTCTATGTGATTGAAATTCGTTTCTTTGCATGGCTAGGAATTTCAAAATTCCGTATGAAAAAAGTTTAAGTATTTTAAATTTGGAGCTAATGACGAGGAATATCTTAAATATGGTAAACTCCACGAAAAAAAAAATGTATATGACATAAATCTACATTTTTATATAGATTTACATTTTATATAGTAAGTTTTTGTCTATCCCTTACGGTTTACCAGTTGTGCAAAAGTTATCCAGGATGAAAAGGTTTTCAGAGGCTATTCCCAGAAAACTCAAGATATAAATTTTATTTGTCATATAGATATCTTTAGTAAAATTGTTACAGGCATTTCTGAATAAATCAAAAGGTTTGAAATTTGTCCATGTAAAGGTTAGTTTGGGATGGGGGATTTTCCAGAAAATTTTCGTATCACATCCTTGTGGGTTGCTAAATTTAAATATAAAGTTTGGTATCCTTGGAAGATAGTAAATTTAGATACTAAGTTTAATATTTAAGAAACTTTTCGATTTTGAGTATACTGTTCACAGAGGCAGACTTGCACACTTACACACATACGAACCTCTTTTAAAAATCTTTTCTTTTGGATTCAGAGGTCCTCAAAATGTGTCTTCGGTGAAATCTCAGTATCGAACTTTGGGTGGAATGCAATACCTTCTCTACGGACTGTGTACATTGTAGATGATAAAATAAAAAGGTGTTTTACTTTCAAAAATATTTATTGTGATGTAATATATCCGCTTAACATTTTAGTTCTAAATTATAAGTAATATTCGCAATGCATGGTATACAGTTTTATCCAAAACAATTTATAAAATACGTTATTTTTACTTGTTTTTCATTTGGAATTCCTATTACATTAGAAAATAAAACATTAATATCTATATTCAATAGGATATGTATAAACATAAGTACCACAAAATTAATTTTGTAAAAGTTTAATTCAAACTGGTTGATATTTAATATCGAAGTGTTTTATGCATTTTTATATCGAATACATCAAAACTGTTTTGAGGTTTCAAAATTTCTATTCCATATATGGGAAATAGACAATAAAATAAAAGTTTTTAGTGCAGTATTGCCTAATATAGGGAGTAATGTGTTCGTAGAAACTGATATTGCCCTTTTACTGGAAATGGCAGACGATACATGACTAATCACATATTACAATTCTCGTTTTGACGGTCGAGGATCATCGTGGAATAAAACGTTTAATGGTATCATAAAAGCCTAAGGTGTTTTGAAGATGGATAATGACTCATGAACGATGATCATAAAAGATTAAATCTTTTCTACGTGCTTTCATCATCTCCTACCAGAACATGGTGACGCATTCACTGCCTTTATTCCCTAGTTAAAAAATATGATGTGTTCCATCCACACGACGTTCTCCATATCTCTGCAATAAATTATTCTTAAAACGCATTGCTTCTATTTACTTCATGCTATTTGAAAAATAAATTAGTAGCAATCGCTTTATTACTTCTTTCCTTGTAAATAGAAGGGAAACAAGGGAGTACCATAGGCTAAGCGATAGTCAAATCTTTTAAAAGCTGGTTGCTATGTGATTGAAGTTCTTTTGTTTGTATGACCAGGAATTGACAAATTCCCGTATGAGAAAAATATAAATACTTGAAACTGAAACCAATAACAAGGAATATCTAAAAATTGTGAAATACAAGGAAAAACATAAATTGTGTATTTAAACGAGTTCTGCATTTTTGTTTAGTAAGTTTTCGTCTATCTCTTACGATTTACCAGTTACTAAAAATTCCGCAAAATTCATCCAAAATAAAGATGCCTTCAGAGGCTATTTCCAGAAAATTCAAGATATCAATTTTATTTATCATGTTAATATCTTTATAAGATATTTTAATCAAAATCGTTAGAGCCATTTTTGAGAAAATCAAAATTTTCGAAATTTTTCTATGTATAGGGAGGGCATTTGGAGATGGGGAATTTTCTTGAAAAGCTTCGTGTCACATTCTTGGAAGATACTGAACTTAAATATCAAGTTTGATATTTAATGGACTTTTCATTTTGAGCTATGCTGCCTCCATCCCCCATACACACACACACTATCAGACAGATACACACACGGACAATTTTTCTAAAAATACTTTTTTTGAATTCAGGGGTCTCAAAACATATATTTCTAGTGAAATCTCGATATCGAATACAATAAATAGCATGTGGTGTAAATAGCATGTGTAGAAAAATTAAAAGTCTAATGCGTTCATTTACATGACTTTCTATAAATCTGAGTAACAAATTAATGTTAAAAAGCTTATTCTTCTATATACTTCATGCTAATCGAGATAAAATTAGCAGAAATGGTCTTATTACTTGCTTTCTTGTAAGTAGAAGGGAAATAAGGGTGTACACTAGGCTAAAGCGATATCAAATCTTTTAAAAGGTGGTTGCCATATATTTGAAATTAGTGTCTTTTTTTTTTTTTTTTTTTTAAATGGTCAGGAGTTGACAATCCCTTAAGATAAACGTATAAATATTTTAAATCTGAAACCAATAACAAGGAACATCTCAGAAGCGGTCAGTTTTAATAAAATAATAATAAAAACATTATAAATATGTGTTTTAATGAGATCTACATTTGTAAGTTTTTATCTGTAATTGGTTTACCAGTTACTCAAAATTCAGCAAACTTCATCCAGAATAAAGAGGGTTTCAGAAGCTATCCAAGAAAATTCAAGATATACATTTTTTTGTTGTTGTGTAAATATCTTTAATATACACATTTTAATGAAAATCGTGGAGCCATTTTTGAAAAATCAAATTTTCGAGTTTTTTTCTATGTAAAGAGTAGTTTGGGGTGGGAGGGAGTTTCTTGAAAATCTTCGTGTCGCATTCTTGGGAGATAGAAAACACAAACACACACACACACACACACACACACACACACAAATATACTGACCTTTTCTGTAAAGGCGTTTTTTTGTTTTTTTGTTGTTTTTTTGTTTTGAATTCAGGGGATCTGAAAGCATATATTTCCAGTGAAATCTCGGTACCGAATTTTTGGGTGAAAGATTTTTACTTTCTCTACACACTATATATATAGTATGTGTAGAGAAAGTAGTAAAATACAAACATCAGTCGGAGGTACCTACTCGTTTTACCATTTGGATATTTTCACTTTCTTTATTCGCAAAGAACAGTAACTCTAATCTCCAATATTGAAGCCATTGGTCACATCCTGGAAGGAGAGTCATGGAGGTACAGTTAAGTAACGTAACCATCCCTCTATCGGAGCAGAGGCGTAATGCGATTCTTACTTTTGAAATTAGGGAAGCGTCTGTCTATTTATTAAACCTTAAGATATGCATTAAATGAGAAAATAAAGTCAAGTATTTTGTTAATTATTTTTCATACATAACAATTTATATGAAAAATATCTCATACTTCTTATTAAATTGAAGAAATAAACATTGCATCGCTCATAAACTTGCAATAAAATGAAAACATAATTGCAGGAAACAAATATCGCCTTGCTTCAATCGATATTGCCTTACTAATTGAACCAATACTATTTATTTGTATCATGTTGCAGAAAATATAAATTACAGAATTCAGTGTTAATAAAGGGTCATTGTCTATATTAAAAAAGCATTTGTATGGTATGGTATTTATTCTTATATATAAATTTATTGTTTTAGATGAGTCATTCTTATATATAGTTGTAGAGTATACTGATATTACTTTCAGATAGAGTTTGATATAGTTGCAATTATGTTAACTTTATTTTGAATTGCTCCCAATTTGAATTAGGTATGTGTTTACATTCTATGTTGTTTAGTATAATTTGTTTATAGCAGCCTCCAATTGGGAGACGTTAAATTTGATATGTTCTAAATGCACATATTATACTAGGTTCAAAAGGTTTCCAGAGTGTATTTTTCAACAAAACAAATAATGTTGTCTTATTTCTATTTCAAGACTTGGCAAAATGCATAAGACCATAATCATTGTTGATTCGGGGTCAAGAATACCCAAATCTGCCTTAGCTGTTCACAAGAGCATCTCATTTTTAAGTATGCCAATTTTACAATTGGCATACTTATAGAACTAAACGAACTTAGGCATCAATTAATGCATTAATTTGACGAATAGGCTAAAAAATCTTGAATTGTTTTACATAGACCTCGTAAAGTAAATAACATCGAAAAGAGAAGTCACGAAGAATGATCGCTCATGGATGTGGATCTCATATTATTTCATAGCATCACAGAAAAAAATTGTGTATCAACGCATTTTCAGTGGGCACTTCCATGTTATATTTTTAGAAAAGGATGACGGAACTGAATATTTTTGACGAAGGTAATGTACTATACAATCTTCAATGATGCATATTTGGAATTTCCTATGCGGTCGCGAGAGAACTTCCCTAACAAGAAGAATTAAACCAATAAACACTATGCAGCCTTATGTAGTCTGGTGTTCAACTGCTAATCAAGCAAAACAGGAGTTACGTGATCACCCAAGGCTGGCAGAAAATTTCACTCGAAAGAGGTGACTCTTACTTTAGGATGATTTCCGATGGCTAAGTGATGCCCCTAAGTGTTCAGCGGCCTGGTACATCCGCATGTAGCAAGTATGACGTAAATGGCAGTTCCCGCTGACCTTCCGCCGCGCCGCTCTACTTACCGGTCGGAGATTCCATTACCTTGCTCATGCCAGAAGTTACGCCTACTGAACTTGAATGAAAACAATGACAAGCAATCCCATGAGAGGTTGCCCTTATCTATAAAGATGTGAATGCGAAGAACGAACGAATTTATGCGATGAAACTCGTAACTTTGAAAGAGATTATTGAGACTATTCCAGAATAAAATGTGGCAGATTATATCTATAAGTAGTAATTACTTTATAATATAGAGCCACACTAAAAAATTCAGTTCCATATCCGTGAGTAGAACCATACCCTGGTCTCTTCTGGTTGCTCTAGCAACCATGGTAACTCTAGGTTGAGTTACAATGGCGAAATGACGTTTTTCTCTTTCTTCAGTTTTTCCAGTTAAACGTTATCGCGCAAGGAATGTTAATACATATCAAACATATTATATACATCATTTTCTGTTTTGCATACTTTCAACTTAATCCAAATCTAATTTTACAAAAGAAACGGCGATTAAGCACGTGGGATTTTAAAAAGTTGCTAACATATATAACGAGTATATATTTTAATGAGTCATCCACCTCTAGAACCATTACATGATTTTTAACATTTATTTTTCGTTACATTTCACACTATAAAGCTATGGAATGTATTCACTCGCCTTGTATGACGTAACACCTAAACTGAGAGGAGATGTCTGCCTCCACAACACGTTTCAACCCATATAATAACACTATTTATCTCACGTCAATCTCAAACAGATACAAGCACTCTTGGGATAATTACGTTAGAAGATAAAACAAAAGAATCATAAAAAGGTCACCATCAACACCATCAGTATAATTACTGTCACCTTCAACATAAGAATACAAAAATAAAACGGTTAAAATAAATAAACGAGTAAAAAGCTGTAAATATTAAGAAAAAAGACCACCTCGTTACCATCAGCACCACCATTTTCTCCCCAACGTTACTACCAGCGCGTCATCACCACGAAAATCATCATATTTTCAACATAAAATATAAAAACAAAACAAATGAAAACAAAAAGAGAACACCAACAAGTATTAACACAAGCAAACACCAAGATCATCACTATTACCACGGTGAACTTTAGATGTTGCGTCGTCCTCCATGGTCTAGAAGTGACTTGCTAGCCTCTGGCTCCCAAGGTCGCGGGTTCAAACCCGGTGGAAGGTGATACATTTTTTCGGGCGTAAAAATCCTTAACATAGCTTCCTTCAGAAGGGAAGTAAAGCCGTTGGTCTCATATCGTAGATTTACGGCACGTAAAAGAAGCTCAAGCCCGATAAAGAAGCCTCATAGCAAAATTCACGCCCAGTGTAGAATGAAACGCTGAGGACGCAGTAGTTAACATCCATTAATACAACTCTGTTTAATTTAGATGCTGTAACATAAACAGTAATATACAGGCTTCTTTCTTTCATAATGTTATATTTCCATCTCTCTTCTATTCCGTTCTTTTCAAGCATTTCAAACATTGATTTTCTCTTTAATACATTATCTATACAATTATCATCATTTATAAGTATCACAAGTGCAGGCTCTCTTAACTTTAAAAATAAACTATAAAAGATACAAAAATAAAAAATTAAGAAAAAATGACCGCGACCATCACCCTCACCATTAGATCACCATAAACTCCATCTGTCACCATCGCTAACGAAAACAATTTACAATCACCATAAAGGTAACAACAAATAAAAAACAAAAACAAAATAAGCAACTAGAACCATTTTTATAAGCAACCTTCCATCACCCCCAAAGCCGTTAAGATTTATCATCATTAAGGACATTTAGAATAATTTGTATGTTAGGATATCTAGAGCATTTTGAAAACATTTTGGAACTCTAGAACAGGCATTGAGTGCTCTGGAGGGGGTATTTCAGCCCAATTTACTAGTGTTTTGGAATTTCAAGAAGGTATTTCGAGGCTGCTTTAAAGACATCTGATGTCAAATTGGTGATGTTTTAAGCTCTAAAATAGGTATTTTCTTTCTTTCTTGAGAAACAGGTATTTCATTTATTTTTACAGACCTTTTGTTGCTTTTTGAAGTCATTTGAAACCACTTTTCCAGCCATTTACATACTTTTTGAAAGTAATTAGGGAACGCTAGATCAGGTATTAAGGTTCTGGAGAAAGTATTTCAGTTCACTTTAGAATCATTCTATGGCCATTTTAGAGTATTTTGAGAATATATATTTAGCTCAGTTTAACAGATATTTAACCTCTGGGATAGGTATTTCAGAATACTTTACAAGAATTTTGAAAACATTTTAAATCATTTCAGCAACATTTTGAAGATATTTTGGAGGCTCTTGGAACGGATTTGTCGGATATGAATAAGCTTATTTTAGGCTACCTTGCAAGCGTATTGGAGACATTATATAGCTTTTTAGCGAATTTTGGGGGTATATAAAACAGTACTATAGCCTAAGAAACAGACGTTTTGGCCACTTTTTACAATCATTCCAGCTAGTTAGAGTATATTTTTAATATATTTTTAGATGTTTATAGTACATACCTTTTGATTCCTCTTTTATTCATTCAATCATTCATTATTTCTTTCTTTCTTTCTTTCTGTCCTTATTGCTTTCTCGTTAGAGGCCTCTAGCTTTATGATCTTAATGAGAATATTATGAGTGAATAGCTTTGATTACCATAGCCTTTCCCCTCGAATTAATCAAAATCGTTAGAGTCACTTTGAGGAAATCAGCATTTTAGACGCATTTTCCAAATAAAGGATATTTTGGAGCGGGATACTTTCTTGAAAATTTTCGTATCGCACCCTTGGAAGATAATGAATTAAATTATCATGTTTAGTATTTAACCGCTTTTTCGTTTTTGAGTTATGTTGTTCAAAGCACGCATACATACAAACACGGATCCTTTTCTAAAAATGTTTTTCTTGGATGCAGGGAACATAAAACGTGTATTTTCTGTGTAATCTTGATATCGAAAGTTTGGTTGGGATGAAATACCTTCTCTATCTATGTACTAAGTAGAGAAAGTAATAAAACCGATTCCAGGATATTAGAGGATGAGGCAAATTAACATACTGCATAACAAAGAGATAATTAATTATGGAGTAATATTATGTGATGTTAAGGACCGACTAACTAGTAAGTTTGGGGGGGCGGTTACAAATGATTGGTGATATGGTGGTGTTTTTGGTGCTGGTAATGATTGTGGTGGTTTTGATGGTATTGTTTTAATGTCCGCTATGTAGGTGATTGTTGCTACGCTGAATGTAGTAGCATTGATGAAACGGTGGATGCTGGTAGATGGCTGGTAGCGCTGTTGATGGTGGTGAATTTGGTGTGTGTTAGTAATGACGATGGCTATGGTACGGGTGACGGTGGTAGGGGTAGTGTGATGGCCATGTTATCGGTGTCGGTGGCGGGCGTGATGTGGTCATGAGGTAGTGCATTGGTATCAGTGATGTTAGTAGTAGAGGTGGGTGGTGCTGCTACTACTGCTGATGGATGGATATTGTGGTCACTGATGTGGTTGTCTTGGTTTCTGTGATGCTGTCGGTGGTTATGCTGGATGTAGAAATGTTGATTGAGGTTGTGAATGTTGTGAAATGGTTTTTGGTGGTGGTGGTGATAGTAATAGTGATGGTTGTGGTAATGACGGTATAAGTGGTGATGGTGCTAATGGTATGCTGAGTATGATATACAGTGGCTGTCTCAGAAGTATCAGACCAGATGTCTAGATAGCGGTTGTTGTTTCAAACAACGATGGTAAAGTACCAAAGAAAGCCTTGTGATGCAATACTTTCATTTGAAAAGTCTTAGTCCAACTGGTATTAAAGATTCTATTTTGAGGGAGTCTGCTCCTTCAGTAACAGTGAAATAATGGGTGACAGAGTTTAAGTGTGGCCTTACGTGTTGCCAAGACAAACATCGCAGTGGTCGACCAAATGAGGTTACCAGTCCAGAAATTGTAAAGAAATTTAAAAAAAAAAATGGTATTAAATGACCGTCGCCTGAAAGTGCACGAGGTAGCAGGCACTGCAGGCTTTTCAAAAAGATCTGTACATCGCATACTGACTGAACAAGGAACAAAAACAGCGTCGTGAGGATGTATCAGTCGAGTGTTTGGCAATGTTTCACTGCAATAAATCTGAGTTTTTGCGTCAATTCATAACAATGGATGAAACCTGGGGCCATCACTTCACACCTGAGACGAAAGAACAATCAAAACTATGGGTTGGAAGCAGAGAATCGGCCAAAGAAATCGAAGACAGTTCCATTTGCAGGCAAGGTCATGGTGTCATTTTTCTGGGACGCACGCGGGATAATTTTCATTCATTATCTCATAAAAGGAAAAGAATCAATGGCAAATACTATGCGAACTTGATACAGCATTTGAGTGATGAAATCGAGCAAAAACGGCCGCGTTTATCGAAAAAGAAGGTTTTGTTTCATCAAGTCAATGCACCAGTTCACACGTCCATTATCGCCATGGCCAAAATCAATGAGTTAAAGTTTGAATTGCTTCCTCATGCACCCTATTCACAAGATTTAGCCTCCTCTGATTATTTTCTGTTGCATTACTTGAAGAAATGGCTTGGTGGTAGAAGATTTGCCAACAATGAAGAGGTGAAGTCTGCAGTTGATGGCTATTTTGCAGACCTCAATAGTTCTCACTATAAACAGGGCATCGAAGCTATTGAACATCGCTGGGAAAAGTGTATCAAGCTGAAAGGAGACTATGTAGAGAAATAAAAACGCTTTTCCCCCAAAATTTGTGCTTTCTTAGGTCGCATACTTCTGGACAACCTCTTGATATGATTATTGTTATAGTGATATTGGTGCAAGTGGGGTGTTGGTGGTAATGAAGGCAGTGACAGTTGTTTTGGTGGAAATGGTAGCGAAGGGTAATGACTTATGACGGTCAAGGTAACTGAAACATGAAAAAGAAAATTCACAAAAAATTCGGGGGTATCAAATTTCTATTAAGATTAGCTGTATCAATCTATAAAACTTAGAAAGTCAATGCCCAATGTACTATTTTACCTTTGTAAATGGAGATAAAAGTTGAAAATAATAACAGAACTAAAATATAAACACTAATAACACTATACTAAAAATGCTTCAACAATAAAGACCCGGGCATCTTCTAGTGCTAGTCTCAAACCTCGTGAAAGAAAGAGGCAGCAAAAACACCAACGTAAAATAAAAAGAAAAACAATAAAAAAAACACACACACATAAACCAAAAAAAAAAAAAAGAGGAATTAATTTGGTTTAAGTCACGTTTGCTGTACGTGACTCAGGAAGCTGCAAAGCCATACATAACTTATCTCATTGCTTCACATTTTAGCATCTTAACATACAGATGTTTACAAAAGAATGCAATATGAGTGTTAAATCACAGCAAGATACTGTAACAATGAAGAATATCTTCATAAAGTATCCATGCCTGTTAAGAATCCATCAAATACTGTACAAACATCACAATAAACCACGTGGAAATTGAATAAAACCAAGTAACGCCTGTAAAACAAACGCGCAATGAAAATGCTACAAAATATTACAAAATGAGAGAAATTACTGTACATTTACTACAAAAATAGTTACAACGCATCAAATATCTGTTCTAGCACTCCAAATACCTTTCTGAAATTCCTTTGAAATTATACTAAAATTCCTGATCTAGGGCATAAAATACCAGTAATAGAGCCCAAAATACCTCAAAATAGTATACAAGTTTTGAAATGATCTAAAATGCATTAAAATGCTTGTAAAATACCCTGAAATACCTACTTCAGAGACCTCAATAACGGATAGAGCTATCTTAATAACGCCCTCAAAATGCCTTAAACTTGATCCAGAGCCAGAATAATTGTTCTAGAGTCTAAAATACTTAAAAATATCTCCAAATGATCTAAAAAGTACTACCTATATTTTCCGGAGCCACAAATAACTTCAAAACACCCATAACATCTCTTAAATATCTACAGACAACAACATACTGGAAAAAATAATAGAAGTGAGTGTAAAATATAGAAACGTCTTAAAAGAAACCAAAGGAGTAAAAAAAAAACAAAAAACGATGTATTCCATTCACATGGCTTGCTCCACCTGTTCTGTAAACAAACTATTCTTACAAACGATTATTTTATCTACATTTTGCTAGTCGAGTTGAACATTAGTAGAAATTGTCGCATTACTTGTTTCCTTGTAAGTAGAAGGGACATAAGGGAATATACTAGGCTAAAGCGATAGTCAAATTATTTAAAAGCTGCTCACTATGTGATATATTGGAATTAGGTTCTCTTTGCATGGTCAGGAGTAAAACAAAATATATAAAACGAAAGATAAGTTCACGTTTGAGAGAAGTTTAAGTAGTTTAAAACAGAAACAAAAAACAAGGAATATCTCGAAAACAGTCAATTCTACAAATAAATAAAAAATATATGACATAAATTGTGTATTTTATGAGATTTAAAATCTGTGCTTAATACGTTTTTGTTATCTCTTGCGGTTTACCAGTTATGCAAAATCATCCAGACTGAATAGATTTTCAGAGGTTACTCCTAGAAAATTCAAGACATACATTATATTTGTCATGTAAATATACGAGGTACGTCCAGAAAGTAAGTTCCGTTTCAATTTATCTCCACTGCAGCACTGCGATCGCAGTTCCGCACATGCGCGGTAGACGCTCTGTATCAAGGAGAAGAAACGTGCGCCATCTTGAGATCGCTGTCAGCCACATCCGCTTTGTTGTGCTTGTTTACAATGTCGGTGTTGATTGAAAATCCCGCCGCTTGTGAAATCAGATCTGTGATTCGTTTTCTGAATGCTAGGAAAGTGAAACCAATTGAAATTTATCGGCAAATTTGCTAAGTTTACGGACAAACTGCGATGAGTGATTCAATGATGAGAAGATGGGTCCGACAGTTCAATGAAGGATGTAGTGAAGTGCACGATGAAGAACGAAGTGGGCGTCCATCTTTGGTTACAGAAGAACTGGTTCACGCGATTGGTGACAAGATCCAGGAAAACTGCAAGCTTACAATAGTGCTCTCGCTATGGTATTTCCCCAAAGCTCACGATCACTAATTCATGAAATTGTTACCGAAAAACTGAAATTTCGCAAACTTTGCTCACGTTGGGTACCAAAGATTCTTACTGAGCAATACAAAACAAAATGGATGGGTAGTGCACTTCAGTTTTTAACCCGTTGTGATGAAGACGGCGAAGAATTTCTGACACAGATAGTCACAGGAGATGAGACTTGGGTTTCTTACGACACCCCTGAAAGTAAGCGGCAATCAATGGAATGGAGGCACACTCCATCCCCAGCAAAGGTTAAGCCGAATCAAATCTTGACACCTCGAAAAATGATGTGCACAGTGTTCTGGGACTGGAAAGGCATCTTACTCATTGATTTTGTGGTCAAACAATCAAAGCAGATGTTTATTGCGAGACACTTAGGAAATTGCGCCGCGCAATACAGAATAAGCGCCGAGGATTGCTGTCAAAAGGTGTTGTTTTTCTTCACGACAACGTACGACCACACACTGCAAATGTGACGAAAAACCTCCTACAGGGATTTGGCTGGAACGTGTTTGACCATCCTCCGTACAGCCCTGACCTCGCTCCTAGCGACTTTCATCTGTTCTTACATCTCAAGTCTTTCCGTGGCGGTCAACACTTCAACAATGACGAAGAGCTGAAAGAAAATGTTTCCAACTTTTTGAAGACACAGGTGGCAAATTTCTATGAAGAAGGTACACAAAAACTTGTGCCACGCTATGACAAATGCCTGCAAAATTTCGGCAGTTATGTGGAAAAGTAGTTAAAGAGTTGTAGAATTTTGTGCAATAAATAATTATTCTGTATCTCTACACAATTTAATTTTATTACCAAACGGAACTTACTTTCTGGACGTACATCGTATTTAATATACGGTATTTTAATTAAAACTATTAGAGCTACCCTTTAGAAAAACAAAAAATTTCTCAAAACAATTACATGTAAAGAGTAGTTTGGGTTTGGGGGGGGATTTTCTTGAAAATCCTGAGTTAACCTTGGAAATTTAAATAACAAGTTTGATATGTAACTGTCTTTCTGTCTTTGAGCGAAGCTGCCCCCCCACCCACAAACACAAAGACACACAAATACACGTATACACACATGGACCTTTTTCTAAAAAGGCTTTTTGAATTCAGAGGACCTCAAAACAAATATTTCCGTTAAAATCTCGACATCGAATTTTTGGGTGGAATACAATACCTTCTCTTCCTACTATGTGCATAGTACATACCTGAAGAGAAAGTAAAGATACTGTAAGGTCCATCGACCCTAAACTCATGTATTTCCTTTCGCCGATTTCATTCATCTTTCGAAATGACCTAACAGTTTAAGGGATTTAATCCTTAAAATAAACAACAAAGAAACTAGGTTAGCTTAGTTAACGGAAGACTACAAACAATACACTAGTTGCATACAAAACAGGTGGAATGCTGTAAAACGAGAGAACTAACGGTAAAATACTGCAGTTACCATGAAAAGCGGCGGCGCCATGGTCGAGTGGTTAGACCGCTCGCCGCCTACCTAGGAGGGCCAGGATCGATCCCAAGCCCCGCATGTGGATTTTGGGTGAACGAAGCGGCTTGGGCGGGTTTTCTCCGGTCCTATGGTTTCCCACACCACTCATTCCACCAATTGCTCCATAATCACATTTCCTATTGTCCATTTCTCTTGCATTTCATATAATCCACCCACGCTCATCCTTGGCCGCGGGCCAAACTACTCGTGCCATTCTGTGGTTTCGTGCAATTGGCTCCCCGACAGGCTTCTGCGTGTAAGTTACAGGGGGGGGGTGTCAGTCCTAAAATATGGGAGGGGGGTAAGCCGACTACGAAAAAAAAACATGAAAAGCATTAGAGCTATCGCAAAACAATAGAAATTACTGAATAATACGGCATGTTAGTTACGAAGCATAAGTTCTTGTCCCAGCATCCTGAAAATCCTTTAATATGTTCTGAAATTATTTTAAAACTCCTTCTAAATGCATCATTCAGAGTCTAAAGCTCCTTGAAGGTACACAATCAAAATTTGTCCAAATTCGATGATTTATAAGACTTTCCAAGAATTTTTGCAATTTCACAAGTTTCCTTGTCAAAATGCTTTCAATACATATGAAGTGTTTCAAAGTCTTGAAAGCAAATTAGGTCATACTCTTATCGGTCAACGCTTTGATGGATTTGAGCAATGAAATGCGAGTATTTAAAATTGCGTCAAAAAATCTCCAACATGCTTGAAAGCGAAAAGTAAACACAAATGCTACTTGGCAAGCGATGTCGTATGTGTGCTGATTAGGTTTTAGTTTTACGAAAGCTGGCCATGACCTTTGGGATCCGTGGATCATCACAAGATGAAATTGCCAGGCAGATTTCCAAAATATAGTAATGCAATTTTATATTAGTTCTGTTATTTCCACTGCATTCGTAATCTGAAGTAATGGACGATCTGATGTAATACTTAAAGTGCTAAATAACTACATAAAGAATAATATTTCATTTCAAATTGTCATATCGTAACGCTAATAATAAATTTCTTTGCCAGGATAAATTATTATAAAGTTTTCACCGTATAAGTATAATTTATACTACTGTCAAATTTTGCCAGGTCTGTCAAACCTTTCCAATGCCAAATACTTTTCAACATTTGACAATTTTTCTTATAAACACTTGAAGAAAAAAAAAAGTTTGATTATGTACTAGGACTTAAAACATCTTCAAAATGACTCTAAAAGGCTCCAAATGCATGGGAAAGTGTAAGATACGTTATTAAACACGCCCAAAGTATTGAAAAAACCCTACAATGCTCAAAATAAATAAACAAGCGTTAAAAGCTTTGTCAAAATCCTGGGAAAAAAGCGTCAAAATCGCCGTAATGCCTGACTCTACGCTGCCTGGATTGCTTCAAAGTGACTAAAATGATCTTAAAAGCACACCAGATACCTTCAAATTGTCTCTCGTACCTCTACCAGCACTCTAAAATGCCTATAAATATATATTCTCAAAATGGTTGTAGTAAAACTCTGCTTAATCCGTAAAATCGCACGATTAAATAGAACTTTTTTACTGTCTCTCTTTTTCATTTGATAATATCCTAAAAGGATTCTTCATGACACACGTGTAGACTAAAGAAGCTATGACTTATCTAAAAGCTAGTAAATTAGGATGCTTAACATAAGCTAATTATATCTATACACTTAGCAGAAGACGTGTTCGGATTGTTTACTTAAGCGCGACATTCTACTCTGCTATTTTCCTTCTGTTTAATCCATATGCTTCTATAAATTCGCGAGAAACATATAAACATAGAAAGAACGTAAAAACCATGAAAAGATAATAAACAAATTGAAACGATACGGGTTATAGCTTAAAGAGTCTTATTAGGAATACATTGTGTGTTTTAAAGAGATCTACATTTTTTCTTTTTTGTTTTTTTCAGTACGTTTTCTTCTGCCACTTAACATCTTTTAATCAATTCTGTTTTCAAACATATGAAAATTCACTATCGCATGTACACTTCTAGATTCTGTAGGGGTAAGGAATGACTCTAGTTAAAGAAACAATTCCTGCAAATCAAAAGCGGGACCTCCGGGTGAGAAGTAATGTCGCTGGCCATTCGGCCATGGAGGTAGTCATCTACTGCAGATCATACATATAAGCTTTCATAATTCATTTACAGACCACCTAAAAACAATGAATTAATTGTTAGGGCAAGTTCAAAAAAGCAACACTGAATTGTCCATCGCCTTCGTAGACTATACCAAAGCTTTCGAGATGTAGAACACGTATTCATCCGGAAAACACTAAGAGATCAAGTCGTACAAACCAAATGCATTAGAATACTTATGAAGATATACAAAAACAGGCGGGCCAAAATCAAAATAAAATGAGATGGAGAAGCTTCCCATTAGAGAGAGTCTGATTTTAGGTTACTTGATTGGGAATACAAATAGGGATTCAACATTGATGGAAACTTAAACTCAGCTGAAGTTCGCAGATGACATCGTTATGACGGCACATATAAGGAAAGAATTGGAACACTTGCTACACGACCAAGACAAGAGTAAACACAGAGGCAGGACTTGAATGAAGCCCGGGAAGATAAAGTTAACAACAAGCGCCACAGAGAAGCAGTTCAGCTTAAACGGTGAACCAGTTGAATATGTACATGCTTCAAATAAATACTGAAAAATAAATAAAGAGAAGAATCGAACAGTCATGGAAACAATTTTGGGGCATGAAATATACGCTAGACGATGACACATTGAAGTTGAACCTAAGGGTGGAGGTGCTAGAGAATGCGCAATATCGTATGGTCGTCAAATATTAGTAAAAATGAAGAGAATGATACAGGTATGTCAACTAAAAATGGAGAGGAAACTTCTAAAGGTAACACTTATGGACAGAACACATAAAGAGGAGATAAGGAGACTCAATCGTCACGGTAGAGAGTATCAAATGGAAATGGGGAGGCCTCGTCACAAGGATGTGTAACAAGTATGTGGGGCACCAGATCAGAAAGAAATGCTTGGGCAAGCAGAAGACCAATGGGCATACTTCTTTACGTCGAAAAGTGGGACATGTGATCAAGGCGTGCAAGAAACAGAGAAGAGTGGAAGTTTAAAGTGTTAATGTAAAATATGCGTGATGTAGAAGGGATAGAGACAGAGTATTGCAGATGAACTTTCAACATAAATGTGTTTATGTAAAAATGAACAATTTTGTGTCGGATAAGACTGAAATGTACTCCTTAAGATTGGCATAACTAATGCGTATTTTTAGCCATCCTGTCAACAGGTTTCGAGGGCTTAGCCCTAAGGAATGACACAGTCCAATTAATAAACAATAAGAACAATGCAATAGACTAAAGCCATAGTCATATATTTTCAAAGTAGCTATCTAATATATTTGAAATTGCATTGGCAGAAATAAAAAAATAAGAAAGCAAGAAAATCACTAGGAATTTACAGTTTAGAGAAGTATAAAGTATATGAAAATTCAAACTAATAACAAAGAAAATCTTGGAAACTTTAATACTACAGACATTTTAGTTAAAATAAATCTGTGCTTTCACAAGATCTATGATTTTTTTGTTTTGTTTTTCTTTTTGTTTGTTTGTGAATCTCTTATGATTTACTAATTACCAAGTGGGCTAACCACCCTACATTTGACATGTGCAGATATTCCTTCATGCGCTAAAACCGCCAGTGGGGAACTTGTCTGAGTGTTTTAGCCTAGATGAGCAGGCCCGCTCACCTTCTCCGCTGATAAACAAAAGGGGTAAAACGAACTTCGCACACGTCAGTTCCCCACTGACGGGTTTATATCCCCGTTGAGTTCTGCAACTCTTTTAACGATGAAAGGGCACACCTGGTGTACAAAAATCATTCACAGCAAATAGTACTTCAGAGGCTGTTTCCAGACATTGCTAGTTATAAATTTTGTTATGAAAATAGTATAAGTATATTTTTTTTATCAAAATCATCATTTTTGAGAAAATAAAAAATTTTAAAAATTTTTCATGGGGTGAGAAATTTTCTCCAAATCTTAGTGTCCCATTCCTTGAAGACGATGAACTTAAATACCAAGCTCGATTTTAAGCGACTTTTAATAAAGAATTATTAAATACATAAATAATATGGCCAATTACAATACTAAACTAATGTAAAGTAAATACATTTTAATTAAAATCATATCTATCATTAAATTCATTAGAAAATTAATGCTAATATATTTTTGTCCACTTAAAATCAATCCGTGAAATTCACACCGTAGAAGAATATAATTTAATCTTTATTCGCAAATGCTTCATAGTTTGAAAAAACAAAAACCTAATGTAAAACTCTTAGCATTAGCTGGTTGTGTTTTCCAAACGAACTACATTTGAACTGTAAGAAACCTTGAATGCATCAAAACAACCTCAAATGGCATTTTCAGTCTTTCGTAACTATCGGACACGTGCTACATTTTAACGGATAGTTGATTAGCTAAGAGTAGGAGAAATGTATTTATGGAAAGGAATAAAAATAACGAACTTGAAAGGACGTTTCGAGAATAAGGCGCAGATTGCACGATGTCCCATATCGTGCCATACGCAGCGGATTTCCGATACATTGAACTCAACTAGAAGATAACCCCCAACTACAGAAGGTCGCGCCAAAAGTGTTTTTGAAATCTCCAGACATTTTATTGGCACATTTAGTTTGGAAATTGCGCATCCAGTTAAAAAACAATGAAAGTAAAACACTTTTGTCGCCGGGACCATTTCTGATCACTAAGCTCCCGACGAATACAGAATCCGCTTCATCTATCTGAAGTAGCTTAATTTTACTAAGCTATTTGAAAATACCTGCCAATTATTTTCTCTTCTGAAGGATTTAGTGGGCACATTTCTCTACTTCGCATAGTAAGTAAGGGAATATTGCATTCAACCCAAAAATTATATGTCGATGTTTCATCGGAAATATACATTTTGAGACCCTCTGAATCAAAAAAAAAAAAAATCTAGAAAGAGCTCCATGTGTATGTGTATGTTTTTCTATGAACAATATAACTCAATAACGAAAAGTCGTTTAAATACCAAACTTGATATTTAAAATCAGTATCTTCAAAAGTTGCAACACGGAGTTTCTTAAGAAAATTTCCCCTTTTACATGGATTTTTTCGAACATTTTAATTGTTTTAATAATGACTCTACCGATGCTGATTAAAATGCTATAGGTATATTTAAATTTTTTTATATCGAATGAAATGTATTTTTTGAATTTTTTTGGGAATAGCCTCTGAAGACCTCTTCAACTTGATTACTTTTTCACAACCGCAAACCGTAAGAGTTGCTACACAGAAAATGTAGATGTCGTCGAAACACGCAGTTTATCTCTAACAAAATTTTTTATGGTGTTATCATATTCGAGATCCTACTGCTGTTATTGGTTTAACATTTCTAATACTATACTTTCCTGAAATGGAAAGCCGTTATTAACTTATTTTCTTCTTGGTCATACAAAGAGAACGGAACTTCATACCATCACATACGGACCAGCTCTTAAAATGTTGGCTATGACTTTAACTTATTTCTATAATGTATTTGTTCCCTTATTCCCCTTGAACTTATAAGAAATAGGTATTAAAATATTTCTGCAAATGGTGATTACACTTAGCACGATCAGATAAAATAATAATCTTTTGTTAGAATAGTTTCTTGTAGAAGAGATAGAAAAACTCCTTTAGATTAACACATCAGATTTTTGGACATAATGAATCAACCAAGCCATAATGGTATTTCGCATGTAAGAGATTTTTACCTTTATCTTTAAATCTTTTATTATTTTAATTAGGATTACATTTTTTTCTTTTAAAGGTTTAGTTAAGTAAATAAATACAATTTCATTTTATTTCCATTTTTTCCATTATTTTATATAACAATTTTATAGGTCTCTTCTTCATATCACGATTTCAGAGATTATGGGGAAAAACAATTTAAAGGATTAAATGAAACAAAACAAGCCCTTATCGAGTCTACAATTATACCATTCAAGAAATGATTGTGAATACAAATATATAGCCCTCCAAATTCTAGTAGTGGAACACAAAATAACGCAGAGCCTTCCTTTGGAGAGCAGCCGTATTGCGATACCCTGCACCGCGGTGCTTCTAGCCGGTGCTTCTAGCCGAGTTCGTTAAGGTACAATGGACGGGAAATTTGAGGTTCAAATTCCACAAGGTCGTCCTGCCTGATTGAGGTTTTCTCCAGGTTTTCCCTGTCTTCATAACTGTCCTCCTAAATTTAGGCCTGGAATGTTTCCTTTACAAATATCTTCTCCCATTATCATTTATTTCATGTATCATGACCACCATCTGAGGCACCGTATGTAATAAGAACGGGCACTAAATATATAGTATAAAAATTCCTCCTCTCTGTGCCATCTTATCAGTTGATGTGGAATCTTTGTAGAATCTGTCTCTCACATACGAATATTCCTAATGACAGCATATAGGAGGCTGAAAGCAAGAGATACATATAGTCTTGGCTGCTGATTTGCGAAGTGAAGTTCATGGCCGTTTTCTTTTATTTACTACCGTACAATAACCGGCTCTTAGCAGTTCAGGACTCTAAATAATGTTGTGATACTGTGCTGCACGAACTGATTTCGGGTAAGGAAACGTATACAAATACCTATTTGTATTGATTTCTCTGTATCCTCTACATACATCAGAGATGTATTCTATGCTCGTGAATTCTGAAAGAAATTTTTACATTCATAATGATATAGATCAAACAGAAGACAGCACATTATACATTATTAGTTTATTATAAACTTATTATTATTATTAAATAATACACAGCCTAGATTTAATTATTAAATATTTAAGTTCTATTCCTATAACATATTTCGAAACAAAATTGGTCTCGAGGTAAATGTTGATCCAGATTTTATTGTTTATCATACAGAGTCACTTCTGATATTTCGATACCTTGCCTTGGATACCTCACAAGCCGAGAATATTTTTAAGCAATTTAGAAGTAGTTGGTATATCGTCACGGAGCAGTTGTGACAATCTATCAAAATAAAACACAACCGAGGCAAATCTTAAGAAATGACGAGAGGAAGAGATTGCAAATTGCTTCGTGAAGGAAACACCGAAGCGCAATCATTATGCTACTGCATGATATATTATGTAACACATAGATTTAATAAGTTGCTGGTAATATCTTACTCTATTTATTGCCAAGAGGTTAGCGCTGCTGCAGCTAATGTTGCAAAAACGTATATGTATACTAGCGTCATCGAGTGGCGAGTTGAGTCCGCTCATCCTTATTGTTTACATTAGGATAATTCAAGTCTGAGATAGAATACACAGAGGATGACTCATTGTGAGACTATGTGTTTCAGTATTATAGTGTGCTGGCGCTGTTATAATGGCATAAAGTTCGTTTACTTTAGCACACAGATTTTTCATGTGCAATTTCTATTTGAAAACAAACTCTTGTACAAAAGTTAGACAGCGATTTATAGAGAGTTCACTGCTGTTTGTGTACCTCACAGATAATCACTTTGCAATATTGTGAATAGATTTAGGGAATTTTTTTATTGTATTTAACGCTCGCCTTTACTACAAATGGCACCGCAGGCGATGACACTAATGATATGGAATGAAGATGGAGTACAGTGGAATGTGATGGCGGGGGAAACCGAAGATCCCGGAGAAAACCAGCCCCTGCACCGCTTTGTCCACCACAAATCCCACATGCGGTCGCTTGGAATTTGGGAAAACGGGATATATTTTTGATAAGAAGGCGAAAGTAAATCGCCATGTTCTTACTGAGGAAAAACTCCATGGCGTCGGAGAAAAGTTAGAACTTAGTCCAAAATTTCTGAAAAAGTTTGCACAGAAATAGAGAATTTTACAAATATCGGCCTGGAGTACCAGTAAACTACTGACATTAAAATTCTATAAGATAACTACGGTTGAGAACCGTGTGATATATGTAGAATTAGATTTGGCAATTGAGTGTTGTAGTTTTATGATCGTTTTACTGACCGGTGTTAAATGTTTTTAATGTCAAAACAAGGTTTCATTTACAGGCCACAAAGTATTACGGGTGTGTAATTTTTCTTTAAAAAGTTTCAGAGATGTGTGGCGTTACAAGGGTATAATTTCCAACATCCTCTATGAAAAAGCATGTGGTTATTGCGGTTAAATTTGCATAAAAAATCCGTCCACCCATCTGTCACCCGTCCATCCAACCAGCCAGCCAGCCCATCCATCCATCTAGGGGATTATGAATATCCAATTCCGCGGCAAACAGCCAATAAAGTTGCTTTTAGCCGGCCAAGGATTCAAAAGAACCCTCTGTAGATAAAGTGACCAAAGCCCAGCGAACATTCCACGTTGCCGTAGCGGAGTACAAACTGGGACTGAACCACAATGGTTAATGCAAACACGCAGTTTAACACACCTTCCTCGGCTATAACATAAATACTAACGTTTAGTAGACTCTTACTCAAAATGTAATGTTTTTACAACCTTATTTTTTTTCGTAAGACTTTCATTTTATGTTTTGAACTTAAATCCGCGTTTCAAAATTTTGTATGTTGTTGTTTGTAATAACAGTTGAAAACTAAAACCAGGGGATTAATGATCTTCGAACTAAAAGAACATAATGAGAAGCATTTTTTAAACCCTAAATGTCGAAAAATTATGTTTATAGAAAATAAAAAAATGAAATTTCTATGAAAACGAATTGTTCAAATTTGAAAGTTTAGTCGTTAGTTCGTATTGCATACAAAACCACACCCGGCCAAGTTTTACAAGGTAATCTTTGGCAGAATGTGATATAGACAACTTGCAATTTTTATATTACTCCCCGTTTTCCCATTCGTACGATTTGGGTATGAATTATGGCATGTATACTGTGGATTACCTTCAAAAATACATTATGCAAATGAATGAAGTCATTGCTTCACTTCTTTTCATCTTCTTTGTTGCGTATTGAAGTAAAATATTACAAAGCATTCAGCGTAGTCGTATACTCCAGCCTGTCTCTCTACCAGTGGTGGGTACCAATGAGGTACAAAACGATTGGAAAACAAATCATGGAAGTAAATAGTTTATAATTTGATTAAAAATGTAGCTTTGACAATGTTTCAAATAAATATTTACATTTGGAATATTCTGCTAAAGTATTATTACTAAATTATAAAAATCTGATGTTCCATTCATACCGCTCTCTCTACATCTCAATTAACAAATTCTTTTTAAAAAGCTTTTTGTTCTATCCACTTCATGATTATCGATGTAAAAATTAACAGAAATGGTCTTATTACTTGCTTCCTTGTAAGAAGAAAGAAAATAAGGGAATACACTAGTCAAATCTTTTAAAAGTGGTTGCCTTGTGGTTGAAATCCATTTCTTTGCATGGCCAGAGATTTAATAATTTTAAAATTGAAACTAAAAATAAGGAATATCCCAAAAATGGCTAACTCCAGAAAAATGTATCTGACATAAACTGTGTTTTTAACGAGATCTACATTTTTGTGTAGTAAATTTGTCTATCTCTTACGGTTTACCAGTTGGGCAAAAGTCACCAAAATTCATCCCAAATAAAGAGGAATTCAGAGGATACTCCCAGAAAGTTCAAGATATACATTTTATTTGTCATCTTAATATTTTTAATATATGGTATTTTAATCAAAATCGTTAGAGCCTTTTTGAGAAGATAAAAAAGTTCAATTTTTTTTTTCCATGTAAAAGGAATTTTCCACAAAATCTTCATGTCATATTCTTGGAAGATATTATACTTTATATATTAAGTTTGGTATATTACCGACTTTTGGTTATAGAGTTATCGTTTTCACAGACACACGGGCGCACAGACCTTTTTATAAAGATGTTTTTTGTTTGTAAATAAGGGTACCCTAAATATGTATTTTCGTCAAATCTCGGTATCGAATTCTTGAGTGGAGTGCAAAACCTTCTCGACCTACGTGTCATGTGTAAAACTGGTTTTCATTCATAAACTGACAACAAATAACATTACAATTCCGATCGTCTATGAAAGATGCTGCTAAATATTTCACCTTTAAAGCTTTCTTTGATGAACACCTACTATTCAAAAACCTACCAACGCTTATTAATAGTGTAAAGTACTGTTTATACTGAACATATTAATGAATGCGAACATTTAAAATCTGATAGAATTAATTACAAAACTTTTTTCCGATAAAACGGAAGCGTTGAATGATTATGTATATACTCTAAACATTATGAAGTACATCGAGGCCATTAAATTATGAATCTTATTGAAACGAATAACAACTTCTTAGTTAAAAAAGTATAAGTATTGCAAAATTAAAGCCAATATAGGAATATCTCGGATATGGTTAAATATAAAAAAAGTATATGGCAAAACGTGTGTTTTAACGAGATATACGTTTTTTGAGTAGTTAAGTGTTTGCCTATCGTAACGATTTACTAGTTGTGCAAAATTCATCCAGAAGAGAACTTCAACGGCTATTATCAAGAAATTCAGGATGTACATTTTATTTGTCTTTTAAATAAATTTAATATAAAATAGATTAATCAAAATCGATAAAGTATTTTTTGAGAAATTCGAACATTTCGAAAAATCTTCCATATAAAGCGTAGTTTGGGGTGGGGTGATTTTCCTGAAGATCTTCGTGTTGCTTGCTTGGAAGATATGAAACTTAAATTACAAGCTTAGTATTCAACAGAGTTTTTGTTCTTGAGTTACGCTGTTCACCCACCCACCCACACACACACACGCACACGCACACACATACACCTTTTTCTACATGGCAGTATTTGCTAGAGAAAGTAAAAAAAATCTCATGTGTTTCTTCACATGACTTTCTCTGACTGTTCCGCAAACAAACTATTCTTACAGAAATTTATTCTTTTATCTACATCATGCTAATCGAGATGAATATTACCAGAATTGCTCTCATTACTTGTTGCTTTGTAAGCAGAAGGGAAATAAGCGAATACATAGGCTAAAGCGATAATCAGATCCTTTAAAAGCTGGTCGCTGTGGAAACAATTGAAATTTCGCGCTCTTTGCTTGCCATGAGAAAAGCTAAAATGGCTGAAAATTTAAACCAATAATCCGGAATATCTCGGAAACGGTTAACTCTACAAAAAATGTAGGCATATGATATAAATTGCATGCTTTAATACAAAAATTATCCAGCATAAAGGATCTCCAGAGGCTATTCCCAGAAAATTTACGATATAATTTTCGTTTCTCATAAAAATGTCTTAAGCATATGGTATTTCAATAAATATCGCTACAGCCATTATTGAGAAAATCAAAAGGGTTTCAAAAAATGCTTCATATAAAGTAGCTGAGGACGGCAGAATTTTCCTGAAAATCTTCGTGTCGCATCCTAGGAAGATACTAAGTTTGGTATTTAACTGACTTTTCGTTTTGAGTTATGCTGTCCATACACACATATACGCGGACCTTTTTCTAAAAATCTAATGTGTTCCATTCACATACTTTCTCTACATACAAATTATTGTTAGTAAGCTTTTTGTTCCATATACTTCATGCTAATTGGATAAACATTAGCAGAAAGGGTCTTATTACTTAGTTCCTTGTTAAGTAGAAGGAAAATATGGGAATACACTAGGCTAAACTGACAGTCAACCGTTTTAAAATGTGGTTGCTATGGGATTGAAGTCTGTTTCGGCGCGTAACCAGGAGTTGACAAGTTCCCGTATGAGAAAAGCTAAGTCTTTTAAAACTGAAACCAATACCAAAGAATATCTCGAAAACGGCCAACACCACGGAAAGAAATGCATATGACATAAATTGTGTTTTATGAGATCTAAATTTTTTGTCAGGTAAGTTTTTGTCTATCTCTTACGGTTTATTAGTTATGCACAATTCCAAAAAAACCATCCAAATAAAGAGGTCTTCAGAGGATATTCCCAGAAAATTGAAGATATACATTTTATTTGCCAATTAAATATCTTAAATATAAGAGATTTTAATCAAAATCGTTAGAGCCATTTATGAGAAAATAAAAATTTTCGAAATTTTTTTCCATGTAAAGGGTAGTTTTGGGTGGAGGAATTTTCTTGAAAATCTTCATGTCGCATCCTTGGAAGATACTCTACTTAAATATCAAGTTTGGTATTTAACGGACTTTTTGTTTTTGAGCTATGCTGCCCACCGTTTACATAGTGTATAAAGAAGATATTTTATTGCAACCAAAAATTCGATACCGAGAGTTCACGGAAATACATGTTTTGGAACCCCCTGAATCCCTCCCCCAAAATAGAAAAATGTCCGTCTCTGTGTGTATGTGTGTGTGTGTCTTTGTGTGTGTATATATATATATATATATGTATATATATATATATATATATATATATATATATATGTGTGTGTGTGTGTGTATGTGTGGGCAGCATAGCTCAAAAACGAAAAGTCTCTTAAATAACAAACCTGACATTTAAGTTCAGTATCTTCCAAGGATGCGACACGAAGCTTTTCAAGAAAATTCCCCCACGCCAAAACTATTCTTTACATGAAAAACATTTCGAAAATTTTTACTTTCTCAAAAATGGCTCTAACGATTTTGATTAAAATCTCTTATGTATAAGATATTTACAGGACAAATAAAATGTATCTTAAATTTTCTGGGAATAGCCCCTGAAGACCTCTTTATTCTGGTTGACTTTTATTGAAACGAAAACTTACTACACAAAAAATGTAGACCTCGATAAAACACTCAATTTATGTGATATATATTTTTTCGTGGAGTGGCCGTTTTCGAGATATTCCTTGATATTTATTTCAGTTTTAAAATACTTAACTTTTCTCATACGGGAACTTGTCAACGCTTGGCTGTGCGAAGAATCGGATTTCAATCCCATAGCAACTACACTTTAAACAGTTTGACTGTAGGGTTAGCCTATTGTATTTCCTTATTTCTCTTCCACTTATAAGGAACTAAGTATTAAGACCGTTCTGCAAATGTTAATATCGATTAGCATGACATAAATAGAAGAATAAGCTTATTAAAAATAATTTAGAGAAAGTCACGTGAATGGAACATATCAGATTTTTTATTTAGAGGACCCTAAAACATGCATTTCCTGTGAAATCTCGGTATCAAAATTTTGGGTGAAATACAATATCTTCTCTATCTACTATGTAGACGTACTAAAGAAAGTAAATATGTTCTAAATATGCAATATTCAGTCTTTTAAGTTTGAATTTTAAATGAAATATTTTATTTCTCGGTTGCAAGTGGGAATTATATGAAACATACTTAATTGTATATTAAGTATCTTATTCAATTCTGAGTGTTGATTTACGAGTCTTGCATTATGTATTAAAATGTTGAATATGATATAAATTATCAATGTTATTGTAAAATAAAATGCTATGTTTTTGTATGATTTTGTTGCGTGTTTAAATGTTTAATTACGTGCTTATGATATAATTAGATGTGATGTCTGTGCAACTGTCCTAAGAACATTAAACCTATTGACAGAAATGTATCTAAGGCTGAGAATAGGAGCAAGTCGCTCATGTCCCAGCTGTTAATGTGGCCTCAAATAAATGCACAATAAAAAACGATAAAAACTGTACTGGCTGGAGTATAATTCGGGCTTGTGGGCCGTGGTCTACTGGGCTCCTCCTTCTTCCCAGACGTTTCGTCTACGACTACGGCGGACATCTTCGACCTCGCCGCTGCCACCGAAGATGTCTGGCGTAGTCGCAGACGAAACGTCTGGGAAGAAGGAGGAGCCCAGTAGACCACAGCCCACAAGCCCGGATTATACTCCAGCCAGTATTGACACCGGCCGTGAAAGCCTAAGAATTTCGATAAAAAATGTGATTTGATGCGATGTGCCGCAGGAATGCTCGCGTAATTCATTATAGTACGAAATGATGTGAAACTTAACTGTCTTTTGCTGGAGATATAAGTTGAAATGCTTCTCACATTGTAATTATTTTCTGAAGTAGTAGTATTATGCGTATTATTTTCGACTTTAAACTTTACAGTGGGCGGCGAGTGGCCGAGTTGTTAGGCAGCTCGTCTCGACAGGATGGGCCCGGGTTTTGTCCCAGGAAACCATGTGAGATTTATGGCAGGTTTTCTCCGGATTCTTCCTTTTCCCCGCCATTCATTTCCGCACCTGCTCCTCGACGGCATCTGATCTCAGGCACTGACTTGTAAGTTGTCCGGGTGTAAGTCCTCCATACGAGGAGGATAAATACGAAGAAGAAGAAGAAGAAGAAATAAAAATATTAAAGCAAGTAGATGCATGTTAGTCGTCAAACTAGTCAGTCTACCTCTGCTTTACTTTCGATAAGCTGGATGATTAAAAAGCACTAATGTAAATTGAAGCTATGTCTTTGTTGAAAGATTCGAGTCCAGTGAAAGACTTCAATTCAAGGCCATTTTCTGCACCTTCGGAAATGACTTCTTGATATTTCTTAGCCACAGTTTTATTCATTGTTGGTCGAAAAAGAAAATGCCATGCTCATTTAAGTTAGACGATGTTCTTTGGTGACCTTTTCTCTGAGCTTTGTCTATACTTACTCATATATTCTTTCATCCTTCATAAATGTAAAGGAGTCAAGGAAAAGTAAAAACCCCTTGACATAAGGAAATCTCGTACGGATTTTTCTCCAGGTCAGAGGTTAAACGATACCCTGTTGATCTTAGAAGTTCTAAAACCTTGCATATGAAGGCCTTTAAATTTCTAAACCCTGAGCTGAGGCCAACATTTTTCCGCTGTTTCAACCAAGAGCGAAACACTCTGGGATTGACAGCAGTTGAGAATTCTTGCTCCCAGAATCTCTTGTCAGCACGGTAAATTAACGTGAATTTCAGCGTAGTTTATACTTGTAATTGCATCGTCTTTAAACTCCTTTCCATTGTCCCCTGAGTTCATTCACACTTGAATTGCCGTGGTCACCAATAACGTCAGCTTACTACACGGGAAAGGAACGAGGCTTATTGACCTTTATTGTATAGGTAGAGCACTGCATTCGCTTGATATCTACAACAGAAAAATATACGAACACAGTGTGCAGTATGTCATACACTAACACAACACAAATGGAGCATTGTGGCGCTGGGTGTATCTTCATATGAAACGTTGTGTGATTAATTACACACAACTGTAATTACATAGGTATATAATAGGGAAACTTTCCTTAATGGTAGATGTGCATTGTAATTCTAGGTAATATGTATTGTATTAAACAAACATTACCTTCTGCAATTTCCAATACGAAAAAAATCGGTTACATTCACTGGCATTCTCTACTCTCTATCGCTAATTATTGACAATACAAATTAATGTTATAAAACTCTATTTTCCAATTTACTTAATTTATTTTGTATTACAAACGAAAAGAGATTGAGAGATTATGTCTCCTTCCTAAGCAAACCTTTAGTAATGGATTCTTCTCTAAGCAATAGGAGCCCTCAGCTGTCTAGATCTGAATTTTGCTTTTAGAATCACCGTGCAGCTAGATGTGGAGATTATGTGTTTAGGTTATCCTCCGTAAATGACCTTCATTTTCCGTAACTAAAATCGTAATTTTTAGTTGCTTATACTTTCAATCGAGAACTTGAATTTTTATTTCTAATGGGAACAATTAATTAGGAATTAGCTGTTCTATGGCACTAAGACATGGATGGTAACGGAAAACTGAGAAATAAGAGTGGGTCATTTTCAGGTTTCTTCGTGATATTAAGGTAGTTATATTATAATTATATATCGTTAGTATTTAACTAGACAAATCTGAGAAGGAAAGAGAAAAGACCTCTCTGCTAGAAGTATACTCCTATTAGAAAATAAAAGTATAATGTTAACAATTGCATCAGAAGTGTTCGCAGAACTGTAATTGAAAGATGCCTCAAGTTCACTATGAATGAATGAATGAATAAGTGTATTTATTAATATAGCAATATCATACATAGAAATTCAACAGTCGCACGGGTCCACAGACCGTACGTGCTTTTGTAATACACATTACAAGCAATATTAAAACAACAACCACAACAAAGAATTAAAAGAGTAAACACGAAAATAAAAAAAGACAAGGGAAATACACAGTCAAAAGCAATATTAAACAACAATAAAAATTAAGAGTGAATCCGAAAATAAAGATACAAAGATATTCAAATATATCAATTTAAATTTACAGCACAGAGTACACCTTCATAAATGCACCCTCTTATAATAGATAATTACACTTAAAAGACATATATACACATAATATATACAACCCTAGCACAACAGTGACCTAAGTATGATATAATATACATGTATGTAGAACATTGTAGTCACTTTTGTTTAGTTGATCTTATTCCCCCCCCCTTCTCTATTGGCAGCCTCCTCAGATCTCAGCTGTCTTGCCTTAAGTATAAATTTACCTAGCCCGTCCATGTTTTCCGTGCCTGCCAGTAGCGTCCAACATGCTTCTATCCCTACATTCGCAGTGGTAAAAAATCGCTGCAAATATTTTTCCCGCCATTCCTCCGTACCCCTACATCTTGCCAAGATGTGAGTCCACGACTCTTCCTCCTCGCAAATGGGACAGATTCTTATACCATTCTCGTCAGAAATTTTCGTGCTCCTCCATGCTCCTAGTCTAATCCACGCGAGCCCCTCTCTAATGAGTTTGGTACCTGTTTTGATGTATTGCTCCATACCCCACTCCGATTTCAGCCCAGACTGTACTTCTAATGACACCTCTGTGCATTGCGCAATTATTTGCTGTCTGTCAATATCACAGAGACGTTTCTTAATTTTTCTCCAAATGCTTCGCCTGTTTTCCTGCCCCGCCATCCAAATGTCTCCCATCCCAATGGTTTCCAACCCTTTCTTTAATTTTGATGCCCACGTCAAACTACCTTCCATTCGCAACTGTTCACGGTAGCAGACTGCCCTAATTAGAGATTGGTTTCCGTGAACGATTCTCATCCAATATTTAACTGCTCTGATTTTGCACTCTATCGTTTCACTATGTACCCCGAATTCCCTCATTATTCCGCAGTTTGCCGTACCCCTTCCTACACCCAGAATTCCTTTCAAAAATTGGGTCCTCACTTGATCCAGATTCCCTGTTTGTTCCCACCCCCATATTTCTCCTCCGTATGTCATCGTGGATCTAACTGTCGCTCCGTATACAGTTTCCATTAAGGTTATGGAGATATTTGGAATTCTGTAGCGTATCCGGAGAGCTTCCGCCGCTTTCACCCTTGCCTTGTGTTTCGTAATGTCAATGTGTTTTGTCCATTTTCCGTTCATTGTAAATGTGAGTCCTAAGTACACAAAGGATTTAACATTGTCCAGTATCTGTCCTGCATATGTCCAAGTCTCCTCCCTGCTATAAACACAACCCTTTTTGAAAGTCATTGCCTTAGTCTTATTCACATTAACTGTAAGTAGCCATTCATCGCAATAGTTCTTAAGTTTGTCCAGTCCTCGTTGCAATCCGTTTACTGTCGTAGAGCACAATACTAAATCGTCTGCGTATAAAAGTGTTGGGATCTGCAAATCCGCTACTACTGGTGCTTGAATATTCTCTGCTATCATTGTATCAGTAATATCATCCACAAAGAGATTAAATAGCAAGGGAGATAAAATACAACCCTGCCTCACTCCCCAATAGCTTCGGCAGCTCTCGGACACTCTGTTTCTGTCGTACTTCACACAGAATTGGACATTTTGATAAATTGCCTGCAATGCTCTAACCATTTTACTTGATAACCCCTTTCTGCCTAGTTTGTACCATAATGCATTTCGATTGATAGAGTCAAATGCCTTCTTAAAGTCCACAAAAGCACAATGAAGCTTTCCCCGCTTAACTAACAGTTGCTTAGTCCTTAAAGTGTCTAATATAAAAGCGGCATCTTTGGTACTGTGTCCTTCTCTGAAACCCATTTGAAATTTTGAAAGTTTGCCAAATTTAGATTCCCAGTCCTTTATCCGGTTATATAACACTCTACAATAAATTTTCTCCATAATTGGCAACAGAGTAACCCCCCTATAGTTATCCGGGTTTCCAATAGTTCCCTTCCCTTTATAAATGGGATGAATAATGCCCTTTCCCCAGCAGGTAGGGTAATTCCCCTCAATAAACAATCTGTTACATATCTGGGGCATACTCCTACCAAACTCATTAACATTGGCTGCGGCTTTAAAAACTTCCGGGGGCAGCCCATCCAACCCTGGAGCTTTGCCTCCCTTCAGACTCCTTAGCGCCTGTGCTATTTCTCGTGCTGATATTTCCTCGTCCAGTATTGGGATCTCAAGATTTCCCAAAATTTGAACTTCCTTTATAAAAATTCCTTCCCTTTCACCTTTCCCGAAAATTCCCATAAAATGCATTGCCCATTTTCTGGGAGAAATTTCGTTGGGCGCCTGACGGTTGCCTCTTAAATGTTTTACTACTTGCCACATCTCAGCGTTATCCCCCCGCGTTAAAATATTACTAATTTTCTGAGTAATTTTGTCTTGCCACATAGTTCTCTTTTCCCGTAAGAGCTGTTTATACTCCCTTCGCTTTTTTGTAAACATTTTCCTAATGTCATCTCCCCCCTCCCTTCTGAATTTTGACAGAGCCTCCTCTGCTTGTTTCTTTACAGTTCTGCATTGCTGGTCATACCAACCATTGAATCGTTTTACCTTACCATGCATTTGGACTTTCATTGTCCCCGCAGCCGTTGCTATTATATGCGTTAGTTCCTCCGCTGTGTCTGCGTTCCTTTCCCCTAATCTTCTTTCTAATTTATCAACAAATACTTCTTTTTCTATCGGTTTCCATATAAATTTACTAATGAATCTCCCTTCGTCCCCCTGCCCCTCTTCAGGTGCATGCGCCACTATGGCCGTCTCTATATTTAGTTCCAGGACAACCGGACAGTAATGTGACTCGATACGATCCCCCACCCAAAAATTTCTAATTCTGCCAATTAAGCCCTGACTTACTAAAATAAAATCTATTACACTACCCCCATTTTCATTTATGAAAGTGAGTTCTCCCTCTCGATCCTCACCGTACTTGCCATTCATTATTTCTAAAGCAAGTAATTGTCTGCCCTCCCCATTAATAAAACTATCCTTGCTCTTCCGTTGACCTTCGCGGAATTCCTCCCCCCATTGATGACCCCCCGTTAGAGAAATATTCTCCCCTCCTAACCTCGCATTAAAATCTCCTAAGAGAATTAATTCAGTTCCTGGAAACTTTTCCTGTAACTGCACTAACGTTTCGGTTAAGTCACTGAAGAAATTCCTGTTTGCATACTTGGACGTTGCTGGCTGGTTGTATAATCCTATAACTATTATTTGTACTCCCCCCTGTGCCAAAGATACAGCAATCACCCCTTCCAAACTGATTTCTAATTTAGTTATCTCAGCCTCCAGCTCAGACCTGAATGAAACTGATACCCCTCCTGGCCACCTTCCCCTCCTTCCCCGTGTCTCCCTTCCCCTACTAAAACTATGGAAATTAGCAAGTGTTACATTTTCTCCGTTTTTCAACCAAGTTTCTATTAAACATACAACGTCAAAATCACTAAGGAAATACAAGAAATTCTCGCTACCCAACCTTTTTTTGAAGCCTTCGATGTTCCATGTGACAATCCTCAGAGAAGGGGTTGGGTCCTATTGTTTCCTTGCTGTTGGTCTTCCTACAACTTGGCTGACCCTTTGTCGAGCTGTTGTCAGCCTGAGGGCACGGAGGGGCGTTGTTGGCCTGCCCGGCGAAGACTGTCTCACCCTCCTCTCCTCTTTGCCCCTCCCTGTCGACATAACTTGAGGCACCTGATGTTCTGCTGAGGGACCTGCTACCTGCTGGGCTGATGCACTGGCTACCTGCTCTAGCTGCCCTGTCCTGGGTTCGGTTTCCGCACTACTTCTAGGCTGTTCCATGCGCTCCAGCTCCTGTCGGTTCCAGACTCGTCCGTTAATGAAGAGCTTGTCATAGCGCAGTACGGCATGACAGCCCTGCCTCCTGGCCTCGAACATGTGTCCCTTTAAGAACTCTCTCTCTTCTCTTACACGCTGGCTAAAGTCCTCGCTAATGCTTATTCCCGTTCCCCGTAAATAACGAGCATCTCGAAGGATGGCCACCTTGAGTTTATAATGGGCCAGTTTGCACACAATAGGTCGCCTTACATTGCCACGTCGACCTACACGATGGGCTCTCTCCACATCAAACTCGCGGAGTTCGATTCCTATTTGTGAGATGACTCTTTTCACTATTTCCTCCGTCATCTCCCAACTCTCTCCCGCTTCTTCCGTCACACCATATAGCACAATATTATTTCTACGAGATTGGTTCTCTAAATAATCCATTTTCTCTTCCAGAGCACGCATTCGAACTGTCACATTCTCCACGGCACTTTCCAGCGATTTTAGGCTGCACTTTTCAAATCCTACACGCATTTCTTGCCTCAACTGTTCAATGAGATCTCTTACGCTTTCCATTGTCGAACTTTTTCCAGGTAGCTACGAGCAAGACACAAAACACGACCGTCCTCTTTCGCACTCGGACTGCAATCACTAGCATCACTATATCTTCCTACATAAATGTTCAACCTCCCAATGTTTTTGTTCGAACAATCCGCCTTTATCTCAATATTCATTATCAGCAATTATTTCAGTCCCAAAATTCATGTTTATCTCTCCTGCGCGGTGAATGACACTCTGCCTTCATTATGCCATGATTTCTACTGTTGCATTTGCACTGAGTGTGATATTCCAAGGTCTTTGGCTGCAATTGACTCCCTCTGCTTCCCATACGCCTGTTTGCTTTGTCAATTTTTCATTTATATACATAACAGCCGAGCAGTGAATGTTTAGAAATAGGGAAATACAATAAACTGAAGTCTATTATGGGTCGTTGTTGGACAGTTTTGAGGGTACAGAGGAAGAAAACGCCTAAGATTGGTACAAAAGTTGTAATTTTTCAAGACTATACATCTACATTTAAATTGGTTGGGCTTTGAAAAAGATCCTCAACCAACCTATTTGCAGATGTAGACTCAATTACAATAGGTATAAATCTGTGGTTAGCACCTCAGATTTCTGAATATTGTCCATAAAATACTCCAGGACGATTAAATCAAAAGGTTGCTTGATTTATTCGTCCTGAAGTAGCATCAGCTTTAACGCTACCATTAGCTATTTTTAGAGTTAAAAGAATTACCAATGGGAAGACATTTTTGTCAAATAAAGGTGTCGTTAGTGCCAAAATTACTATTCTGAGGAGCGGATTGGATGAAATAATTACAAACATGCTGCTTAAAGTATGCAGACATTTATACAAATGGAAACTAAACCAGTTAGAATTTACTAAGATATGAAGATCTCTGAAATGTAGCACTCATTCAACTAAAACGGCTAACCTTTTCAAAATATTCACTGTTGTTCCTTTATATTTTCCATTATTACTAAAAAAAATTATGCTGTTTCAAATATAAGTGCTCGTTTATTTAAGTGCATCATTAGTATAACCTCCTCTAACTTCTATCAGGTTTGACTTCGAGAAAAACTTTGTAGGTGTATATTTTAACTTCACACACACATTATACCTCTAAAATTTCCGAAGGTAACTAACGGTTCTAGTTTAAGGAAACACTATTTCCTATATATTTGCGGCATATAATTATATCCTGATTTCTAAACACTTGACATCTTTAAATACCACGAAAGGTATATCACCGTAATGTTTATTATCAACAGAAATCTCATTAGAGCTTTTTATTGTATATAGAGAAAATCACCCTAAATATATATTTATTTCACGTAAGATAACGTATATAAAGGTTACAACGTATAAATCGAATAAAGTATCAATTAACTTACTAAATTAGTCAATCGAAGTGATTCTGCATACTGTTTCTTTGTGTCGTTTGGGACATGCTGTTTTGTTGAAGTTAACCTTTAATGTTTATGCGGAAAGTGGACAACAAAATTGAAACAGCTAATGTATGCTTAGGAGGTGATAAAACGGACAAATGCTTGGATGATAAAATATGATATGAGCAGCCACGATTGGTTGAAAAACTTGTTTTGTAGCTTCTTATTCGTCAAAAGTAGTCGATAACACAGGAACCCCAAGAGCGGTTACGTGTTTGTTCATAGATTCACGAGAGCGAAGTACGAGGCAATTTATCTGATGAAACTCATAACCTATAACCTCTAGTGGGATTTATTGATATATAAATAATTAATTTCTTATATGTGTCATTTAAATCAGATTGCCATTGTAACCACTGTCAGACCATGATAATAATGTGCCATTGGCATATATACCAACTAAATACTCGTAAATGAACTCTCGAATGAACAACTGTTTAACCTCAAAATAAGTTGGAATCAGAACACAAAGAAGACATACGTTTTCAGAAACACAATTTATTTGGAAGAAGTGTATTAGATAAACGACCATGACTGATAGACATCCGAGACACTACATATTTCATATTAACATTACATTGGTGAATATGAAATTCGGCCTCATGAATGTATTACTCTGAAACCATTTTGAGCGAATATTTATTTTCATAACAGAAATAGGAAGAAAAATTAGCCTGTTTGTGAATAATTTGTAGAACAGCCATATAAATAACAAAGAATAGATAAATTGTGTCATTTTTGCATTGCATTTTTACTTTCTTTCCGACGTACATAGTAGGTAGAGAAGGTATTGTTGTCTATTCCAGCCAAAAATTCAATATGGAGATTTTATCAGAAATATAGGTTTTGAAGCTCTGTGCATCAAAAAAAAAAAAAAAAAAAAAAAAAAAAAAAAAAAAAAAAAAAACAGAAAAACATCCATGTATTTGTAGAGCATAACTTAAAAAGGAAACACCAAACTTGGTATTTTATTCAATATCCTCCAAAGCTGCGACACAAAGATTTTTAAGTAAACTCTCCCAACTAAAATTATCCTTTACAAAGAACATATTTCGAAAAATTTGATTCTCTGAAACTTAGCTGTAACGCTTTTAATTGCAGCACCATATATTAAACACATTTACATTATAAATAAAATGTATATCTTGAATTTTCTGGGAAAAGCCGGTAAGGCCCGCTTCATTCGGATGGAGTTTTTACTAATCTTGAATAACTAGAAACGTTTTGAGGTCAACGAAAACACACTACACAAAAAGTATAGGCCTCTTTAAAACATACAAACAGCATCTGTGGGAGCAGCCATTTGTGAGATATACATTATTAATGGTTGAGTTTATTCAATTCATTGTTTTCTTGTAAAGTCCTGTCCTATTCATTTGTTTCTCGTAATTGCATGGAAGAGGAATGGAACTTTACAGGCCAACTTTTAGCGTCCAGATCTAAACATTTGACTCTCGCTATTCCTTTTGTGTCTGTAGCGAAACGTGATGTAGCTATTTCTGCAAATGTTTAACTCAATTAAAATGCAGTAGATGGAAAAATTACCTTTCGTAAGGATAAAGTGTAGAGCTACTACTTTGATAGAGGGAAGAGAGTTATCATAAAAATGTAATACATCAGACTTTTCTAAAACATACTTTGAAATCATTCTTAGTGAAGAGAGTGCAGTGACTGCACTGGACGAAAATATAACGACAAAGCTTCTACATTTTAAACAGTTCACGCGCCAGACTGGTCGTTGAGTGCATAAGTTGGCAAGCGAGTATGAAATTAATCTTAGGGCGTAGTCGCGAAACTGCCGTACTAGGGAACAGATGGCGACAATGACGTTACACAGTGACCGGCAGAGGCCGTAACTCACAAGTAACACGTAATACTGCCATAATAACAATAATACATAACGACGACCTTGTGGCAGCAGTCTGGTTCCGCTCTCAATCACCCTCTCTCGTTCGAACAGAGACCGAGAAACTTTGCATTGTTAATTGTTCCAAAGGGTTGCGTCTGAAGTCGTTTCAAGGTAACGCATTTGGCAAGATATTCTCTTACTACGTATACTGTATTTTCCCACGCAGTCCTTGTGCTATATTCAAGTGACTCTAATGCACGACTTAGTATTCAAGACCAAAGGAACTAGAGCACTTCCGGAAGGAGTTATGATTAAACCAGTATAATCGTCTTGCGATTTTCTCCGCCCATTACTGTTTATATTCAAAGAGATTTTTATAAATTATTGCCACGCAAGCTTTTTTCTCCCAATTCTTCCTGTTAATCACGATAAATATTCACCAGAAACTGTTTCAGTTTCTCTTGTAACCTTCGAGGACACCGAAGAAAAGAAAATCAAAGGTATTACGTGAATAATCAACTTTCTCTTCGCATTACAAAACATTAGAACATATGTGTTATATGTTAAATATTTATTTATATCATTCTTCTACACCTATCAAAGACACTTTTTTGGCCATAAATTATTTAGAAATAAGTTAATGGTGTTAAGTAGCATTTGAAGCTTTTCTGGCAATTTATATAAGTTCAAAGCTGGCCATGCTATTTTGAGCTTGGGCTAGTAAAATAATAATTGTTTATTTGTTTTTTTGATTTTTTGAAGAGTCTGCTAATAATTTTGCATCGATAGCTGTTTTAAATTCAACTAAGGCATTGTATACAGATTAGTAAAGAATTCAGGTAGGTGTAGCATTAGGTTGATTCATGTTTTAAAAGTCATTTGTTATTCTTATCATTAACGTTTTTATTTTAAAAGATTATCATTCTTCTAGACACCTTTAAAAGTATTAGAAAAGGAAATGCATTGAACTATAATAGAGATACTCCTTATCAAACCTATTAGTAAATTTATTTGAAATAACATTCATGCACCATTGCTCACAAATGTACGTAGAGCCAAATTTGCACAGGAACCTTAAAGCAAGATCGCGCTTTCACGAAATAGTTCCGAAAGGCTATTATCCCAAAATTCAGTCACATTAGGAGCAGTGGATAAACAACGATGCTCTTTCAATTTAGCACAAGGCCCTGAATTGTTCTCCATTTGCAAGGATGGGGAGTATTTATGAAGCTCAGACTGTGAAATGCAAATTGGATTTATAAATAATTTATATAGAAGGTAATGTACCCAAAAATTCGATACCAGATTTCACCAGAAACACATTTTTGGGCCTCCCTGAATAAAAAAAGAGCATTTTTAGAAAAAGGTCCGTGTGTGTCTATGGACAGCATAGCTAAAATCGAAAATACTATTAAATACCAAACTTGGTATTTAAGTTTGGTATATTCCAAGGATGCGATATGAATATTTTCAAGAAAATCCGCCAACCCCCAACTACCTTTTGCATGGAACATTTTTCGAAAATTTTGATCTTTTCAAAAATGGCTGTAACGATTTTGATTAAAATATCTAATGTATATGATATTTTATGACAAACGAAATGTATACCATGAATTTTCTGGGAATAGCCTCCGAAGACCTCTTCATTCTAGATGACTTTTATATAACTGGCAAACCATAAGAGATAGACAAAAACATACCACAAAAAATGTAGATCTTATTAAACACACAATTTATGTTGAATACATTTGTTTTTGTAGAGTTAAAGTTTTCGAGATATGCCGGATTATTGGTTTCAATTTTAAGTCAAACTTTTCTCACACGGAAAGACATGTTTTTTTTATTACTTCTCGTTGTTTACTCCTGGCAAGCAAAGAGACTGGAATTTCAATTGTTTCACATAGCGATTGGCTTTTTGAGGACAATACTATCACTTTAGCCTGTGCATTTTCTTATTTCCCTTCTACTTACAAGGAAGCTAATGTTTATCTTGATTAGCATGATGCAGATAACAGATTAATGTTTTGAATAAAAGGTTTGTTTACTTAGCAGCTAGAGGACATCATGTGAATTGAACACATTAAGTTTTTGCCCTTCTTCTTACACAGAACCAAGTAATATGGACCATTTCTGCTAAAGTTTATCTGATTATCATGAAGTAGGTAGAAAAATAATATTTTTAACAATAATTTGTTACAGAGATGTAGAGAAAGTCATGTGAATGGAACACATCAATTGTTTTTTATATTCTAAAGGAAAAGAGTTTGCAATGATAAATAGATGCATATCGAATTTAGGCTGTTGGACCATTCAAAATGCTTTAAGAGGTTATTATTTGGCCCGCAGGACTCAGAGTTTGGTCGCCGCTGCTCTAGGCGTCGTAACTGGTTGCTGTTTAATAAAGCAGATAGAAAAAAAAAACTTGCTTGAAGCTCCTGCGAATAGGCTGCTGTGCACTAGTGACTAACTACGGGGAAAGCAAGAACGTAATTTCTTCTATGCTGTGGCAGTATGCAACACTTTGCGCTTGAAATTTGTAATTCATCTTTCATAGGTTAATACACATATTGTAGGTTCATGATTGGTAGAACAATTACTCTATATTTCTCTTACGTTAGTATTTATAGTTTAAACTTTGGATACGAACATATTTTCATAGGTTTGGTCATAATTGGTAGTCATTCCATAAATAACTACAAAAACATAATGATAGGTGTTGTAGTATTAACAAAATAAAACAATAAGCTCCTTAACATGGTTGATACCATTTTAATCGTATTGTGACTCTAACAATAGGTATGAAAATAATGTTTACTTTCTCTATACGTACTATGTACATAGTGTATAGAAAAGGTATTGTAATGCACCCAAACACTCGATACTAAGATTTCACTGAAAATGCATGTTCTGGGACCCCCTGAATTAAAAAGAAGCATCTTCAAAAAAATGTCCGCGGTGGGTGTGTGTGCGTGTTGGTATTTAAGTTTGGTATCTTCCAAGAACGCGTCACAATAATTTGATACAGAGATGTAGAGAAAGTCATGTGAATGGAACACATAAGATTTTTTAAAAATCGTTTCATTTGTTTAGCCCCCTTTTAACTTCTAAGTTATATTGGGAGCTTTGACATATGAAACAACTCATGTATTCACTGTAGGTTAACTATTTATATAATTAATTATATAATTAAACACACACACACAATTATTCCCACTTGCATACTTCCATACTCTGCTGGGATAGGGAATAAAGAAAAATCTTCGCCTCAGCCGGGAATTGAACCCTGAACCTCGGGGTAAGAGAGAATTAATTTGTAACGAAAAACTTTCATATTTATGATAGGAATATGACAGGCATCTTGGTAATTAATTGGTATCGAACACAATTCAAATACCCACTTGCATATGCTGTGTAATAACACAGGAAATTGAAATTACTGAGTGTAGAACTTTGCCGCAAACTCTTTCTATAAGTAAGAAGTATTTCCCCTAGGCAGACATAAAAGAGAGATTGACGTGTTTGATTGCTCTCTATTCCTGACATAAACTGAAACACGATACACTATACAAGGAAGAGAGACAATCCCTGCTGTCACATATTTACTTACTGCATGCACGGAGCAAGGCTATTTGCTGCGATACAAAATTAAACGAGTTAGTGACGGCTACACTAGAGTATATACTAAGTGTTAGGGTTATAGTGCTCAGATTTCAGCGGCAACATCCTGACGTTTAGCTGAAACATAAATTCCTGTACCATTTTCCACTAGTGCACCGTTGCATAAATAACAAATAAGACTGGTCAAATGTTTGATTGCGAATATGTCACTGCTCATTTATCGTTTACTTCTCCAATTAGAATGGAGCTACAAAATTAACTAGAACTACAAAAGATGAGCTATTAATGTTTTTACTATTTGTTGCTAGAATAGGTCATTTAGCGATATGATATTAAATAATTGGATTCCAGCGGGTCTATTGCCTTGGCAATCCGCAACAGTGGGCGTTTGTGTAGAGTGGAAGGTCAGGAACTAAGTGCCTCGACACCTTGACAGGCTCCAAATGCATTGATGCATTCAGAACTATAGTAGTCTTTACAAATCAAGAATAGCTTCTTACTTGTGGCAAAGACGAATGCAATACACCTGAAGCGCAACGCTTGTAAATATGAAAATTGCAAACCTAAGATTGTTTGCTGCTGTAGCTCACCGAGTAGGAGAATCGGGAGGTATGATTCCCCAACTTGAAAATCGAATACCACAGCGCTCGGATATGTGCAGGCAGAGAAAGAAATTTTTGCAGCTGGTGGAAGAGGATCCAGACATAAGTACACGAGGTAAGGCTCGTACTGTTGGTGTATCAAATTGAACAGTTCCCAGAATATTAAGAGAACAGTTACTTCGCCCATATCATATTCAAATAATGCAGCACCTCAGAGTAAATGATTACCCGCCTAGAGTAGCATTCTGTCAATGCCTAAAGGAACAGCGTGTGGCAATCCTATATTTTCGTCACAGATGTTAGTGACTCACGCATAATGGTGTATTGAATTTTCATAAACATCATATGCAGGCCTTTGAAAATCCTCACACAGCGCAACAAGCTCATTTCCATTCAACTTTTTTCACTGAACATCTGGGCTGGAGTAATTGGACATAATTGATAGGTCCATTTGTGTTACTCACAAGATTATCTGGAACAGCTTATCAGCAATTTTTTTTTTTTTTTAAATTTAGTGGATGTTTCTCTTCAAACAAGACAAAGCATGTGGTTTATACATGACGAGGCGTTCCCTTATAACAGTACAGTTGTTCGATGACATTTAAATCGCACATTTCCTGTTCGAAAGATAGGCCGATTTGGACTAGTACCTTGGCCTACAAGATCTCCAGATCCCAATCCTTTAGACTGTTATTTCTGGAGAAACTTGAAGACTTGATGATCTTCGCACACGTGTGTTTGAAGCAGACCTAGAGACTGAGCAGAACGCAGACGCTCTAACGAGGGGAGGCAAAATTGAATAAGAAGATGCGATGCCTGCATAGATTCTAATGGAGCACATTTTGGGCATCTGCTGTAAATGAGCATATCATATGGTTGATGTTGCTGTTATTAACATCAATACATTTCCTGTCCAGCAAAAATATGACTTTGCTTTAATTATCTATGATACACCTGACTGAGGTATTTCCTTAATCCACTTTGAATTTATTTATCTTTGATCATCAGACTTAATCTTTTGCGTAGCCTCTTACACAGCTTTTAGTCTCGTGAATACGATCGGATAGCTTGAAAGAAAACACTCCTCTTAATGACAGTAGCTGATAATAAACATACAGGCATGTGGAGAGTCGGATATCAAACACAAAATAAAACAAAACATTCAGTTCTAAAGTCCTACTCTGTTGCCATACTGTACAGATAATTTATTCAATAATGTTCAATTATTACATTTAATTTTGTCATTCAAGATAGATGAGGTTGTTATTCGACTTAATTTTCGTCATATTTCGATTTCCCAGCAGAACAAATCTGCGCATTCATACCATTAATACCCTATAGATCTCCAGAAGATGGAAGAGACCCACTCTTCCAGAAAGTTGGAGTTCCACCTATTTTGAAGCCCAAGAACATCTAAGGTACATAAATGGTTTTCATGTACATATTACACACTTGCAAAACTGTATTTAAATCATCAATGTTTAATCTGAAGCACACAGGATAACTGCAGAGGTCGTAGCAACGAGGTTTTGCGAATGAAAGAGAACGAAGATAAAGAAGAACAATCTTTTGCTGGATGATACCCTTGAGAGAATTGTTTATTTTAAAATGAGCTAACACTATAACAATTTTGTGTTACATTCACATGACTTTTTGACCCCATCTTTGTTAATGTTTATAAAAGTTGTTTTTACGAAAGGTTATTTTTCTGTCTACTTCATTATAATGGAGATTTATTTTTGCAGAAATGGTTACATTACAGGTTTCATCATAGACACAGAGAGAGAGAGACAAAGAGAGAGAGAGAGAGAGAGAGAGAGAGAGACAGAGAGAGTAGTGGTAATTTAAGTTTAAGAGCTAGAAGCTTTAGTGACCATAAAATGACATGCTCTTATTCATGGAATCGCAAGAAACAGCTGAACGTTGAGAAGAGTTTAAAAGAATGACAAACGCATTGAACAATTCGAACCATCAATAACGAATATCTTTGAAATAGCTGATGTCATAAAAAATTTATTTTAAATAAATTGTGTGTCTAAAGTTTTTATATTTTTCCTCTATCGCTTAACGTTAACCAGCTATACCAGATTATTTAAAAATTCTTCCGAATTATGAAGACATCACTAGAATTTTGTTGTTCATTTTTTCTTCTTTACCTGCCTACCCTCTTCATATGGTGGACTTACGCCTCCCCCCCCCCCAGGACTTACAAGTTAATGCCTGGGGTCAATGCCTGTTGAGGAGCAGATAGGCTATGGTGGAGATTAGAGTATCCAAGAATGGGAGATCAGCTCAATGCCTGGTATGGACGTGAGGACTTCTCTTAGGCAAAATGGTTGATAGAAAAGGTGACGATGGAGCAATTGGACATCTGAAGAAACTGAACTTAAATACAATGATCGGTGTTTATCGGATTTTTCGTTTTTGAATTATGCTGTTCATAGGTGAGCTATTTTTCTACTACCAGATAGCTGCTCCAATATTTGGCAATGAGTTATTTTTCTCAGGGTATCCGTGAGTGGGACGAGAACGCACAACACAAGTTAAATATTTTGGAACTATTTAAAGGAGGCTTTTAACTGCTCTGCTTGGAACAAGTTACCAATTGCTTTAACATAAATAATCCACTGCTGCTGAACTTACGCACGAGAAATTATAGTTGCGTCGTAGCTTCCAGAGTATTAAGAACATAACGTTTTAGGCATAATTTGTTTCCATAGTAAAGTTCTGAATTACCGTGACACGTTTAGGTGGTATATGATGAATCCCTTACGGTCACCGCTAAACGGTGATCAATCTATCGCTGCCCTACGACCTTAACCCTTCCGTAACTGGTAAAACTATAGCAAGAGTAACTTGAAGCGTAAAAAGCACACGGGAGAGTAAATTAAGTATAAGAAGCGCCAGAGAGTGATTAAAGTGTAGCGATGTGTGCTGTTTAATTAATCTAAGTCCTACCTACTACTGACAACCCCACTATAGTTCCTATGTTCTGCTTTGCCAAACATTACACTCTTCATTCTCTTTGAATACTCAATACTAAGCATTATTTCCCTTTGTTAATTCACAGAAATGGTCTAAGTGTGATTTTTCAACGGTATTTAAAGGCTTGATTTCAGTCATGGTAAAGCCCAATTGTTAAGATTAAGAAACACAATATGTTTGTAATTATTCCTGAATGTAATTAGAACTCATGTTAATATTTTTATTGGTAAAGTTGTTTAGAACAGATTTATTTTACAGAAATGAATCTTTGGCTTCGTGAAGATATTCCTTACTGAGTTATGGACACTTAATTACCTTCACTACTCTGACTTCGAGCTAATTACTTTCTCAACGTAACTTGCCTTTGCTAATGCCTTCTACACATTAACATAATTATAACTTGTATCTTTTAACATTATGTCTCACTGATGTCATAGCTAGCAACATATTTATAATTTATGCACTTCCTTTTTTCTCTATAAAATAATTATTAATAATGTAATACGACCATAGTTCAAGTATAACAAGCGCGCCCCGGCCCCCAAAACACACACGCATATACGCACGGATTTTTTTCTAAAAAAACTATTTGTTTTTCTAACGGTATCTTAACATTTATTTGCGGTGGAATTTCGGTGGAATAAAATACTTTTTCTAGCTACTAGGTAAATGGTAAAGAAGACAATACTTTGAAACAGTCTCATTTTATAAGCCTCTATAGGAATTTCCAAACGGATCTCCTTGTATAAGCGGTAGCTATGAAATGACAATTGGTAGAGAAAGTGTTGTGTATGTTGTAATTAAGATCTTAAAATTAAATAGATAAAGAGAAAACTTGGAAGATATTAGTGTTAGACCAACAAATAAAATAAATATAAGTGAATAAGTTCATAGATAAATTTATCCCTAAATCGATTTATACAAGTTAAATTTAGTATCATTTTGATTATGATTGTTAGGCTCTTGAGAGCTGTAGAACACCTGAGCTGAACTCAATGATATAATCCAAGGGCAATGAACTGAAGGGATCCTTGTGAATATGTGATGTGCATTATACGGGCTGGCTGGACGTTAACCTTTCCCAGAAAGATTCTGATGCCCATATGAACGTGCTTCTTATTCGGGAGCTTTTATTACCCCATGAATAAATGCAGATGATACCAAGCTCATTTCGTATTTAGCACATGCAGAGTAATTACCCACCCATTGAATAGATGCATGCTGATTACGGTAATCACCCTCGTTAACTGCAATTATTTGCACCACCATAAATAAAGTACGGGGTTCGTTCATTGCACTTGTGAAGCCTTTCTTCCGTATTGTTTATATTGCTAGAATAGAATGGTACGTAGCACTAGTCTACATTTTTAATGCTTTTTACAATGTACAAAGCAGCTAGAGAAGGTATTGTATTCCACCCAAAAATATAATGTCGAGATTTCACCGGAAATATATGCTTTGAAGTTCCTTGAGTCGGATTTTTTTTTTTTTAGAAAAAGGCCTATGTATGTGTGTGTCTGTGGACAGAATAGTTCAAAAACGAAAAGACCATTAAATACCAAAATGTGTATTAATGTTTAATATCTTCCAAGGATGCGACACAAGATTTTCAAGAAAATTCCCACCACAAATTACACTTCATATAGAAAGATTATGAAAATGTTTTTATCAAAAATGGCTCTAACGATTTTGATTAAATGCCGTATGTTAAAGATATTTACATTACATATAAAATGTATATTTTGAATTTTCTGGGAATAGACTCTAAAGAGCTCTTTATTTTGGATGAGTTTTACAGAATTTTGAACCGTAAGAGATTGACAAACATTTACTACACAAAAATATAGATTTCGTTTAAACACATAATTAATAATATATATCTTTTTAATCTGGAGTTGACCGTTTTCGAGATATTCCCTGTTATTGGTTTCAAATTTAAAATGTCTAACTTTTCTCAAACGGGACCATGCAAAGCAAATCGAATCTCAATTGTTTCACATAGCGACCGGGTTTTAAAAGATTTGACTTTCGCTTTAGCCTAATGTAGTCCTTTATTTCGCTTCTACTTACAAGGAAGTTAGTAATACGACCAATTCTGTAATGCTCATCTCGATCAGCATAGTGTAGATGAAAGATTAATTTTTTATTCGAATAGTATGTACATATATAGAAAGCTAGAGAAAGTTGTGTGAATGGAACACATCAGATTTTTTTAAGGTCATCAACATCATTAGGGGTGAGTGATTGCTTCGATCGCTAGCCTCCTATCTAGGCTGCCCGGGTTCGATCCCCAGCGCCCGCATGTGGGATTCGTGGTGGACGAAGCGGTGTCTGGGCGGGTCTCTAGGTCCTCCGGTTTCCCCCAACACTCAGTCTACCAATTGATGCATCATCACCTTTCCAATCATCAATTTCGCTTGCATTTCATATCACCCACTTCTTCATCTTCATGCTTGGCTAAGGGCCGACCACAAATATGGGGAGGTAAGCCGATTACGAAACGAAAAGAAACATCGATGTCTTCAACTACCATGGCTTGGGTTATCCCCTCCTGACTTCAGGGGTCGGGAGTAATGCACTAGGGCACCCTCTTATTCTTTACCCCTCCAATGATCTGCATGTTATTATCTACATATTATTTAAAGTAGTTATTCTATCTACTTCCTTCTTCTTGTTTGAGATCTTAGCTGTTAAGATTAACTAATTTTAGTTCTTGTTTGTTTTCTATTTTCTATATTGTTTATGATCTGTTCTTTGGTATCCTGAACTTTTCTTAGGGATATAATTTAAGGTGATTGCATTTATTGTCAGGTTGATTTTGCTAGTCTAAATTTACTACTGTATGTTAATGTTGGAACTCTTATTGTTTTGTACAATTTAATTATTAATTCTATTCTTGCTTTGGCAAAACGGAAGCCTTTCATGGAAGAAAGTACTTCTGTGGACAAAGAAAAGACCATTTAAACTTTCAAGTTTTTGCTTAAAAAATTGTAAAATTAATAAAAACTAAATTTAAAAAATTTATGAAATGGTATTTGCTATAAATGTTTTTATTTGGTACACACTGTGTTTTAGTTATCTATGTTTTCTCTTGTAAAGTTTTATTCATTGTTGATTCTCAATAGTATATAATTAAATATTTAATCACAATTTTACTTAAAATTCCAGTATCTTAAATATATTTTGATACAACAGTTTTAGTGAACAGAGAAACAATGAAAAAGAACTATTGATTTTCCAACCAATAATATTCCATTAAAAGGACTATGGTGAAAGGAAATCCATGAAAGTGCATTTTCTGTTTTAAAAATGATAAACAGAAAAAGAAAAACAAAAACACCAATAAAATCTGGCAGATGGGCGGGTATTTTTTGAAAACCTTTCGTGGGGAGTTTTTTTCTAAACTTTTTATGCAAAATAATGCTTTGTACAATTAATTTATTGGATATCCATAAAAGCAGCTACTAATGGTTATAGAAAGTCAATTTTCTATGTTTGCTTTCTCATAGACAAATTCTAAAAGGGAGGCAACAGAACATGCTTACCCTTTAAACAAGTATGATCACCTCCGAAGGTACAGAATGAGGGAAGAATGAGTGCCAAGAAGATAGACATTTCAGGCTTTTGAAGGAAGAAACACAGCGAGAAATAGAAGTGTATATCTAATGCATTTCTTCTGTATAGACATTCTTTAAGTATGCTGTACTAATTTTACAAATTTTTATTTACAGTTCTGAAATTGTTATTTACGTTACAAAACTTTATGGATGCAAGGAGGTTAATGTCAAAAAGAATTCGTAAAAACTTTGTACTGTTAGAACAAAAAGACTTTCTTTCATGTTATGTCAATTTCACTATTTTAAATAATTAAATGTATTAATATAAACAAATGTTTCTAATATTGATAAATACAATACGCTCATTGCTGGGCCATCTAAGCAAAATATTGATTGACTGGAAGTACTAAGTTTTAAAGTGCCATAAAATAATTTGTAAGTAAATGAGCAAGATTTACATATATAATTCTTATTCAGTACCCCAATTACTTACAATAAAATAATCTGGAAGTAAATAAGTGTATAATTTACTTTGCTATATACTCTTTTACTTTCTCCTCAATTACTCTGTATATAGTAGATAGAGAAGGTATTGTATTTCAAAAAGTCGATGTCTAGAATTAACCGGAAATGTATATTGGAGGTCCTCTGAGTCCAAAGAAAAGCATTTTTAGAAAAAGATCCGTGTGCATGTGGAAAGCATAGCTCAAAAACGAAAAAACCGTTAAATACCAATCAGCTACTTAAGTTTAGTATCTTTTAAGGATGCAACATGAAGGTTTACATGAAAATTCCCCAACCCAAAACTACCTTTACATGCAAAAAATATGCACTTTAAAATTTTGTTTTTCTCAATGGGCTAGCTTCTGAAGACCTCTTCATTCTGGATGTATTTTGCTGACTTTGCATAACTGGTAAACCGTAAAATATAAACAAAAACTTACTAATTAAAATGTAGATCTCGTTAAAACACACGATTTATGTCATGTACATTTTTGTTGTAGAGTTGTCCGAGATATTCCTTGTTATTGGTTTGAGTTTTAAACTGCTTAACTTTTCTCAAACGGATCACGTTTCGTTTCACCTCTCTTTTGTGTTACTGCTGACAATGCAAAGCCAACCGAACTTCAATTGTTCACATAGCGACCAGCGTTTAAAAGAGCTGACTTTCGCTTTAACAAGTGTATTCCTTTATTTTTCTTATGCTTATAAGGAAGCAAGCAATAAGACAATTTTTGCTAATGTTTATGTCAATTAGCATGATGTAGACAAACGAATAACCTTTAGTAAGAATAGTTTGCTTGCAGAACACGTCGAGAAAGTCATGTGAATGGTACACATCAGAGTTTTCTCTTGTGAAATAATTTTGTTCATTATTATGAGTATTGGTGAAACTTGTGTCAGTGTGTTTGCTTAATAAGACTTGAAGTACGGCAATGAGACATGGTAAGAGATGGGACTATTTTATAGTAACATACATATTTCAAAATAAACAGAAATTTGAATTTTAGTTGCTGCCTAGTGCAATTATTCTAGAATATTATGTATATTTCTTCAGTATATTTTCAAAGAATAAAATTAATTTTTGTTTGCTGGCACAATGCTCTCGTTATAAAGCACTTTTCATAATTATCCTCTTCTTTCTCTCGCAGTCATCATTGGAACTATTCTTGAACCTCACCTCCATCATTTGAGAAAGTAGAAAAGGGAGAGGAGTTGGAAGTGATAATTCACATTAAGGAATCTGCGACTCATTTGAAATATATTTCTGACACAAAGAGATGTCAACATAGGCAGACAATAATTTTAGCCCAGAGGTCAATATTGAGTAACAAAACTGTCGAAATGCTGTTTTAAGAAACAGGCACATAAAGATTTAGTAACAGGTGAGTTTGCAGGATAGAGTAAAGAGTATTGAACCCCGGGAATTTCATAGAAAATTTCAGGAATGAAAAGTCACCCTACTATTAAATAGAATAGTTTAGAATGCAGTACTACTTCAGTAACTATAGGACATCAACCTAGTCAATGTTAGACCGACCTTGAGGGTTCTAGTTCTAGGTAAATAACGTCAATGCGTTTGGTAAAACAAAAAAAAAAAAAACAAAAAAAAAAAATGTAATTATACGGGCAATTCAACTGAGAGCGACATGATGCGAGTCTGAAGGTTCCAGAGCCCGAAAACACTTTCACCGGGCAGTATAAGGTAGGGTTCGCTGACCGACCTACACTCGGTGGGTTTAAGGTAACAGGTGTGCTACTTCTGTTCTAATTATAGGCAAGTTATTGCTTGACTTCACGTTTACCACTCGTGCAGGGATTTCCCGAAATGTCCGTCTGACGCATTCCCACGCGGAAGTTTGCTGACAGTACCAGGTATATGATTAAGCAACCTACATCATATGTAAGTGAGCAGTCATCCCATGTTTATACTGAATATTTCGTTCTGAAATCTATCATCATTTTTCTCCTCATGTACATAAAAGCACAAAAAAGTTTCGTATTTTACAAAGTTCTCGTAAATGCCCGATGTTTTTACAAATCTGATGATTCACATGAGTTCTCTGACCTCTAGCGTTTGTTAGTGTGTGTACAAACTATTCTTACAAAAGCTTATTCTTAATTTCAATAGACATAAATAGCTGCAGTGCACATTTAGTTTTAGATACTGAGGGAATAGCGTTAGTCAAATGTTATAGAACTTGAAAAAATGGAAATGGAGTTTTATTTATGGACGCTCTTGAACTGTTGTGGTTCTCAGCGTCCCGTTCTATACTGGTCATGAAAGACCGCTTAATTTTGCTCAGAGTCTTCTTTTATCAGGCTTGAGGTTCTTTTACGTGCCGTAAATCTACGACACGGGACCAACGGCTTTACTTCCCTTCCGAAGAAAACCCTGCTAAGGATTTTTACGCCCGAAAAAATCCATCGTCCTCCGCCGGGTTTGAAGTTAGCATGGTAACCATTACACCATGGAGGACAACTTCATAGAACTTGGCGATATATGCTGAACTTAAAGTATCTTTCCAAGCAATCACGAGACAAAATTGAATATGGATAGGGCTTTAAAAGAATGAAAACGTATTGAATAACTCGAGCTAGGCTGGCGCGTAGCTCAGTCGGTAGAACTCCTTCCTGCTTTGTGAGGGGTCCCGGGTACGATTCTCGGCTGGGGGTTGGAATTTTTTCTAGCCAAGATTATTCCGCATCTTCCCCAGAGTATGGAGGTATGAATGTGTGTGTGTGTGTGTGTGTGTGTGTGTGTGTGTGTGTAAAGATAAGATAATTCCCCAAAGAATACCAACAATAAGCGAGTGGGCATGATTGCCATGAGAAATATGCAGAATTCGCCGATGTCCTAGATGTTAAAGGCGGTATATGAATGGAAATATAAATAGAATATTAATACTTATACCTAAAAATTATTTGGATAAATGTGTTTCAAACAGGTTTACGTTTTCTGTGTGGTACGCTTTAGTCTGTTGCTTAATATATACAAGTTAAACAAGGCAATACAAAATTCCTATAAAATAAAGTGAACTAAAGGCTATTTCCAGACAATCTTCTTGGAAATCTTCCTGTCACATATTTAGAGAAACTGAAACAAATGCCAAATTTGTATACATCCAAAGTTTCGTTTTTGTATTATGTTATTCACTGACACACTCGCGGGCGAGAGCGACCTATATTTAAAAAGACTTCTCTGAATTAAATGGATCTCAGAACATGTATTTACGGTAAATATCATAATTGCACATGATAGAGAAGGAAAAAATGGTAAATTTATAATCACTGAACTTTTTTCTAAATATGCCTTTTTTATACAGAAACCCTAAAACGTGTATCTTGTGAAGCTCATTGCACTCCTCACAGGATTTATATTTCACTAGTTGATTTACTCGATGTTGAGACGAGTGAGCTTTTACATCTGGAAGACGGTTCAATTATTCCGATTTACACTTGCTACTTTCTCTACGTAGTACATAGGAAGAGAAGGTATTGCATTCCATCCACAAAAATTTTGATACTGAGATTTCACAAGACACACGTTTTAGGGTTCCTGTATAAAAAAGGCATATTTAAAAAAGGTTGCGACATGAAGATTTTGAGAAACATTTCCTCACCCTAAACTGCCCTTTACACGGAAAAAAATCGAACATTTTCATTTTCTCAACAACGGCTTAACGATTTTGATTGAAATACCGCATATTAAATATATTTACGTGACAATTACATGTATATTTTGAATTTTCTGGGAATAATCTCTGAAGGCTCTTCATTCTGGGTACTCTTTGAATAATTGATAAGCCGTAAAAGATAGACCAAAACCTATTACACAAATAAGTAGATGTCGTTAAAACACACCATTTTTGCCATATACATATTTTTCGTGGAGTTTACCATTTCCGAGATATTCCTTGTTGTTGACTTCAGTTTTAAAATTCTTGAGATTTTCTCATACTGAAATTTGTTAACTACTAGCCATGCAAAGAAATGAATTTCAATCATATAGCAGCTAGTTTTTAAAAGACGTGACAATCGCTTTTGCGTAGTCCCTTGTTTATCTTCCACTTATAATTTTTTAAGGAAATAAGCAATAAAACCATTCTGCTAATGTTTATCTCGATTAGTATGAAATAGATCGAAGAATAAGCTTTTTAACAATAATTTATTACAGAGACGTTGAAAAAGAAATGTGAATGAAACACACCAGATTTTAATAATTATATTGTAACTTCGAACTGTACTTTTATACAATTTTTTTTTTTTAAAAGTTTTATCTTCACTGTTTGTCCGATCTTGGCGAATATTTATAAAGCGAAACGCAGTCTCCTGGGATTTAAGGATTCGTTAATTAAGTTTTTACACTGTTTCCACCACAACACCGGTAACATGTATAGCATGTTGCTGCACCATTGCCATTTCATTTATTATTATGATTATTATTATTATTATTATTATTATTATTATAAATTATTTCTTCTCTTATTTTCAATTATTTTCATATATTCCCTATTATTATTTCATTGGCTAATTAGCACTGGAACACCGGTGTTATGCGATGGCGGGGGAAGCCGTAGAACCCGGTGAACCCCCTCCCCCTTGCCGTTTTGTCAACCACAAATCACACATGTGGTTGCCTGGGATCGAACCCAGACCCTCTTGGTGAGAGGCGAGTGGAATAACCACTCGATCACGGCGTGGACACTGGTTAATAAATTGAACAAGATTTTGGTTATCTAGGTCTAGATGAAATTAATCGAAATTTTTACGATAAGGGTTATTTTACTATAACAAAATTCGACTGATTTTTATTTATGGACTCTTTTTAATTTTATCCATATGAATTTGAGGTGAAAGATCGTTTAATTTTTCTCAGAGGTCTCTTTATCAGAGACTTGAGGATCTTTTACGTGCCGTAAATCTACGATAGGGGCTAACTGGCTTTTCTTCTTTCGAAGGATGCTAAGGATTTTCATGCCAAAAAATATCCATCGTTCTTCTCCGGGCTTGAGCCTACGTACGACCTTGGGAACCAGAAGATAACATGTTTCTCCTAGATCACGGAGGATGTTTTAATATGAAGCGTCTTTCACTAAAATTAATTTGCATTTATAACAACTTTGTTAACCGCTATAAATTTATATTAAATATTTATCTCTTATTCGATTTAAGCGTTTCACTTTTTCCCACTATACATTCCTCTTCTTTTCTTTTTACATTTCACCTAAAGCAATAATAATACATATTTTAGTCTTTATTTGGGAACAGTTTTGTTTTAGGGATTCTGTTTCTACACATATTTCCTTTGGTTATTTTCTATTTCGGATGTTATAAGTTCGAAACAGTAGACATTTTATACATAAAGCTCTATATCTACAGAAATTGGGAGTATTTAATTTCTTGAATATGTATTAATTTAAGGTTTACTTTTAGAGCCAACACTGAGAAAAATTTCAGGGTTACATATCAAAATGTAGGGAATATCGAAATGCATTGTCATCAGCAAACGTGACCAAGAAACATCTGAATAACACGTAGTCGAGAAAATGTCGTTGATTCCCATGCATGTGCTTTTGCGGAAGTGAATGAGACAAACATGAATATGCAAGGTTTACATCATTCATTGCTAATAATCATCATAGATTTGTGTCTGAGTCTAAATCAGGTGTTCTGTTTCGCTTTAAGGCATTAGTAGGCATTCAGAAGTAGCAGAAACCTTTGTTTTAAAGTTGAAAGGGATCAAAAGACAATATTATCGAAAATAATTATTTATAACCATTGGTCCGGGTGGCTCAGGTGTTTCGCCTGGGACTTATATTCAGGAGATTGTGGGATCGGTTCCCTATTGACCTCTCTGAACCATGTTTTTTTTCGGGAGCTCTCCCGGACCACTGGATGAATGCTGGGAAGGTCTCTTCATTCCTTCGAACTTGCTGTACCTTCATTTCATCTACATTTCATCCCACCGTTATCTTTTAGGATTGCAAGTGCCAGCGAAGACTGCGGTGGTGGTGTCCTCTGTGACAACGCTTTGAAAGTGCAGCTTTTGGTAGCGGGATGGAGTTGGTAGTGTCTGTAGACTCAGGGGCGTTTGATCAGACCTGAGACCCGGGCTCCTAGTGCCTCGAGATGAAGACCTGCTTAGAAACTGTTAGGGACCCTCCATGGTGGCTCCCTCCCTCCGATTCCGGATGCCCGCAGTAATTACACTGATCTCTTCCTATTCTCCTGGGTCTGATGTACAAAAAGCCTCTCACCGGCTGAAGTGTGGAATTCCCTCCGGTACACTCTTACTACACTACACTCTATAACACAAGAGTTAAAGCGAGATTATATCCTGCGAGCAGAATAAATTTGCTTTATAAATGCGGTCATCTATTTTTTCTTTTTGTAGCCCCGCATGTACCTGCAATGCACATAGTGGATGGAGAAGGTTATGTATTCCACCCAAAAATTCGATGTCGATATTTTTCCGGAAATATATGTTTTGGAGTCCCCGAGTTCAAAAAAAACATTTTTAGAAAAAGGTTCGTGTGTGTCTGTGTCTGCACAGCATAGCTCTAAAACGAAAATACCATTAAATACCGAACTTGGTATTTAAGTTTATTATCTTCCAAGGATGCGATACGAAGTTTTTCAAGAAAATTTCCGCAACACAAACTACCCTTCACATGGAAAATTGTTCGGAAAGGTTTATTTTCTCTAAAATGGCTCAAATGATTTTGATTAAAATACCGTTTATTAAATATATTTACATCTCAAATAAAATGTATATCTTGAGCTTTCTGAGAATAGCCTCTAAAGACCTCATTATTCTGGATGAATTTCCAGAATTTTGCATAGGGGTTAAACCGTAAGAGATAGACAAAAACTTACTACGCTAAAAATGTAGATCTTACTAAAACATGCAATTTATGTCATGCATTTTTGTTGTAGAGTTAGCTGTGGCATAAAATTCCTAGCATGGCTTCCTTCGGAAGAGAAGTAAAGCCGTTGATTGTGTCTTAGACTTACGGCCTTTTGCGGCGTTCTCCCCTGCTGCTCGTTATCTCTGATTATTTTATATTGTAAATAATGCTTTCCATTGATTATTCATATTTGCTCTAGTTGGGTCGAACAAGCATTTCTTAACAGGGCGCGAACAGTAAATGGAATTATTTCAGAGATAACACTTTTGCTACTTTTAGTTTAATCAATTTATTTAAACTTTTGCCTAGAGATTTCATAATTTATGTGTACGTTCTATTTCTTTGCGATCATAGTTGAAACTATTACGCGTTCACATACATGTGAAACTAAGATTTCGCGTATCACGTTTCTTACGTAAGTAAACTGTAATGCCGAAATACTGGGGGAGAACAACTAAATGCACTTCTACTTAAAATGACTGCACTATGCAGTAAATGAAAACGAACTGTGTTGAGAACTGCGTCTTCGTAAATATATTCAAACACCCCTATTCTGCCTAAACATTAAAACTGTGCTATAATTGGCTTTTGTAGCGTGTCTTTTATGAGCCAATACAAACTATCCTACTATTTAACTTAGGCGCTAACACTCAGTTATTTTCTAGTAACTTTCACAATTTCAGCACCCCTAAGGCTTGTGTTGTCTTTTTTGTTTTAGCTCAAGGTCGTTCTTTTATGCATCTTATCCCAACTTCTTGGCTATTGTCCTCAAAAACCTTGCAAAAGATTTTTCTTTTATGACTCTAATAAAGTCTGATAAAGGGGCATCCAAGCAAAATTAAGCGGTCTTTCACATCCAATACAGAATGGGACTTTGAGAACCACAGCAGTTAAAGAGCGTCCATAAATAAAAAAGCAAAATTAAGAAACCAAATGTGGCATAAGTTATATCCTTTAATTGACACCACATACCTTCAATAATACAGTATATGTATTACTATTATTATTATTATTTAATCTTGCTATGTCAGGTTTAGGGGTACGAGGTTTTAATTCAGAGAGATACCAATAAACAAACTAGAACATTTTGTATAGTTTACCCCTGTTTTTCCATAGAAGTGTGTAAAAATATTTTGGAAAGAGAAGAGATGATGTTTGGTAGTCGCACGCTCTTCTCTCCAAATGGACGAAATCATCCTCGTTTGCGGAGTAAACTTAACGGATATGCCACAGTAGAACGTTCAATGACTTTCGCTAGACGACAGTAACTACAATTTTACGCGAATTTTATTGTTAGTGGTATTCAGTAACCTAAGAATTAAATAACTACGAAGTAATAACTACTTAATGAACACCGAAGCACTTATTTTACCAAAGATCAAAAGAAAATGAATATTTTGACTTAAACATATATATTTATTTATTTATTTTAAGTGTCACTAAGAAAACATTATATATATAAACAGGTAAATCTATCAGATACAAAATAAATACATTTGAATTGTTTATCTAAGCATTCAACACGCAAAAATGAGATCTATATTTACAAATGTATACATATACAATAAACCAACATAACTAATTTTTACACAGTAAACAGAGAATTCTATTGTGTGGCTGCATGTGCATTGTGTGCCAAATTGAAATCTCAACTCTAGTAAGTATTCAATTTACAGAAGAAATAATAAAAGTTGCAAAACGAGACATTAGAGAGAGAATGAAGATAATAAGCAATGCAGATCGAAGTACTTTTCTGTCGTATGCTTCAATAAGACTTGATTTAATATTTCTGTACTTGAATTAGGGTGGCATGAAATGTGCCTAGAATTCTGAGACACTTTAAATTTTCATTCGTCTCTCAGCATAGAATGTTCTCCTAAGCTGGAGTTTTATCCATACCACTTCCACGAGGTATATCTCTCTCCTTTTCGGAAAATTGCCACCTATCTTGAATAAACTTGGCTTCTTAATTTTTAAAGTGCTGATTTAGTTTCAAGAAAATGATCTGTAGTTATGCTTCTGTGAATTCCAACAGAAGGGATATAATATTTTAAGAATTTTCCAGAAGAATGATGGATATTAATAAGCTATTTTCAGGATATTAAGTTCCAAAATTATATTTTTATTGCTGCTATAGTAAACATTTTAATGATAAGCTATTCACGCCAAACAGAAATTCAGAGAAATGCAACAACAATTTCAACTGTACTCTGTAATGAAAATCATCAAAGTAGGCAGTCTTTGTGAACACATGCTGCAGCTCATGTTTTATTCTTTTCAGTCATGACCGGGCATCAAGTATCCTCTATCGCTCATGCTCTTCTGTTTCCTGGGAGAATGCATTCTGTGAAATAATAAGATATAAGTTCTCATTAACTGTTTGAAAAAGAAGACAGTGAATGAACATAGACTTCCACGGCCGGAGTCAGTATAACTAGATGTTTCCGGCCAGTGAAACCTTCTCCAAGGAGACTTCGACGCACTACTTAGGATGTCAACCGTACTTGTGGACGAAACGTCTGGATCAACTTACTGGCAGACCATGGCAGAACAGCCCGGAAGCAACTCCTACTCATAAAGAAGTCAGTGTTTGCTAGTTCTAGCTTTACACGGTTCTAGGAGCCAAAAGGCACTTCTTATATAGGTGGCATTCTAACAACCTTATGTTGTTAGATTGGGGGCAGGAGGGGTGACGTAAATTCATACTTCTGCAACTGCATATTATCAGATCATTATTATCGCGATATAGTAAAGTCGCAACGCAGTTCCCTAATGATAGTTATATCAATGATTGATTACTGATGTGCATAATCAGTAGCGGCTCGTGAGCAGGGTAAAGCGGGGCTATTTCGCTAATTTCGAGTTTGGTTCAAAATTAGGAAATGAAGGAAATGGAAATGCTGTAATATTAAAAACTCAGTTAGTCCTATGAGTATTATAGAGTGTGGTTCAATAATAATTAAATCACATTTTCACAGAAACAATTCGCAGAAAAACATTGAATTCAAACATGTATAAAGAAGAAAATCACAAAACAGCGGGTCTTTTCGGCTCCTTGCAGGGGCTATCTCGTTCAAAGTTGCTTCTGATTAAAAATCACAGAACTTGCTACAGGTGACCATTGTTTTTCTTCGAGCATCAACACACACTGCATGGTTCCATGTTTATCACTTCTGACATCAAATTCAGTTGCCTTTTAACACGGACTTAATATGATGAGTGTGTTAGTTTGCAATATCCACAAGGAATGTTTTCTTCCTCATATTCCACAGCAACATGGCGAATGTCCTCTTCATCACTTACGAGTTCATTGAATTTTATCCCTTTGGCAAGTGTATTGTTCCTTTCTCTATTTTCAACGTGCGCTTAGCCACAACTTGTTCTTAATTTTCATCCGAGGTGAGACGATTTGCCTTTTATAATTTGCTGTGATCTGCAGGTAATCCACGACCAGCTAAATATTTAAGCCTTTCAGCCAGAATTTTCTCATTTTCAGTAAAAACAGTAGGTGCCCAATTGTTGGAAATGTAGCTTCGTCTTCTAATGTATTTCTTATTTTTATTTCATTTACGCGGTCTTTAAGTGTGGAAAAGGGCACGTTGAAAATATCTGCTACTCCTCTTAGGCTGAGGTCCCCTTGAAGAACACTCGAAGCAGCATGATCCATATCTTCGCCTTTCCATTTTTTTTTTTTACGTGGGCCTTAACTTTTCTAAGTTTGAACCATCTTAAATACATAAAAATTATAGGCTTTTCTCGTACGAGAAAAAATGTGAACAGTTACAATAAATAATACAGAAAAAATAAGTAACTACTGAGCGGAATAGCCTCAAATGCACTGTTTTAAAATTAAGAGCTTTTAAAGCAGGACGAAAAGAAGTCAGCAATGCCCTTTCGCAAGACATGCAGTAACCTCTCCACTGAAGCACACAAGAATAGATTACAAGTTCCTGTTACAACAAACTAGCATTGCTTTATTTCTATCCCTTATATTCATGATAAGAAATATTTATCTTTGCTAAAAATGCACTGTGTTTGATTACCTTCAAATACTTTTCTCCTTACCAGTCCAAAACTGGAGCATTAATCACTAAATTATTCTACAATTGCAACTACAGTAACTCACAGCAGTACGGTAAGCACAAAAGAAGATGTCGGTTGCGCTCAATACATGCGCAGTAACAAAATTAGCGAAATAGTTCCGCTCTACCCTATACATGTTCTGTGTTCACCAAATTTTAGTTAGCCCTGAAAATGTGAAATAACTCTTCTGCACAATTATTATGATTATTACAAAGTGATACATGCTGAACCTGTAGCTCAGTTAGAGCACCTGTCTGTATGAGGGAATCAAGGCTCGATTCTTAACTGGGGGTAGGAATTTTTCTCTAACTTATATTATTCCATATCTTCCTCAAAGTCTAGAAGTACGAATGAGTTTCAACTGTGTGCGTGTAAACTTTAACACAATAACCCAAAACTATAGTATACAAATGAACATCTTTGCCATGAGCAATTGTACCGATTTGTAAAGTCGCCAAAGCAAAAGTCGCCGATATGTTCTACATAGATATTAAAGACGGCATAAATGCAACAGTAGACGTTCCTATAACAGTAATACTACTACTACTACTACTACTACTACTACTACTACTACTACTACTACTACTACTACTACTAATAATAATAATAATAATAATAATAATAATAATCTATAGCTTCTCTGACAAAATAAAGGGTTGATTTGTAAATATTTGTAAGTTGTGTATATAATCAGGAACAACGCGTTAGGGTAAAATCAAAGTAATATGTAAATTCAACTGTAGTTGGGATTATGAATTGCATGGGAAAACAGAACGCAGTTTCCAGGCTTGTACATGCTACCTACTTCTACTACAGTGGCTCAACTTATGCCGGCTGCTATCACTAGTGGCATTGACGTAAAATTGTAGTGATAATGTAAAGAATATGATCTGTACCATTCACATGACCTTCTCTACATCTCTGCTACAAACTATTCTTAAAAAGCTTATACTTCTATTTACTTCATGCTAATCAGAAAAAAGAAAAAAAAATAGCAGAAATAGTCTTATTACCTTGTAAGTAGAAGCGAAATAAGGGAGTACCATAGGTTAAAGAGATAGTCAAAAGCTGATTGATATGTCACTAAAATTCCTTTGCTTGTACGGACAGCAGTTGACAAATTCCTGTATCCTGTTTTTCAAAGCAGAAACCAAAAAACAAGGAATGTCTCAAAAACGATGAACTCCAGGAAAAAAAAAAGTATATAACATAAATTGTGTGTTTTAATGTGCTCTACATTTTTCGTGTAGTAAGTTTTTGTCCATCTCTTACGCTTTAGCAGTTATTCAAAATTTCGAAAAATTCATCCAGAATAAAGTACTCTTCAGAGGCTATTCCCAGAAAATTCAAGATATACATTTTATCTGTCAAGTAAATATCTTTAATATAAGAAATCTTAATCAAAATCGTTAGAGCCATTTTGAGAAAATCAAAATGTTCGAAAAAAGTTCCATGTAAAGGGTAGTTGGGGGTGGGGGGATTTTTCTCAAAATCTTCGTGTCGCATTCCTGGAAGATACTAAACTTAAATACCAAGTTTGGTATTTTACCGACTTTTCGTTTTTGAGTTAGCGTGTTCACAGACACACGGACCTTTTTCCAAAAATGTTTTTTTTTAGATAAAAGGGACCCTAAAACATATATTTCCGGTGAAATCTCGGTATCGAATTTTTGGGTGGAAAGCAATACCTTCTCTATACACTATGTACATAGTGCGTATAGAGAGACTAAACATGTGTGGGGAAAAACTTCGCAAGCAAAGTGCTCATTTTCAAATGTTCCCGTGCTCATTTTCAAATGTTCCCGATCCGCAAGTTAAGTAAGATGTTCTAGGGAGCCTGTTACTGTACGTTTCATCGAATTTAGAGGCGTAGTGTCGTAGATTTTCAATCTATATGCAGGTTACGTTTAATATCATTCAAAGAAAAGAAAGAACAATTTTATTTTAGTATCTATTTCATTTAAACCGAGATAGAAATAGATAAACCACAGATTTCGTTATAGATTAAGAGCGAATACTAACAGTCAAATGTTTAATAATTGGACGCTATCTGCTGACCTTAAAATACTATACCATTTCTATTCAATCGCAAAAACTACTGAATATCGGCAAGACTTTAAAACAATGATAGACTATTTGTACCATTGATAACGATAGTTCGGAAATGGCTTATGTCACAAAAAAGATTATTTGGAATAAAATGCCTATTTTAAAGAGATCTGCATATATTGTGTAGTAGGTAGATTTTCATCTATTGGTTAACGTATATCACTTATAAGATATTATGAAGTGGACTTCAGGGGAAGTCCTAGGATATTCCAAGATAAACGCGCTTTATTTCTCGTGTAAATATCGTTAATAGATGTTCGTTTGAGCATCCATATCGCTAGACCGATTTTTAAGAATTAGAAACATATTCCATTTAAAGGGTAGTTCGGTTGGAAGAATTTTCTTGAAAATCCTCGTGTTGCATCTTTAGAAGATTTTTATTGTTATTTTTTTCGTATTCGTCTTACCCTCCCCCTCGTTAGGACTGACAACTCCCTAGGACTTACAAGCGAATGCCAGGGTTCAGAAGCTTGTCGGGGAGCCAAGGGCACGAAACCACAGAATGGAGAACCTGGAACGAATGCTCTTTAGAATATACTAAACATAAATAACAAGTTGCGTTTATCGGACTTTTGTTTGAGTTAAGCTATTCACAGGCACACACAGACCGGACAGACATACCTTTTTCTAAAAATCTGATCTGTTCCATTCACATGACTTTCTCTACACCTCTCCAACAAATTAATGTTAAAAAGCTTATGCCCTTTTTTTTAATTATCAGAAACACTCTTATTACTTGCATCCATGCAAGTAGAAGGGAAATAAGGCAGTAACATAGGAAAGTATTAGTCAAAAGCTGGTTGCTAATTGACTGAAGTTCCTTGTTCTATGGATAGTAGTTGACAAATTTCCGTATGAGAAAAGCATAAGTTTTTGAAAGCCGAAACAAATAACAAGGAATATCTAAAAAACGATCGACTCCACGAAAAAAAAAATGTACATAACATAAATTGTGTGTATTATGGTTTTCCAGTTATACAAAATTCCGTAAAATTCGTCCAGAGTAAAGTAGTCTTCAGAGGCTATGCCAGAAAATTCAAGATATACATTTTATTTTTCAGGTAAAAAATCTTTAATATACAATGTTTTAATCAAAATCGTTAGAGCCATTTTTGAGAAAATCAAACTTTTCAAAAAAATTTCCATGCAAAGGGTAGTTGGGGTTTGGGGGATTTTCTTGTAAATCTTCCTGTCACATCCTTGGAAGATACGGAAATTAAATACCAAATTTGGTATTTAACGACTTTTGACGCACACTCAGACACACACGCACATATAAGGACCTTTTTCCAAAAAAAAAAAAAATGAATTCAAGGAGACCCAAAATATGCATTTCCGGCGAAATCTTGGTAACAAATTTTTTGGTGGTGCATTACAATACCTATGTACAATACACTATGTGCATAGTACGTGTAGAGAAAGTAAAAATGCTGTTTTGGATCCAGCAGTACTCAAAACGTTCTAATAACGAAAAGTATCTAATAACGAATAAATTTGCAAGGTACCAAAATATAGTATGTTCAGGCGCTCTTGTGCTTTTATGTATCATCATAATAATTTATTCAGTGTATTTAATACACGGCTTTAATTCCGTATTACTTGGAGGATTAAGTCTTAAGTGCCCATAGGTGTTTATCAGTTCCATTTTTCGCTGCATTGGATGACGTATCTGATTGGTTGTATGCATTTCCTCTGTGTCTGAGCTTCATCGTATGGCCGCGCAAGCAGCCACCGAGCCCGTAGTGGCCTAACTGGGCAGCTAGGTGTAGTTATTGTTACGATCGGCCGCTCTTAACAATAGTGAGTAACGAACACAAATAGCCACACAAAGTCCATTATGTTACCTCCCTATAGTTTAAATACAACAGATCTGGATATTTCCACTTTGCAGTATCTTGTATATTTAAGAACTTGAAGCTTCAGTCTAGGCTACGGGACCCATATAAGGGACCGAAGGACTTCGCTCTCTGCCTTCACAGAGAAAGATGGGAGGTAAACGCCGCAAGCCTGCCGCAGTAGTCCAAGAATCATTCGAGGAGCCTCCGGAGACCGTCACCACCAACGCCGACCCAGTCTCCTAGCCCTCAACCACCGCCGAGCCTCAGCCAGTCATCCCGGTCAGTCACGCCGCATCATCCGCCGCCGAAGCCGTACAATCTCCGCAGAACATTTCTTCCGATAACACACCGCCCACACCACCTACGACAACACCAGTGCTAGACCTTTCTTCGCTGCCGCGCTTCTGCGCAGTGGTGCGTGGAGTTCACCGGCAGCTACCGGGTGGTCTAGTCCTCAACGCCGGCCGTTTTCGTCGGCCTTCACTGATGAAATCCACACGCATCAACACCGAGAGAGGACCATCACCACTTGTCAGGCTGGGACGAAGCGGACTACCGCGCTGCTTTAGCTGATGGGCTGATTGCCCTCGGGCAGGTGCTCACAGTTGAGCCTGGCCGGAGCGTCCGTGTTTTCCCGTGCCACTGGTGCTGCCAGGACGACCACTCTTCAGACAATTGCAAGCCGCCGCCCGTTGCCCCTATTGTGGTGTCGGATGCCTCACTGCCGCCTGCACCTACCACAACTTGACACGCCGGCCCGTGTACTGTGCTACCTGCAATAGTGCAGGTCATTCATTACACGGGTTAAGCGGTGTGCCCACAACATCCGCGCCGACAGATGCCAGCCAGTCACCAGCCGCACGCCGCGTCACCACAACCAGCTCCTCACCCGCCAGCAACCACCATCACCTCTTCTCAGACACAACAACACCCGCAGACCTCCACATTCATCCAACTCCAAACGACATAGCAACCAACACAGCCGATCTCCAAAACCTACGCCAAGCAATTAACACCATCGCCGATCGTATATCCACGTGGGAGGAAGCCCTGACCCGCTCTCTGGCGGAGCTTCAGGCAACTGCCCGCTGCCTGCAATCAACACCACAGGAAGTACACCGGGAGAACGCCGCCTTGTGAGACCACTTCAACAAGAGCCTCGAGAAGGTGGGGTGGACTACATTAACAACTCAAGGATCTACAAGGTCCATAAGCAGCTCGATGAGCTGCTGCAACAACAGGCTCGTGGCTTGACCACCCGGCTTTAAGACATGACGCAACAACTAACAACAGCCATTCGCCACAGTCCCAGTATGCTAAGCTTTGGAGCTCCACCGGCTAGGCCGTCCAGAAATCACTTGGGAAGAGCTCCATCGCCCTATTAACTCTCCAATTTGGAAGTACGATACACCTAATTTTTTGTAGGTCGCTAGGGCTTTGCGCCTTGGCATCTACCTGCTCCTCATGCTTGTCATCTAAGTAATCACCCACAAACACTCGGTTTGCTTCGGCGGTACCGGACCTCATTTTACCACAGTTGCCCCAATAAACAGAGACACCACAGTATTAAAACCTTTCTGTCCCCTTTCCTTTATCCTTCCCAAACACCTTACATACAAAAAAAAAAGAAAAAAAAAAAAAAAAAAAAAAAAAAAAAAAAAAAAAACGGCCGAACGGTCAATACGTCAAGAAGCGAAGAGTGAACACAGTGCATAAGCGGAGAGTTCAGACAGTGAAAAAAGTGCAGTTGATAGTGGTCAGTATAAGCCGCAGTTCAGATGTGAGTTGTGACTCAGTGATGCAGGTTGTGATTCAATTCGGCGGAACCGAGTGTAGTACCAAGAATGTGACGTTTAATGAATCAAATGTAATGTGTTACGCTGAGTGTCTTATTGATAAATAAAGTGTGTATAACTATTGTTTTCCGTGCATTTATTTCCTCTGCAACCAACGAATAAATGTTTAGAGGGTTCACTGCTAACCCCTATTATGCAGCAAAACCTAGGTCACCTCACCATCACTCAGTAATTCGTTGCTGGCCACTGTAATTCGTGAAAAGCAACTGTTGTGTTGATCTCTACCAACATTGGATTGTAATTGACATTTAGGCATGTATACGTGATTGACATGGTTGATGACCTCGAACTGGTGACAGAGATTAGTTTCTGAACCTTCCGGATGTGAGTGGGCTACAAGGGTCGCCGGAAGTTGTAACTGGGGTCGCTAACATTCAAATGATATTGCGTAAGCGTTGTACTATATTGTGAATGCACTTATAAACGTAGAAGCAAATTTAAGATACATTCAATGCAAATAGTTCAATCTTGAGAAAGGAAAATGAATTTTAGCAAACAGTACGTTTCCATATTTATCTGCAAACGTATTCAACATTTACAGACACAAACTAAGTTGACAAATTGAAATTTGTAGGCTTTCACGGCCGGTGTCAGTATAAGAAAAATTATTATCCGGGCTTGTAGGCTGTGGTTTACTGGGCTCCTCCTTCTTCATCTTCCCAGACAAAGGTGACAAAGTTAGCAAAAATCAATTAGGACTAATGTGGGCCAGAGAAACAAGGTTATCTTGTATTGACGGCAGAGAAAACAAAAACTCTTGTGTGTTACATTCATATGACTTTCTTTACTCTATATTATTTATTAGCGGGTATACAATATTCTTACGAAGGTTTGTATTTCTATCACTTCACTTTATTGAGATAAACCTTTCATGAAACAGCTATGTTACATATTTCGTTATCGATACACAGAGAATAGTGGAACCTATATTTTGGTCTTACAATTTTATCTCTTTCCATGCAATTGCGAGAAATGACTGTTATGCTAAAACGGCCAAGTACTGAGCAATTTGAACCATTAATAGCAAATATTTCTGAAATGACTGAGATGTGACAAAAAGGTTATTTAAATTAGCGTGTGTGTTTTAAAGAGAGCTATATTTTTGTACCGTATGTTTTCGTCTATTGCTTAACATTTACTAGTTGTACAAGATTATACCAATTCCTTTCGGATGAAGACACTTTACAGACTCTTCCTTGAAAATTCAAATTGTGTATTTTCTCTGAAATCTTGGTATCGAATGCAATACTTTTGCAGTTCCTCGGCTGGAATGCAATTCTTTCTCTACACTGTACGTAGTAGGGTAAGTAAATATATGCGATTTTAAGCAGAAATAATCTGGGTTAAACGAGAAATTTGCCTCTAAAATGTAACTTGCCTACACAAGAACTCTGTTGAGGTAATGATCTAATTGCCTGCAAATACGAGTTAGTTGTGAAATGTAGAGTTATATTTTAGTGAGGGTTAGTTAGCGGAAGAAAAATGAAGCGTAGCATATGTTGTCAGCACTCCGCGAGTTGGGCCTGCGACACCTTGCACGGGGTGACATGGCTTGATTGATTGCACCCTCTGTTGGTAAACGATTAATTAATTGATCGCTTTGATTAATAGAATGCGAACCCTGCCATGTGTCTCGATACGCCAGGGACGAGCACACATACTGACAACAAACCTGTTCCACTTAAATAGTGGACATAATTTTGAGAATTGGAAGGCACATGTGCCAGATACAATTGGCGAATGAATTATTTCCAAATATTCCGTTGAGCATTTCAGATTAAAAGCATTGCAAATGAATCTCCCAGTTAAAAAGTAATCCACACAGATTTCATAAATAATTTGAAATAGTGGGCATAGTTTGTTTTTGAATTCTCTTTTTGTTCAGTATGCGAAAATTTTACTTATGTACTTTGTACTGCGCATATTTTGATTTAGTTAATATTGTTAACAAGCTACGAAAGTACAAAGTCACCAGAAATGTTCGATAAATAATTTCACTAATTATGAATTTATGATCCAGCAAAATAACTACATATATTACTGAATTCAACAATTAGGGCGTAAAAGATAGGTTTCCACAAAATTAGTCCACCATATTTTATTAAGATAGTTAATTGCTTTAACTATCCAAAAACCCTTAGGGTTTTCATTTGAATACCAATGTTTGTAAAACTAACAAGAGAGGAAAAATAGTTTGAGCTTTCTGTGAATAGCTATTAGGTTTTCTTCGTACATTATTCTATTCATAATCAATTTTTATTAATTTAACATATTATACGAATATAACTACATGTATTAAATATATAATTATATGTCATTTTTACAAAAGCAGTGGAACTCAGTGTTATTTAAGGTTCATTAACTATAATATTGAAAAGTCATTTGTATGACATGTATACTATTTTTTCTATATATATACAATTGTAAATTATGATTATTTGTAGGTAGTGCTTTATATGATTTCAGCTTTGTTAATAGCTTTTTGTGTTTTTTTTTTACAATTTAGTTTACCTATATGTTTAATCTTTCTCTTCTTTAAGCATACTTTGTTTATGGAAACCCCTAAATCGGGAAAGCTGAAATTATGCACTTAATTTTATAGTTTAATAATTCTTAACAATTTAATATCAAACAACATGTAATTATCTCCCTTTATGAAGATTGAAACATTAAGAACTAATTACGCATATTATTTTCCGAATGCAATCTCTACATTAAAGATTACATTTTGGGCAACATAAATTATTTTCTGAACAAAATATATTTTTAAAAAACAGAAGTGTATTAAATTAAGAAATCCATAATTACTAAATTATGCTTGATATTTAAAAACGCTCTTTATTCAGCCTAAAGGAACTTTACTAAAACTTTGAACGAACAAAATTACATCAAGCTACGTTTCTAATTGATTTAGAAAACAAAATTATAAGAAAATCAAATTACAAAATTGCACAATATATTTGTAACCTCTACCAGTGCGTTTAAACATCATTTTGGGCAATACTGATATAGGATACTAATTCTGACATATTTTGGGATATGAATGTAATATTCTTTTTCGGATTTTGTACTTAGAAACTCCCTTCTTATTAACTGAAGGCATCACAGAAACAAACACGCCCTTATAAGTACGTTACGAATTGAAGAATCTGAATGCTTTGAAGAAATACATATTCTAGATGTTGGATCGAGCCGTTTTATTGGTATTGCGAGAAGAATATTATTATATTCAAATGGATATCTACAGTTTGTGTCTTCTGTACTTGAACAATTATATATTTTCAAGGCACATTGCTCTTCTGCGCTTACGGTTATCAGAAAAACAAATGGTCTGTAGGGTTGTGTGCTGCTCTTGTCTTCTGGGCAGCCACACTGTTATTCATTTATCCACCAGCAGGACTGAACAGTATTTTTCAAAACATAACCACCCTGCCCCTCTCTTCTTCTTTAAAGTTTGGGATTAGGGTGTGTGCGGCTGGAAACCAACCCTCGCTGTTGCCAAGTCTTCCACTTACTGACCTGTAAACAGTGTCTCAAAAAAACAGATTTTACCACGTTGCTTCTTGCCCCTAGTACAGGATTGTCTTTTGTCTGCTAATGGTCATTGCCCATTGGTAGGAGGGAGCGCTCCCGTTTGAGGCCCATCATGCTTTGAAGAAAGCTATACTGAGCATACATATGTTCACACGTAGGTGTTGGTAAGTATGGTACTACTGATGCTGAGCAAGAAAAGAACTTTGTATGCTAATATAAGTGAATTCATAATTATTAGAGGTGTGAATTTTTAGCATTTTGAGGTCAGAAATTTAGCATTTCGATTTCTATGTATAGCACTTTTAGCAGATTAGTCTTTTATAGCATTTTGATAAATATATATCTTTTGTCTTAACTTTTATATAAAATTAAAACTCATATTTGTAAAGAATAAGTAGTGAAATAAAATTAATAAATCTCGTGCCTTTTTTAAAAAATAAGGCTTAAAAATTCTCAGAATAATAGACTTGATACAGGCTAAAGCAGAAAAATAGAAATTCTGATTCAAGGTCTGAATAATAGTAATATTAAACTACACAAAATTAATTCAAATCATGTAGGTTAGTTGGAACATAATAATGGAACAGTACTCAACATTTTACTGTCATTCTTGGTTCTCATATCATTAAAAGTAAGTTATATTTACTGAAATGTCCTTCAGCAGCTATGTAGCATTCCAAATATATTGCAGAACTGCTTAAGCAAACTCGGGCATTTGAGTCTAACAGCCAACAGCATATGCAGGCAGTTTAAATATGTTCTTTTCTACGTTTTATGAAAATATTCACATCTCTCAAAATGAAGAAAAAAGAAGGGATCCATCTTAAAAATAACTAGCATATGTTTTCAAATGTATTCACGATACTTAGTCGGGTCACTCCGTGGCCGAATGGTTACATCATTTGACTCTCGTTCAGGCAGCCCGGGTTCGGTCCTAGGATACCGCATGTGGGATTTGTGATGGACAAAGCGACGCATGGCTGGTTTTTCTCCGGGCTCTTGTTTTCCCCGCCATCGCATACCACCGATACTCACTTTTCATTCCATGTATATGACTGTTCAACCTTTTGTTAATTTAAACAAAAATTCATAAGAATGTTTTCATTTTGTTTTCTTGAATTTTCATTTAAAAAGAGGTCGAGAAATAAAACATATTTCGCATGTTATAATGATTGCATTTTGAGTCAATTTCACATTATTATTATTATTATTATTATTATTATTATTATTATTTATTATTATTATTTTCAATTCAGTTTCATCACTCATGCCGGCATATACTGAGCCATCTTTATAGTATTTTTTTAGTAGTGTTTAACACCATACTGTGTGCGACACCATATATGAAATGAAGATAGAGCACCGGTGGGATACGATGACGGGGGAAACCGGGGAACCCGTAGAAAACCTGATTTGTGCACTACAAATTTCACATTCGGTCGCTTGGGATCAAACACGGGCCGTCTAGGTGAGAGGTGAGTGGTCTAACCACTCGACCACGGTGCGGCTTCAATGGTTTGTTGATCAGGGAATTTCTAGTTCCCGTATTCACACCTTATGCACATGGTGACGCAGTATGAAACTCATTGCCCTTAAAGGCACTACAGGAAGAAATCATGATTTGCGGACTTCACACTTTTAGCCCAGGGACCTTTTCTTTGGGATGGGATTCTTTTATGAGTAAGTATTATTCGACACCAACGGTTTTACTTAGGGCAATACTTTTTAAAAGCCACAGAGTGGAGTATAGCCCTTGAAAAATTAAAATGCAAAATATATATCGCATTTTCAAAAGTCACCATCTCTGATTGTTATAGTTTAGATCAGGGTTTGTCAAATTACAGGCGCCAAACCCGGTCCGCGAACAGTTTTTGTTTAGCCAGCCTACCAACTTAAAAATATACACATGAAAACCAATGGTGTGTCTGTAAGTTAAATTAACATATTTACGTATTTCGAACATTTATATGGCATTAAACGTTCAAATTTTTTATTTATATACATTGTAATGAACGGTTAAAGGGCAAATACAAGGAAGTTAATCTAAATGATTTTTACAACTATCTGTCGAGTATCACATTTTCTCGTGATACGTGACACAAGATCAGAACCACAAATGTCAGCAATTGTAGCACAGAAAAGTGAGTTTCATCTTTTCATTGAACTTAAACAGCTAGTAGCGTATAAGTACTTCTATGACAGAGGTTATTGCATATGAGCTACATTATGTTGCGACAATGAATGAAACAGTAATTGCTCGTTAAGCATATCAGTTTTTTTTTTTTTTTTTTTTGAAGTAGCTTAACGCCCATTAACCTGTTTGGTCATATCGGACAATGAATGAAATTGGTGAAATGATGCTCAAAAGATTTCGGGGTTCATGGGGCTTAAACATTTGTCTTCTCAGGATAAGAGAAACCCCCGAAAAAAACCTATCCGGGAAAGTCACCCTAAGCGAGATTGGAACTCACGACCTTTTGAATGTGAGGCAAACACGCTTCCACCACACTACCCAGGTGGGCTATATCAGTTATATGTATGTGTAGAGTTCAGTGGCGGCCGAAGACTCCAAATCTTGGGTGTTGCATGTATTAATGATGGTCTTACATTTTCTATAATTGACAATATATGAAGTCCAATACTGAACGTTTTGGAGCTATCCATGAAATTTCACTAAACGTATAAATTCGCCTATTTGAAAAATATCTATTCGTCTAACTTTTTTAAAGCAATTTTTTCGATCTCACTGGAGTAGCCAACATAAAAATATATTAAAATGAAATTGACAACATTCAACACCAAGCTTCAAATTATGTTTTTATATAGATAGCATATTTTACAACAAAAAAGTGAAGTGATGGGTATAAATTGAACTTTATGAAGATCAGGATAGTAACTAAAATGCGTTTTTTTTAAAGGGTGATAAAGCGCATGGACGTTTAAAAATTATCGCGTGGACATTAAAAAAAAATCTGTTTTCAGCTAACTATATTCTTTAAAGTGAATTTAAAATTAAAAAAGCTTTATAATAATTATAAAACCTTTGAATATAAGCCGTTCCAAAAAAGATGGGAATTAAAGAGATTAATTTAATAAGAGACAATGTCAAGTGGGTGGACAAAATTAAAGAAACGGCTTGTTCAACTAAAACTCTTTCATGAAACTCTTCATGGGTGTTCCAGGCAATACACTAATTAATTAATTAATCAGCACTGTATTGGGCGAAGCTATTGTTTATACATTTTCGCTGGGTGTATACACGTCATATAGCTTTGTGTTAACGAAGCCACACCTCCGAATTTCTCCCTCCGCACCTGTCCCTTCAGGTTATATACCGCATATTAGAAGATTTGTTAACATGGCTTCCATAGATCGACATACAAATCCCAATAACAAGACATACAGTTAACGACTTTTTAGGATTTCTGGAGAATCGTTATAAGGGAACATGTCGTTTATTGAACGGGACCTGATTATACATTTTTGGGGTGTAGCGTTAACTTGCTACTCTCTCCTATACTCGCCTGGTAGAGTTTAATTCAATAAAACACTATATTTGAAAACTACTTGAACCGTGAAATGAATTGTGCATGCCTCGTGCCTAGGAGTTTATGGTTCCTATCTTAAATGTTTGTGGCTTCGCCCGCGATTTATTCACAGATGTTTAATGTGGTCCCCTTTATGTAAAGTTTGGCAACTCTGCTTTAGAATATTATGGAGGAAAATGGTGATTCCAAAAGCAAACTCCATCTTCAGTTTCTGCGTTATCTCTGAGATAATGGACTGAATTTTATAACAATTTAATTCGATGTCTCAGTTGCTGCTTTACAATAGATTCCTCTTTATGAGTGATATTTGAATTATATTTGAGTGAAGAATGTGCTATAGTAATAGTCATAATGTTAACTGGCATAAGTATTAGACATTATGGGACTATTCAAGAAAATACTATGGGAAATATGGGAAGTATGGGAATACTCAGCCGGTTCCCCAAGATCGCGGGTTTAAACCTGGCGAGGACGATGGATTTTTACGAACCGTGTCGTAGATTTACTCTTCGTTGTTCAAGCATTTTTGACACCAGCTTAGGATACTGGTCATTTCGCGCTGCAGCTCCCTCTGAGAAACGGCAACAATTTCAAGAGAGTGTTATTTTGAAGTTCCTCTAAAGTTTGTGATTTTTTTGTAAACTATCAATTTTACTATCCGTAGAGATAAAAATCGCAAGAATTTAAATCGGGGAAACTTGAGGCCATTCGCAGATTCTGGGCGGACGTATGGATCATAAATGACTACATTTTGGAGAACAGAATACCGGTATCCGAATAGAGCCACTTCAGTTCATAAGCACTATATATATATATATATATATATATATATATATATATATATATATATATTGCGTCAACTAACAAACATATAACACGTTTGCGAGAATTAAACTCACATTGAAGTTTTGATCTTCACCGCCGGCCGGCTAAGAGCCATAAAATCTGTTCTACTCTGTGTTGATCAAACAGTATTCAATGATGAGGTGATGCACAAAAACTGAGGCAGAACTGCAACGGAAATTCTTTCGGTGCGAGATGTGGTAGCATCTTGTTGGAGCTATATATTGGCATCTCAAGCGCTTGTCTTATAAAATTATTATTTACTAAGCCATTTTGAGATATACTACATTTCTATATTTACATATTTCAACAGCTAACATAGATTCAGTTGCAGATGTTGCTATCATTTTCAGAAAAACATTCTAAGGGAATAAAAATATTACACTGGGACACCCTATACGATCTGCATTAAAGTAAAGGTGCCACTAAGGAATGCCGAAGGAAAATAAATGACCTATGAAATAAAAGTTTTCGGAAAAATAAACACTAGGAGCCCTTTTTTCAAAGAGATCTCATTAAGGCCTTATTTAGTTGAAGGCAGTGAATTCCACATGGTTTCTGTCCTGCAGAACGGGCATGGGTCAGTTGCCCCCTCATAATGATTAATTGCACTGTAGCAGGACCCGTTGTAGGAGCCCCATGCGGTTTCGTCAAAATCGATTACTTAAACAAGATTAATGGAATGCTCGAGGGGTATACAGGAGGCGTCTGTTTGAGTGCATTATTGGATTTACATTGCCGATTTATCCCAGTAAATGTTTTAGGACTGTACCTATTGTGAACTGTATCTTTCGTCCATTTGAATTTCACACGTTCATTATTAAGGAATCTGTAAGTCTGAAAGAAAATATGAAGAGATAAATATTATTTATATATTTTGAGAATACATTTATGTACTCAGCATATATTCTTGGTTTACATCTTCTTTAGATTTTTATAATGGAGGGTGTTGAATCCGATAAATATTCTGTTTAGAGGATCGGACCAGGAATATGCCCAAAAATCGTACCTACATGCTGAATCGGTTTTTCGCAGTCCTCGTATCTGACAGAAGCCCGGGAACTATCATAAGCCAAGACATGAAGTAAGTGTGGGCATTAAACACTAATACAAAACCGGAGGAAGTAAGAAGGAATTTCATCTTACTAAAACCTTATATCTTGCTCTGTTTTGTGGCTGTAAAGGAATCAACTCATTCTGGACAAAATCAACTCTAATTATAATACGAATCTTCAAGACTCATGTCCAATCATGTATTATTCCCTTCTATATATTAAAAAAATATTTTTCATTATCGATTACATTTGTAGGGGTCATAGCCAAGCAACCATATGAAATTCAATATTTTTGAATTAATGTACTCGAAAACGTCATAATTAAGGCACGTTTCTGTGTGTGTTCCGCTTAGTTTGCGACAATTCCAGCAACACTTCTCACCCGGAGATCCCGGGTTTGATTCCAGGCTGGCGCGGGGAGTTTTTGTTTAACCAGAATTATTCCCTATCCCCCACAGAGTCTGGAAGCATGTATGTGAGAGCAAATGTGTATATATATGTGTGTATTTGAGGAAAATGAAATTATTTAAACCCAATGTAAAGAACCTACAGACGAGTTGTTTCTAATGCAAATTGCTATTACTTTCTATACTTACTTTGTACATGGTGTATAGAAGAAGTATTCCCAAAAATTCGATACTGAGATTTCACCGGAAATATATGTCTTGAGGTCCACTAAGTCCAAAAACAGCATGTTTAGAAAACATCCCATGTATGTGAGTCTGTGTGAGCATCAATGGACAGAATAGCTAAAAAACAAGACGTTAGACACCAAGCTTGGTATTTAATTTTGGTATCTCTTAAGGATACAACACGAAGATTTTCAAGAAAATTCCCCCATTTAAACTACCCTTTACAAGGAAAAGTTTTTATAATTTTGTTTTACTCAAAAATGGCTCTAACAATTTTGATTAAAATACCGTACATTTAAACTATTTACATCACAAGTAAACTGTATATCTTTAATTTTCTGGGAATAGCTTCTGAAAATATGTTTATTTTGGAGGAATTTTGTTGAATTTTGCATAACTGGTAAACCGTAACAGATACATAAACGCTTACTGCACAAAAAATATAGATCTCGTTAAAACACATAATTTATGCCAGGTACATTTTTTTTTGCAGATTTAACCGTTTCCGACATATTCATTGTTATCGGTTTTAGTTTTAAACTATGCTTCATTTGTCTTTTGTTTATCTGGAAATGCAAAGCGTACCAAACTTCATTTGTTCATATACCGATTGGCTTTTAAAAGATTTGACTATCACTTTAGCCTGTAATATTCCCTTATTTCTCTTCTGCTTATAAGGTACCAAGCAGTAAGACAAATTGTGTTAATGTTTATCTCGTTTAGCATGATGTAGATAGAAGAATAATTTTTTGTAAGAATAATTTGTTTGCAGAACAGGTAGTCATGTGAATGCAACATATATATATATATATATATATATATATATATATATATATATATATATTTTAAATGGAGTGTTCTGTATCCTTCTCGAGAATTTTAATAACAGAGTTGAAACAAAATCCAGCCTTGTGGGATGTCAACAGTTAGGACTGCAGCAACCGCAATAAAAACAGGAAGGATTGAGTGCCATTTCTTAGTTTTAGGGACCGTTAAGGTGAAAGAAGAAACAAAAATGCCTCAAATCTCAGTTCTGGACAAGTTGCAAACAGTTCCAGACTGTATCACAACCATTTCTAAACATGTATAAGTAACCAGTCCTGTATGGTTCCGGACAAATATAATATATACTAGTATAAGAACATGTTCCAGACAAATGTCTCATACAAGGTGGCAGTGGAAATGCAACTTTAGACAAGTGATAAAGTAAGTGTTTTTGGACTTTATGTTGTAGTAAATGTTACATAAAGCATTTCTAAAGTTGTTTCATTCGTATTGCCCTTTTAACTTCTTTGGTCCTATCGCTGGCTTTGACTTGAGGAACAACTCACTGCTGTTGTAGACACTTTTAACGTTTTATTCGATCATTTCTAACTAGAAAACACCCACATTTACATCCACACATGCTTTCACACTCTGCTGAAGCTAGGAAAAAATTCTGATTAAAAAACTTCCTCCGCCCAAGCCGTGAATCCCGAAGCTGTTGAGCATAGAGACAGTCATAGAGTTTTTGCCATCACAGACAATGTTTTTCTTGTGTTGTTGTTCTCGGGATATATATATATATATATATATATATATATATATATATATTAGTATTATTAAATACCTGGAACCATGCCCGTACCTAGAAAAACATTCGAGTTTCCATAACTAGATTTAAACTTAACAATAGCTACCCTATGCACCTTTTCCTTGTAAATAAGCTTCCGGTAGTAAATCTATTGTTATCTCAAGAAATTAGGTCATATTGGTTTGGCATGCTTTGAAATAAACAAAATGTCAGAAGAGAGGGAGGGGTTTAACCTTAGTCCCCCTCCTAATATGTTGACGGCTCTCCATACCCATTAAAATTATGGTACCATATAGTTTAGACTAGAACTTTCCTCGAGCTGAGCAACTAACCGACTAACCTGGACTTGGCTGTAGGTACAATATGCAAAGCAAATTACAACTACATATTTGCATATTCCAAGTTACATTTCTTCCTTTTTACTATTGATATCATGGGGAATAACGAACAATCGTGTAAACATCTTTATAGAATCGCACGATAGTTCAATCTGAGAAAACTAGAAAATATAATAATGAATATTTCCAAATGACTATTAATGCACAATAAGCCTTTTTGATTAAGTTGTTTATTTCAAATATCTGGCATAATACTATTTTGTCTATCCCTTTATCTTACCGATTATACTGCAAGTGAATGGAAAGGATTTCACAAGATACAGAAAATTCATGATATGCCTTTTATTGAACGCATTACACTCCTTAAACTTATCTTTAAATGAAAACCTTCGGAGGTATTTTTGGGGAAATAAGAGTAACGAAAAATGTTCATTGCACAGGTTAGTTTGTGAATTTCCCCTTGATGCATCCTTAAAATTTTCGTTTTGGGTTAGTATGTATAAATTCCTATCACATACAGCCCATTAAAATAATTAATTGTTTTAATTAAGTGAACCTCAAGAAATGAATTTACAAGGAAACCTCGATACTGAATTATTGGTAAAAATGCAATACTCTCTCTAACAGTTTTAAAAAGTGGCAGAGAAGGTAAAACGGGGAAACCTCCACAGATTAACGGGTAGTCTGATGTAAATTCTAATTTAAGTAGTATTAAACAGAAAGCTATAGCTATTACAAAAGGAGATATAGTTTTTAATTTAATATTTAATATAATGTATGGTTGTTCCCTAAATGTATAAAATTTCATAGGAAGGAAAAGTATTGAACATACTTACAGATTTTCACAGATTTAATATACCATGGGCATTTTGAAAATCACCTAACACTTTGATGAATAACAAAGACTGTTATATGTTCCAGCCTTAGAAAATATCAACCCTAAAATCTAAATTTGATAACTATATGACTTTTCAATTTGAGTTTTACTTTTGATACAGATATCCGAAAGGCACCTATATCTAATTAAGCCGGTGAATTCGCAAATTTCGAATAGAAAGCAATATTGGCACCTCACCTATTCTGTGCTCAGAGTAAAGCACATACTCTATGTATCTATTCTGGCTACCGAGCTGCATAGGTGGCTTAGGCGGTTCGTTTAGGACTGGCATTTTGGAGGTCGTAGGTTCGATTCCTACGGCCGACGTCTCTGACCAGCGGATTTTTCGAAGTTTTCCCGGGTCACTAGGCGTATGCTGTGGGAATTTCATCATTCCATCTCCATTTCATTCCAACCAGTCTTTTTTCAGAGTTGTGTCAGCAAAGACTGCGGTGGGGGCGCCATTCCGTGATGGTGAATGCGCTCTGGAAATACAGCTCTTGGGGGCAGGGTGGCGTTGGAGTCGTCTGTGGGACCAAGGATGCTCAATCAGACCTAAGGGGCGAGCTCTTAACGTTCCCCACATCGAGATGAAGAATTACTTGGTCTAAGTTAGGGATCCTCCACGGTGGCTCTTTGCCCACGGCGCATGCGGCCGCCCGTCGATAATGCTCTCATATCATCCTATTCTCCTGGGTCTGACGCATAGTAAACCAAAAGGTGGCTGCAATGTTGAACCTCCTCCGGAATGTACCAGCCTAGTTTCTTTTAAAGATAATAAATATTAATATTTGGCAGTAGTAACTCATTTATTTGAAATATACCCTGATTAGTCATAGTGGTAGTTTTTATTTCTTGTTGTGTTACAAGTATGACATTTGTTTGCGACTGTCATGCAATAAAATATAATTCTAAGCTACAGCTGTGTTTATTCTGTTATTTACTCATTACTTTTTTATTTAGCTGTGAGATCGCACCACGTGTTCAGATCGAATATCTTAATGCTTAGTTTCTGACTTACAAAGAAGAAACGTTTGTTCCATTCACATGAGTTTCTCTACATCTCTGTAACAAATGATTGTTAAAAAGTTTATTTTTCTGTTACTTCATGATAATCGAGATAAAAATTAGTAGAAATTGTCTTTATTACTTGCTTCCTTGTAAGTAGAATGGAAATAAGGGAGTACACTATGCTAAAACGATAGTCAAATCTTTTAAAAGCTGGTTGCTATGTGTTTGAAATTCGTTTCTTTGCATTGCCAGGCGTTGACAGATTCCCGTATAAGAAAAGTTTTAAACATCGTATTTTAAAACTGAAACCAATAACAAGGAATATCTTAGAAATGATCAACTGCCGAAAAAATGTATATGACAAAAATTGTGTTTTAACAAGATATACACTTTTTGAGAAGTAAGTTTTTGTCTATCTCTTACGGTTTACCAGTTATGAATAATTCAGTCAAGATATACATTTTATTTGAGATGTAAATGTTTTTAATGTAAGTAATTTTGCTCAAAATCGAACTTTTCTAACATTTTTGCATGTAAAGGATAATTTGAGATGGGGAGATTTTATTGAAAATCTTCGTTGCCTATCTTGGAAGATACTCAACTTAAATATCAAGTTTGGTATTTAACGGTCTTTACGTTTTTGAGTCATACTCTCTCTCTCTCTCTCTCCCCACATACACACACGGGCATTTTTCTGAGAATGTTTTTTTTTTTTTTTTTTTTTGGATACAGGGGATCCTAAAACATGTATTTCCGGTGGAATTTCGATATCGAATTATTGGGTAGGCAGCATTTGCTTCTCTACATATGTACAATATATTATGAAGACAAAGCAAACATTGCATCAGGTGGCTTATAATTAGCTATGATCAACTATTTCTAGTAAATTCCAGTTCGTGACATTAGAAGATGTATTTATATAGATGAAGAAAGATTTCATCAGAGTTGTGAGAACAAAGATTGTTTGTTTATGTAGTGTGTCAAGGTCTAAGATGGTGTGATTACCTTTTATAGACAATGCAACTGCAAGGGTATTTCCTGTTTTTCCATTTCGCGTTGAAAGTAATTTGATCTGTGTTAAAAAACACGACATCCTTAATCAAACCTCAGCAGCAAATCACTAACACATGTTAGGAGAGCATATCCTGTAATGTCAGTGTTTGCAATTTACGCAGCAAAAGAAGTATCCGGAAGTATCCAGATCTACCAATATGTAATAACTGATAATGTTATGGTGGTTTTATAAAGCAATCCTTACTAGATTCCAAATGAAGGCATTCCAATCATTGATGAAGAGTCGAAAACTGAAAATAAATTAGTTATCATTTTCAGAATAAGGTTACTTTAATTGAAGGAAGAGAAGTCCTTTTGTTATAAGATGCGCAATAATTTATTGTATTAAATAGAATGAGTATAATTGAAAAACTAAAAATCAAAATAATAAAAATAATTAAAATCAATTTAAAGGTATTATTTGTGGAATAAAGGAGTATTAATTTATTATTTTGTAAAACACCTAATATATTACTTTTTCTACCCACTAAAACTTATTACTTTCTCTGCACGTATTATGCACGATTTCACCCAAAAATTTGATACCGAGATTTCTCCGTAAATACACGTTTTAGGGTCCCTATATAAAACAATCTTAGAAAAAGGTCTGTGCGCGTGTGTCCGTGTGCCTGTGAACACAACTCAAAAACGGTAAAATACCATAATTAGTATTTAAGATTAGTATCTTCCAGGTATGCGACACGAAGCTTTTCAAGGAAATTTTGGTTTTCCCAAAATGGCTCTAATGATATTGATTAATATTGTAATCTTATTATAATTCCCCTTTTAATAAACATTGCGTGTGCACCTTTTCAACTAAATAAGGATGATTGATATTTCAATACTTTTTGAATGCAAATCAAATGTTATACTATTTAACTACAACCCTTATTATTAAGAGGCTCATTCTAGATGATATTTATATGGTAAATAAAATGCAGATATATCTTGGCTGTTCTGGGAATTCCTCTAAAGACCTCTTTCTTCTCGATAATTTTGCTGAATTTTGAGTAACTGGTAAATTGTAAGATATAGATAAAATCTTACTCCACAAAACTGTAGATCTCAATAAAACACACAGTATACCTTATGTCATATACCTACGTTTTTTTCGTGGTGTTGACTATTTCTGAGATATTCTCTGTTATTTGTTTCAGATTTAAAATAGGTACTTAAACTTTTCTCACACGGAAATTAATTGTAAGCTCCTGGCCATACATAGAAACGGATTTCAGTCACATGATAACCAGATTTTAAAAGATTTGACTATCTTTTAGCCTAGTGTATTTCCTTATTTACTTTCTACTTACAAGGAAGCAAGTAATTAAAAACAGTTTCTGCTAATGTTTATCTCGATTATCATAAAGTGGATAGAAGCATAAGCTGTTTAACAATAATTTGTTACCGATGAAGAGAAAGTCATGCGAATGGAACAAATATGATTTTTTTTATAGTGGCTTTAGAATATTATTCTTGAACAAATGTATTACTTTCTCTAGCGCATATATACGACTTATATAGTAGCTAGAGAAAACTCAATACCGCGATTTCACCGGAAATATATGCTTTAAGATTCCTAAATCTAAGTAATAGCATCTTTAGAAAAAGGGCAGTGTATGTGTGTGTGTGTGTTTATATGTGTGTTTATACTCAAAAACGAAAAATATGTTAACTACCATGGCATTAAATTTATTATTTCCCAAGGATGCGACGAAGATCCTCAAGGAAATCTCCTTACCCCTAACTACCTTTACATGAAAAATATTTGGAACATTTTGATTTTCTCAAGAACGGTTGTAACAATTTTGATTAAAATGTCGTAAATTAAAGTTATTTACATCACAAATAAAATGTATATCTTGGATTTGTTGCGAAAAGCCCCTGAAGTCCTCTTCATTCTGAATGACTTCTGCATAACGGGTAAATCGTTAGAGATAGGCATAAACTTACTACACTAAAATTAAATCTCATCAAAACACACAGTTTATGTCCTTTACATGTTTGTTGTGGAGCTAACCGTTTCCGGGATATACCTTGTTATTGGTTTTAATTTTAAAATACTTATAATTTTCGCAAATAGAAGTCGCCGTTATTTTGCTTTATTCCGGGCCATGAAAAGAAGCTAATTTCAATCGCATAGCGACAACTTGAAAAACATTTGACATTCAAAATCTTCTCGGGCTTCTAGCCAGGTACCTGGCTAGAAGCCCGAGAAGATTTTGAATTAACACGTCACCAGGAAAGCTTCAGTTCTTATTTTAACATTTGACATATTTCCCTTCTACGCATAAGGGAATAAGTAAAACGAAAGTTTGCTAATGTTTATGTCGATTAGCATGGAGTAGAAAGCAGAATAATCTTTTGTAAGCAGATTGTTTGCAGAACAACTAGATACAGTCGTGTGAATGGAACACATCCGATTTTTTTATCTATCTACTTCATATTAATTGAGATACACGTTTGGAAAATTACTTTCATAGTACATTTCATCGTAGGTATAAAGAGATAGAGGAAATCGAAGCGATGGTCATGCTTAAAAATCTGCTGCTATATGCCTATTGTAAGACATCGGCAGAAACATGTGAATTGTCACATCATTAAAACAATTAAATGTTAAAATGTTGAAGAGAGTATCTCTAAAAACCCGTTGTTGCAAAGGTATTAAAATGATTTATAAATAAAAAGGACTTCACAGTATATTTCCAGAAAATTTCCGAACAATTAAAGACATACATTTTATTTTTACATTAACATCTTAAACATATTAGTACATAAATCAACAAAATAGTAAGAGGCGTTTTTGAGATATCAAAAATGTTTCCGTGCAATTGATTGGAGATTTCCTTGAAAACATTCCTGCTGAATCTTTGGGAGGTACTTCAATTAACTACAAAGGTTTGTATTTATCAAACTTTTCATTTTTGAGTTATGCTGTTTGCACGCATATAGGGAAATTTCACTTGCCTCAAAATATGTATTTCTCCTAAAATCTGGGCATCGACTTTTTGAGAGAAATACATGTTCTTGCCTTACTGAATGAGTTCACTTTTAGGAGACTTTTCGCATAAAGTCCGCTTAATTTTGACCCGTTTTCGTTACCTTCTCTTATGTATAGCGTGTAATTCATATATAGGTATGGAATTTCAGTAAATGGAGAGGTTCGTCTAAGATACTCTTAATTTTGTAACTATTGCAACCAAATCTTCTTTTAACTACTACACATAAAACACCAACTTCCTATTTGTTGTCATTAACGAATTATCTGATGCTGACGAACGGAAAAACAGAGGGACAAAGCAATACTAATAGATGTTTTCGTAGCAGCAAATGCGCCTAAAACGCTGAGATACATAGGCATCAATATAATGGATGCATAGTCAGTTTGAACAGTAAGAAACGGCATGGTCCCTAAGGAGCAGCTTATGGACTATAACACTCCAAAAAGGATACTATGATGCTATTCAGAAACTGTAACACAAAATGATGCTTCTTTATTACCAAATATATTCCTGTTTATGTCCAAATATGTGTCTGCATGTGATAACTGGAAAAGAGTGCGAGAGTCCTGGACTTTTCCAGAGTATGGGGGAAACCCTCTCATCTGTTTTCGTCTTCTCCCACGCTCTGGTGGTTATCACTTTTCTCGCCTGTACAAACGAAAAGACCAGAAGAGAGACCTACTAACCCCCACTTGGTTCTCTACAACTTTCTTTTTCATATCATCCCGTTGAAAACCCACACGCAATCACCTATGTGCAAATTCATGAATGACGTCTCATCTGATAATTTTGGCTCCTAGCACAAGATCAGCGTGAGTGAATCACGGTCCTCCCTCTTTCTTCAGCGTACTCACTTCCTGGTAACCACACGATGTCAAAAAACAGTTCCAAACACCAATCATCATCTGTCTCTTCTTTCGTTGCTTATTTTATTATAGTTAAACTATATTATAAAACACGTATATAGTCCAATCGTATTCTTTTAGCTATGGTTTGAAGGAGGGGTAAAAGATGCCATTTGCTGCACAAACCTGACCTCCCCTCCTTTCCCCGCCTGCTGATCGAAAATAATGCGAATAGATTATACTACGATACATAAACATGTCTGGTGTTCTTTCGACTTTACGTTCTGAATTACTCGTATTGTAATTGCAGATAAATGAGATGAGCACAACCATCTTTAACTTTTTGTATTACGTACATAAGTAGCAAATTATTGCAATCTACTTAAAAATTCGATGTAGAAATTACATTAAAATACTCGCTTTGAACTTCCTTAATCCTAATAATAATAATAATAATAATAATAATAATAATAATAATAATAATAATAATAATAATAATAATAATAATGATAATGTATGCGTGTGTGTGAGAGAGAGTGAGAAAGAAGGGAGAAAGAGATAGAAAGAGAGAGAGAGAGAGAGAGAGAGAGAGAGAGAGAGAGAGAGAGAGAATGTAAAAAGAGTATAGCCCAAAAGGGAAAGTCATTAAATACTAATCTACTTCTACTATTATTTAGATTTAGTATTTTCCAAAGATGCGATTCCACCCCAAACTATCCTTCACATCCAAATAATTTCTATATATTAGATTTTGTAAAATAACAATTCTAACGATTTTGATTAAAAAAAGATCTTAAATATATCTCCAGGGCCAATAAAATGTATATCTTGTATTTTCTGGGATAGTCTCCGAAATTCTCTTCATACTGAGCGAGTTTTATGTAATTGGTAAACTGTAACAGATACACAAAGTCTTACTGAGCACATATGTAGCTCTCGTTAAGGAACACACAATTAATGTCAAAACATTCTTTGTTAATGATTTGAGTTTTCAAACACTTCATACATTTTCAACCCCTAATCGCTATTCCTCCCTTCTCTCTTTCACATCATCCGAAGAGAACGGAATTTCAAAGTTATCACGCCACTTTTAATAGTTTTGACTACCACATTAGTTTACTGTATTCCTATACCTACATAATCAAGTCTATAATGGAAGTTTATCTCGATTAACAAAAAGAAGATAAAAGAAGAAGCCTTTATTAGTATAATTTGTAAAAGAGTGAGTAGAGAAAGCCATGCGCATACCACACAACCAATGTTTACTTTCTCTACCACGTACCTAGTAGGTAGATTAGGTGTTGCATTCCACCTAAACCTCGATTCTGAGATTTCGATGGAAATACGCGATTTGAGTATGCTGAATCAAATGTAAAATAAACGCATTTTTAGTGGTGTTTATGAACGGCATAACTCAAAAACGAAAGGCCGGTTGGATACCAAACTTTATATTTAGGTTCGGAATCTCATAAGCACTATTTCAAGAAAATCTTCCCATTCCAAAATACCTTTTACATGGAACATTTCTTCGAACATTTTAATTTTCATAAAATTGACTAACGATTTTAATTAAAACACCGTAGGGTTAAGATATTTTCGCGAAAAATGAAGAGTGCATCTTGAATTTTTTTGGGAATGGTCGTTGAACTCCTCTTCATTCTGAACGACTTGCTTAACTGATAAGCAGAAACAGATAGAATCTTACTACAAAAAATCTGAATTATTCCATTCACAAGACTTTTTCCACATGTCTGTAACAAATTATTGTTAAAAAGCTTATTCTTCTATCTATTTCATGTGATAATCGAGATAAACATTAGCAGAAATTTTCCTTGTATATAAAAGGGAAAAAATCCAATGTGTTCCATTCATATGATGTCCTCTAGTTATTCGGTAAACAACTCTTTTATTTAAAAACATTAATCTGTACATCATGCTAATAATCAAGATAAATATAAACAGAATTAATCTTATTACTAGCTTCCTTGTAAGTAGAACGGAAATAAGAAAATGCACGGGCTAAAGCGATAGTCGCGTCCTATACAAACCGGTCGCTGTGTGAAACAATTTAAATTCCAATCTCTTTGCTTTCCAGGAATAACCAAACGAGAAGAAAGATGTGTGAGAAAAGTTTGTGTCTAAAATTGAAACCAATACTCCGAAATATCTCGAAAACGGTTAGCTCTACAAAAAATTGTATATGACATTAATTGTGTGTTTTAATGAGATCTACATTTTTGCGTAGTACGTTTTTGTCTATATCTTATAGTTTGCCAGTTATACAAAAGTCATCCAGAATGAAGAGGTCTTCAGAGGCTATTCCCAGAAAATTCAAGATATAGATTTTATTTGTCAGGTAAATATATTTAATATACGATCTTCTAATCAAAATTGTTAGAGCAATTTTTAAGAAAATCAAAATATTCTAAATTTTTTCCATATAAAGGGTAGTTGGGGGTGGGGGATGTTCTTGAAAATCTTCGTGTCTCATCCTTTGAAGATACCAGCTTAAATACCAAATTTGATTTTTAACGGTCTTTTCGTTTATGAGCTGTGCTGCCCACAGACACACACACACACACACACACACACAGACAAACAGACACACATGGGTATTTTTCTAAAAATGCTTTTTTTTAATTCAGGGGGTCTCAAAACATATATTTCCGGTGAAATCTCGGTATCGAATTTTTGGGTGCAATACAATACCTTCTCTATACACTATGTACATAGTACGTGTAGGGAAAGTACAAAATAGCTCCCGAAGGTTTGTGACATACCGATCTGCCTTTAATAAGCCTGACTATAGCTTTCGTCTACTCTATCCTTGCTATATCTACAACAAAAGTTTAAATCTCAAATGAAAATTTGTCCTGATTCACAAGAAGCTAGTGAAGAATACATTTAGTAAGATATGTTTATAGAAAATTGAGTAGAGAAAATAAAGTGAATTCAACACATCAGATGTTTCTAAAGTTGAAAGGCTGATCACCACCTTAACATTAAGCAAGACTTTAAAAAAAATATGTGGAAATTCATATGATTTTTCTCTAGCAGTTCCGCAAACAAACTTTCCTTAGTAAAAATTAATTATTTTTTTATTTACATCATGCTATTCTTTTTTGTAAGTAGAAGGGAAATAAGGGAATATACTAGGCTAAAACGACAGTCAAAGTTTTAACAGCCTGTCACTATGTAAAACAATTGAAATTCGGTTCTATGCTTGCTGGGAGTAAACAAAAGAGGGATGAAGAGATAGATGACCTCCCTTTTCAGAAAAGCTTTATGTATCTTAAAATTGAAATCAATAACACAGAATATCTCTATAACTGTTCATTGTACAGAAAAAAATCTGATGTGTTACATTCACATGACTTTCTCTACCTCTCTGCAACAAATTATTGTTAAAAAGCTTATGCTTCTATTTACTTCATACTAATTTAGAAAAAAATTAGCACAAATAATCTTATTGTTTGCTTCATTGTAAGTAGAAGCGAAATAAGCGAATAGCATAGGTTAAAGTAATATTCAAAAGCTGGTTGCTAAGTGACTGGAGTTCCTTTGTTTCTGTGGACAGGAGTTGACCAATTCTTGTATGAGAAAAGTATGATTCAAAGCTGAAACCAAAACCAAGGAATACCTAAAAAACTATCAACTCCAACTATCAACTAATGTATATAGCATAAATTGTGTGTTTTAATGTGCTCTACATTCTTTGTGTGCTAAGTTTTTGTTCATCTCTTACAGTTTATCAGTTATGCAAAATTCTGTAAAATTCACCCAGAATAAAGTAGTCTTCAGAGGCTATTCAGAAAATTCAAGATATACAATTTATTTGTCAGGTAAATATCTTTAATATACGATATTTTAATCAAAATCGTTATAGCCATTTTTTAGAAAATAAAAATTTTCGAAAAAAGTTCCATGTATAGGGTAGTTTGGGGTGGGTGGATTTTCTTGAAAATCTTCGTGTCGCATCCCTGGAAGATATCAAACTTAAATACCAAGTTTGGTATTTAGCGGTCTTTTCGTTTTTGAGTTATGCTGCCCACAGACACATTCACACACACAGACACACACAGACGGACGCTTTTTTTTTTTTTTTTTTTTGATTCAGGGGTACCCAAAACATGTATTCCCGGTGAAAACTTGGTATCGAATTTTTGGGTGGAGTGCAATACCTTCTCTATACACTATGTACATAGTGCGTATAGAGAAAGTAAAAATTGTGTATAACATAAATTGTATGTTTTAACGAATCTACATTTTTTCTGCAATAAGTTTTTATCTATCTGTACGGCTTACCAGTTATAATAAAGAGGGCTTCAGAAGCTATTCCCAGAAAATTCAAGAAAAACATTTCGTTTGTCATAAAAATATATTAAACGTGTGTTATTTTAATCAAAATCGTTAAGAGTTATTCTTGAGAAAATAAAATTATTCAAAATATATTCCATATAAAGGGTACTTGGTGGAGGGGGATTTTCCTGAAAATCTTCGTGTTGCATGCTTAGAAAATACTGAATATAAGTACTAAGTTTAGTATTTAACCAACTTGATGTTTTTGAGTTATGATGTCCACATACACACCCGCGCACGCACATATGTTTTTTTTTTTTTTTTTTTTTTTTTTTTTTTTTTTTTGTATAGCTTAATGTTCTTTAACCTCGTTGGTCATATCGGACGATGAATGACATTGGTGAAATAATACTCAAATGATCCCGTGGTCCATGGAGCTCTAAGTTACTCGACATTTTTCTTCTCAGGATATGGGAAAACCCCGAAAAACACCTTATCCGGGTAACTCACCCTAAGCGAGATTCGAACTCACGACCTGCTGAATATGAGGTAGACATGCTACCACCACACTACCCTGGCGAGCTCACACGTGGATCTGTTTCCAAATATGCTGTTTTTGGATTCAGAGGATCCTAAAACATGTATTTCCGGTGAAATATTGGTGTCGAATTTTTGGGTGGAATACAAAACGTCAACTACTATGTACATTGTACATATATGCTAGGGAAAGTAAAATTTCTACCCTTTATGCCTACATGTAAATGAATGCAACCGTTTCCAAAAATATCAGTTAAAATGTACGGAAGGAGATTTCATTCAGAAAGGACAGGTTCGCCCACTTAGCATAGGAACAACAAACAGCGAAAGTGTTGAAGAATATCTGCCATAGTTAACTCATGACGTCAGAACCGTTATGTGTACATTAGGTAGGGACACACCTTCACTGCTGTATTCCCGACATGCGTGCAAGCAATTCGGAATGTGTGGGCTTTCCTACGTCTTGGCGAATTTCCACACCCAGTGCAATCTTTTCTAACGTGCTTATTATGAAAAGAGCGGTTCTGTTATGATGCCACTAGAGTGTGATAACCTTCACATAGTATTTGATCCATATTATTTCTTTTGATTGGACGCAAAATCTCACTGCATTGCAATCTCAAAGTATATCTATCATGGTTATTTTACACTTGTTTACTTGATTATGACCTTGATTTGCAGTTGCCTGATAGACTGCGTGAGGTTTGTTTTTAAAATAGGATCCGTTATTATGCAGAGAAATACACTAACTAATAAATGTTTTGAACACTACATTTACATTTAATTCTGTATAACTTAAGTCAGACATGGGGAGGTTTGCCTCTTTGGAGCCTCGCTAACGACCTTAGTAGTTATAATCCAATCTTTGGCACTTTTTTTACGTTTGACACTGTGCTATGCGCTTTAGTGGGTATTGGAGATGTAGTAAGAATTCCTAATTGCCAGCGATGGACGCACAAACATGACACAGATTAAACTCATCTGTTCTTAACATGGACACGAAACAATTTTCAGATAGCATAATGTCCATGTTTAGTTCCTCAGCTACTTTCAATAATGAAGCAAAGCAAAATATTCGGTGGTTTCATTTAAATGATAATAAACTGCTTTCTATATTACATCTTGGTAGCAGTGCTATCCAACTAGACATAGACTAGACATTAGTTGAAAATAAGAGGGTGGGCGTTCTATTCATGATGATGATGATGATAATAATAACAATAGTAATAATAATAATAAACACTGAGAATTTGTATAATTTTGAAATGGTTTACTAGTAATGTATATTATTTGTATATAAAATATTTTTCATATATTTTCATGTCTCGCTGTATGATTTTGTATTACAAACTAAGCTCTTCATTGTTGTTAGTTTTAATGTGTAGAATTTTGCAAGTACCTTAATATCTTCATGTGCTTCCAGTACATATCACATATATGCACATACCTAAGTATTTTTGTATATACGTAAATGTTCTTTAGCATTTTAGAGTATTGTTTAAATTGCTTTCAGTGCAAGTGTGGATGACATCTTGTAAGTAGTGTACCCTTTAAACTGTTTGCGGCACCAAACAGTAAAAAGCATTTTGAGCGCTTTAACAGGGTTAATACTAATGGTATGATCTTATATTCAGTACGTTATCATTTGTTTTCCAGTGTTAAAATATTAATTTGTGTGTGAAGAATTTTTTCAGTATCAAAAAGTGTTATTGCATTTTAATTTAAGGCAGTGGACATTACAATTATATGCCATTGATGACTTCGTAGCTCCTTAGGCTTTCTTTCTACAATTTTCACAATGATTTAGATTCTCGTTGTAGTATAGAATCTACATATTAATGGCTTCTTTTACTGACAGTTTGCCACCAGCCCATATAGTCTTGGCATTCTGTTTCTGACATGCATTTTTCTGTATTTAAGATCATGACAAAAGAAAATGTGTTATTGGCATCGTTGGTTTCAGATTGATTTAAAACTGGTGGTGGGGAAATCTGATCATTATGACAGTTACTAATCTAATGCTGCCCAAAACAGACGGCTCGTTATTTATATTCTGAAGAAGTTTTCGTACATTTACATGGATATCCCATAAGAGATTGTTAAAGCTAATTTTCAATTAGAAAAGCTTTAACTCCAGAAAGAGTTCACGTTTCCTAAATATGCTGATGGCGGAAGTCTGTGTTGGGGTTCTAAAAAAAAAAAAAGTATACTACGATCAGCGTTCGTAAAACACGACAAACTGGTAGAAAAGTAGTGTAAGGTATGAAGAATTTTGTAAATATAAACTTTTAAAAATATTTAGTAATTCTAACTTTGTTGCAAAATGGATCTTACTTTATAAATACCCTTCATATCTAAACTTGCGAAATGTGAAAGTCTTTATAGCCCAATTTGTCTATTCGAACTGTGCGAATGTGTAAACCACACTGCTTCCGAGGGTTTAATATACGTCAGACTCCTAGAGGAAGGATGAGATGAGTGTAATTTCAGAGGGCGGCCGGCATCTGGATAGGAAGAGAGCCATCGTGGAGGCTCACTAACAGTTCACAAGTAGTCCTTCATCTCGACGCGGGGAGCGCCAGGAGGATAGATTACTTGAGTCCGCAGACAACCACTAGCGTCATCTCTGCGCTGTATTTCCAGATCGCAATCACCTCCATGAAATGGCGTCCCTGCCGCAGTACTTGTTGACACTTACAACCCTGAAAGAGACCGGTTGGAATGAAATGAAGCGATAGGAATTTCGGGGGAAAGGTTGAAGAATCCTCTCAAGCATTCGCCTAGTGACCCGGGAAAATCCCCGAAAAAAACCCATTGGTCAGAGAGGTCGGCCGCGGAGAACCAATCCCAGTCGCCGAATGCCAGTCCCAGACGAAACGCCTGAGCTACCTGGACAGGAATTCGAACTATCAGTCGATCTTCAGTCAAGAGTTGGCGAACTTTCTCGGTGTTTTTACCGGTGTATGACGCCAGTGGTCGTTGCGCATCTTTCACGCTGTTTCTGCCATCACGCACCGCTTGTACCACTCGTAATACAGTTTTTTTTTCCGATAAAGCACTGTTTGCATACACCTGAAGCAGCATGTCATGGCATTCCTTTGGAGTTCTCCCAAGATGTAAACAGAGTTTCACATTCGTGCGCTGCTCATATCATTTGTAACAACGTCGGTGCACTATCTTTCACGGCACATGCACACAAATTGTAGCCTGAAAAAGCGTTCGGCTTGGTGAATAATAACCGAACATTCGGGTATTCCATGATCAATAAATACGAATTAAAACTGTCTAGTTGATCCTATTGGTTGACGGTTAGTTCAGTGAAACCCGAGGTCAGTCAGAACTAATGTGACAAACATTTTGAACAACAGGATAGTTTCCGAAAGAGTAGATGTTGCAGTAATAGCTATTTTATACTAACATTTTGATGGAGAAACACAGGATTTAATATGGGCTCATATAGAAAAGCAATTGACAGAGTAACTGATTAAAACTACTGGAGATTATACCACAACATAATATACCGCAATAATCTAACATTTATAATTTATATTAAAACCCTGAACTATCAATAAAATGTGATAATTCAACTCTAGGTGCGCTAAGGCTGTGGGCTATTACTTCTATTGTATATATGAATGGAAATTAAAACCTTACGGAACATACCCATGATAGGAATTTGGAACTATCCACTCGTTGCAACGATCTGACACTACTAGCATCCATAGCGGGTGATTTTTATCGATTACATCATATAATTTCATGTCAATTCTCTATGAAAATTACATTTGATAATACAAAAATTGTGGTTTTCACTGAAAAAGAACAAATACCTTACAATTTGTTTAGAAAACAAGCTAACCACAAGAGCAAATGAATTCATTTATTTGGGATATAATGTGTAGTTTCAATGTTAAAACGATATCTCCAGGAAAACCAACATGTGAGTGTAATAAAAACGCTTTCAAACCTACATGATAAAAACATATCCTATTACATACTCTCAAATAATGTTCTTGATGTGAAATATATAATATTTTGAAGCATATATGCTATATTGTAGTTATTGTGAAATTAAAATATAATGTGGGATTAGATACCTCTAGACCAGTAATTTCTTATGGAAGATAAGCATGGACCTTACATTAGTATATCACAAGCATATGTGTCCATGAAGAGATCTACAGGGTATGCAGAATTTGACCACGCAATGAAGAGATGTCAGAAAGTTCAAGGTTGAACTCACAATAAAACATATTTGACGTTATCAAAAAAACTTGGGAATATCACGGTAGTAAAGTGAGCAACAGCAGATTTATAAAAGCAATCTTATCATACTGACCAAGAAGAAAATGATATATTGTCAGACCTCTAAAGATGGCCAGAAAACAAGGCCGTAACGGCCACTCGGTTTTACACTCGGAAGGACAAAGATAACAAAAAAGGACCTACTAAATATGCATATTCTAATCTGGGATCCATAATAAGAATTTATGAACACGTTGGCAACATCCTTGATGAAAAAATCCTGTGTTCCATTCTTATAACTTTCTCTGGCTATTTCTACAAACAAACTTTCTTTACAAAAGGCTATTTTTTATTTAGTACGTCATGCTTATCGAGATAAACATCAGCAAAAATTATCTTACTACTTACTACTTTGCGAATCCAAGGAAAACAATGGATTACACTAGGCCAAAGGTTAGTCAAATCTTCCAAACACTATCGCTATGTGAAACATTGAAATTAGGTTCTCATGCACATTCCAATGCGAGATTTTTTTTGGTAGTGTTTAACGCCCGCTTTAACTGCTAATGGCACCGCAGGCGGTGACACTGATGATACATGAATGATGATGGAGCACCGGTGGAATGCGATGGCGGGGGAAACCGGAGTACCCGGAGAAAACCCGCCCCAGCGCCATTTTGTCCCCCACAAATCTCACATGCGGTCGCTTGGGCTCGAACCCCGGCCATCTAGGTGAGAGTCGAGTGGTCTAACCACTCGGCCACGGCGCGGCCAAAGCAAAAGAGATGAAACGAAAGTTGATTTCCTGTTTGAGAAAAACTTTAAGTAGTTTAAAATTGAAACCAACAACAACAGCCAATATCTCGGAAAAGGTTAACTCTATAAAAAAAAGATATATACCTATATGACCAAAAAAAAAAAGAAAAAAAAGAAAAAAAGAAAGTTTGTTTAATGAGTGCTATAGGTTTTCTTCTATCTCTTACGGTTTATGGTTATACAAAAGTCATCCAAATGAAGAGGTCTTCAGAGACTATCCCCTGAAAATTCAAGATATACGTACATTTCGTTTGTCGTAAAAATATCTTAAACATATTTTAATCAAAATTGTTAGTAATTTATGAGAAAATCAAAATTTTCTAAAAATATTCCAAGTTAAGGGAAGTTGTGGTGGGAGCGGAGGTGGGACACACACATGCACACAGACATTTTTCTAAAAATCTATTTTTTTATTTAGAGTGTCTCAAAATGAATATTTCCGGTGAAATCTCTGTATCGAATTTTTGGGTGAAATACGATACATTCTCCATCTGCTATATACGATGTACATACGTGTTAGAGAAGGTAAAAATTAAAAGCTGACATGTCGTTAAAATCTTAGGCCTGCTCCTAATATCCAATTATTACAAAGGAACTTTGAAACAAATTTAATTGCTACATTTCTCTATGTAAGATATTCAATTGCACATTTTTTGTTGTTCGACTTGCAAGGAGGTCTTAAAATTCAAGAATATAATGTTTTAAATCTTTCCAATGAAATAATACAATATACATTATGCAGTTTAAACAATACTGCTTAGATTAGGCTGGAACCAGCTAAGTAATTAGCAGGTGTAAATGCAGTAAAAGTTACATCTATCCAATCAAACATGCCAGACTGGAGAACAAGAGAAAGAACATAAATGTAAATTGCAAAAATTTGTTTGTGTTCCATATATATGACTTTCTCTGGCAGTTCCACAAACAGATTTCACTTACAATAGATCATTCTTTTATCTACATCATGCTAACCAAGAATTTGTATTATTACTTGCTTCTTTGTAAGTAGGAGGAAATTAAGTAATACATTAAGCTAAAGGGCTAGTCAGATCTTTTTAAAGACGAATCTAATAAATCGGAATATCTTGAAAACGGTTAGCCGTTAAGGTGTGTGTTTTAATGGGATCTACATTTTTATAGTAAGTTTTTGTCTATCCCTTACGGTCTACCAGCTGTATAAAAAAGTGATCCAGAATGAAGAGGTTTTCAGAGGCTGTTCCTAGAAAATTGAAGATATATATTTCGTTGGTGGTAAAACTATTTTAAACATATTACATTTTAATAAAAATAAATTTTTAATAAAATAAAAAATTTCGAAAAATGTTCAATGTAAAGGGTAGTTGGGGGTGGGGGATTTTCTTGAAAATTTTCGTGTCACATCCTTGGAAGATACTGAACTAAAACCTCAAGTAAATACTATGCTGCCCAAAGACACCAGCGGTCACTTACAGGGATCTTAAACATGTATTTCTGATGAAACCTCGACATCGAACTTTTGGATGGAATACAATACCTTCTCTATCCACTATATACATTGTACATACGGATTAGAGAAAGTAAATACTGAAGGAATTTGTTCACTATTACGATACGGTATTGGCTTTCTAAGCTCTGAATACCTCGCACCTCCAGCCATTTGTTAACTTGTTTTCTCGCTAAAGATGAACGTGTCAGATAAACTTCTTTCCATACTTGGGTTCGTGCATTGACGTAAGAAAATGAGACTCTTTATCCATGAAATTCAATACAGTCAACCTTGAAAGCAACTAGCTGATATTTTCTGCTCTCGTCGCTCTAATTCAAAGCATCATATTTCAGCATTAAAGGACTCAAGAACATTTTCATGAACTAATGAGTTATGTTTTAATGCACCATGAAATAAGCTTGGAGCACATTATACTGGTTTAATAAATGCCTTCAGAGACTGTCACAAAAATCTAAAGTGTTGCATTCACACGAGTTTCTCTATAATCCACGATCTATAAGTTGACCTTTGGTTATTAGTAGGGCAAGGCATTTAATGATGTTGCATCTTTTTCCTATAATGTTGGAAACATTTCTTGCATATGTGAAAATATATGACATTGAATAACGGGTTAGATAAAAACAATTTGTTAGGACATTTTTTTTTTTTGCATTTTTGTCAATTTTTTGTGGATAAGGCATTTCTTGACACTTATTAGGTCAATTTGAGCATTTTAAGCACTTTTTGATAAGACTGTGGGATTATTTGTGTTTAATTTAAGAATTTTATGTTAGTTTAATTGTTCTTCGCTGCACTCAGGCCATGTGTAGGACAGGAGTTGGATAGGTAGAATCAGACTGAAAAATAGTGTAGTGAATGATTTGAGCCGTGTATGTGGTCAAATAGGTGATGCAGTGTCAATAAAATCAAGAAGGTGATAAACAACAGCAGAGGATACAAAACTTCGTGTTCAATTGGCAGAGCTTTGTCTGGTGAACATTTTTCTCTTGCCAACTGTGAGTTAAACCCAGAAGGCATTGCTTGTTTTCAGTATGCTCCATTGTTTCCGTTGAGTATACAGGAGCTTTTCCATTTATGAGTCAGTAGGTACTAGCAGACAATAGTTATTTTTCTTTGATAATCTCTGCAAAGCTTTGATTTTTAACTGCAATTCAACATTCTAAAAGTGTACTAAAATCAATCTTCTAGAAAAAAATCTGATGCGTTCCATTTACATTACTTTCACTACATCTCTGCAACAAATTATTGTTAAAAAGCTTAGGATTCTATTGTGCTCATGCTAATTGAGAAAACATTAGCAGAAATAGTCGTATTACTTATTTCCTTAAGTAGAAGCGAGATAAGCCAGTAGCATAGGTTAAAGTCATAGTCAAAAGCTCTTTGCTATGTGACTAAAGTTCCTTTGTTTGTATGGACAGGAGCTGACAAATTCCTGTTAAGAAAAGTATGTCTTTCAAGGCTGAAACTAAAAGCAAGGAATATCTTAAAAACGACCAACTCTACGAAAACATATACATAACATAAATTGTGTGTTTTAATGTGCTCTACATTTTTTGAGTGGTAAGTTTTTGTCCATATCTTACGGTGTAGCAGTTAAATTAAATTCCGTAAAATTCATCCAGAATAAAGTAGTCTTCAGAAGCTATTCCCAGAAAATTCAAGATATACATTTTATTTGTGAGGTAAACATCGTTAATATACGATATTTTGATCAAACTCGTCAGAGCCATTTTTGAGAAAATCAAAATTTTCGAAAAAGTTCCATGTAAAGGGTAGTTAGGAGTGGGGAAAATCTTCGTTTCGCATCCTTGGAAGATACCAAACTTAAATACCAAGTTTGGTATTTAACGGTCTTTTCGTTTTTGAGCTATGCGTCCAGTCACACAGACACACGCGCGCACACACACAGGCACATACACGGACCTTTTTCCAAAAATGCTTTTTCTGGATTCAGGGGGACCCAAAACATATATTTCCAGTGAAATCTCGGTATCGAATTTTTGGGTGGCATACAATACCTTCTCTATACACTATGTGTATAGTACGTGTAGAGAAAGTAAAAAGGTACTGTAACTTGTTTTAAAGTAAATGTATAATTACGCAATAAATGTTTCATAAGGAGAATTATAGCTCAATTTATTAAAATTGTCTTTGTTTTATTTTATATTTCTTATATTATGTTGTATTTTATGTAACTTAGTAGCCTAGTGAGTGTTTAAGCCAATAACTTGCATTTTTGCTGGTAATACTTTACTTTTTATTGATCTTTTTTAAAAAAAAAATGGTAATTTTTCGGTCATAAATGCATTTTTTATTTTGCGTTTTTTACCAAATTATAGGTCATTAAAATAGTAAAATCTCTTTCTACGGCGTCCCTCTTTAATGGCAAACTGGGCAGTGCAGAAATGGCGGTGGCGGATAGTCCTTCATCTGTATGTTCTTCCACTTCATTTGCAAGAGTTGCGACACCACTTATGCCTTTTTCACCTCATACCAAGTGTGAGCAACACTTAGGTAATTGTTGTGTATTTGCTTTAACTTGAAAATGGTAAGCAGAAAGAGATATCAAAATATTTCATACGGCAATTGGCAATATTTAACAGTTTAAGCTCAAACTCTGACTACAAAGATTTCCCTCGTTTCCCAACATCCGCTTGGAGCAATATGAAGGTCAGAAAAGCAAGGACGGTGAAAGATATCAGCATATTTTTCATATTTCACTACCAAAACAACAAATATAACTGGTAACAACACGATTGCAGCTGATACTGAGAGAGTAATGAGCAGTGAAAGATGACTATGACAGGATCTTCCACCACTCGGACCGCCATTAACCTTAACACCTCCTAGGTCGGTCAAGTAGCAGAGAAATGGTAATGTTTCAACATAAATCTCACTTACTGTAGGGAACATAATATAATTTTAAAATGGACAGACCTTCTAATAGAAAAAAACCAAAGTGTTTTGCACAGCCATATTAGGCAAGAACAGTAGAAAAAGTCCCAACTTAAAGCTCGTGAACAATAATCACTCTATTCTTACAAACATTTATTTTTATAACTGCTGCTCTATTAGCAATACATTTTATTTGTTAGGTAAATATCTTTAATATACCTTAGTTTAATCAAAATTGTTAGAGCCATTTTTAAGAAAATCAAAATTTTCGAAAAAAGTTCCATGTAAAGGGTGTTTGGGGGTGGGGGATTTTCTTGAAAATCTTCGTGTCGCATCCTTGGAAGAATACCAAACTTAAATACCAAGTTTGGTATTCAGCGGTCTTTTCGTTTTTGAGCTATGCTGTCCACAGAAACACAGCCACACACACACACACGGACCTTTTTCCAAAAATGCTTTTTTTGGATTCAGGGGATCCAAAACATGTATTTCCGGTGAAATCTCGGTATCGAATTTTGGGTGCATTACAATACCTTCTCTATACACTATGTACACAGTACGTGTAGAGAAAATAAAATGGATAGTAAGAAAATAGAACTGAATCTCCAGGAGCGGTTCACGACTAAGAGAAAGACTATTACTACTGCTATATTTCAGTACTTATAGATGAAATGTCTGCATAAGTACAGTTAAACATGTTTTATGACCGTGTGGCAGCAGTACAAGTGAAAGTGCAAAATCGAAATCCCTGAGGTATCAGTCACTGCTCGCTGTCAAAGCATAGGTGGAGTACATTCACATTCACAAAGATATGAAAGCGCAGACACAGCATAAACGCAAGAACTTACACCCATGTTATTTAATGGTAGAATTCACATGTTCTGTGACTAGACTCACATAACGTGCTAGTTATTGCAAAAGTTTTGCTTGCGTTGGTACATAGAAGAAGAAATTTGCATTCTTCCTCTATGCATTGCCTGTAATTGGTTCAGCAGTAGACGATCACAATGCGAGATTTTATAGCGCCTACTGAATACACCTGCCATTCTTCCTTTTGGACGTGCTGCAGCACGTTTAAATCGCTGTCCAAGAGGTTCTTAAAAACATCATCTTATTGCCATCTAAGTGTGCCGATAGTTATATGTTAGGGCCCACCACGGTGGCTCTTTCCTTACGGTCGGTTTCGGCGGCCCGTCAAATACACTCGCATTAAGCTATTATTCAACAATAACCCTATGATGAAAACGAAATGAAGTTTAACTGTTGTGGTTCTCAGCGTCCGATTCTATACTGGGCGTGAAATACCGCTTAATTTTGCTCAGAGGCCTCTTTTATCAGGCTTGAGGTTCTTTTACGTGCCGTAAATCTACGACATGGGACCAACGGCTTTAATTTCCTTTCGAAGGAAGCCAAGATATGTGGAACCCTCTCCGGAATGTACCAAACAACCAACTGATAGTTTTGTGTGTGTGTGTGTTTGTGTGTGTGCGTGAGTGTGATTTTATAACTTATTTGCTTATAAAAGTGAGTGAATTTTCTTATATGATATTGTAGGCTATGATGTTATTCAATTTGAAATTTCCGGTGCGCTTAGAAGATTTCCGCACGTAATTTACGGAACTGGAAACCAACTTCTTGCATTACGCTTGCAATGCATTGTGAAGGTCTTCCCTTGTGCCTGCGCTTACGCTGCGTTACTTTAGCGCTGCGACTTCATTTCAAATGCAACTTAATAGAGATTGCGTTGCATTATTTATTGCGTCGTGTGTCTTTCGTTCGTAATATTTTTTTTTTGAATAAAAATATCACCCTTAACTTAAGGCCTTAGAATATTTTTCATTAAGTGAGAGTCAAAAATCCTCTCGCATGTAGGTAATTATTACCATTATGGGTTTATACCTCTTCACCTTTCGACAGCTTATTTATTTATGATAATGTCCTAGATTGTTCATTTCATCATACTAAATTCAGGAAAGAAAACGTTTTCTCTCTGGTTTTGTTAAAAATGATACTTTTTATTCGATACAAAGACAGACATCAAAGTTAAGCATAAGATTAATTTGGAAACTGTATTCTATAACAATTCTTTGTAAGGACTTACATTTTCTTTCTCCTGTTTCTCGGAACTTAAAACATTAAATTTACTGTATATAGTTGTATATGAATACATTTAACCAAGAAGAATCACGTTTTTGGAGATAAGCTATATTATTTTCTGTATTTTGAAGTACAACTTTAGTGGTGTTTTGAAAAATATTATGTGTCAAAGATACATTAAAGCCACAGAAAATTATACATTAAGGTAAAATATTAAAATATGTCTTCGAATCAAAATACTTAGAATAAAGTTTGCAGTTCATCAATTGCAGTTGAGTTGTTCGTTCTTCTCTCCTATCATTGGTACCCGTTCTTATAATTTCTATGGTATTTTCTCCTCATGTAGTCTTCTTAGTGCCCAAACCTGGGTATCAGTTTTAGCACTTCACTTGCTGCACCCTTTTCCATTTATTAAAGCTCGTTCATCTTTGTTCTTATTAAGATACATCTGATCATGGTTGTTGTTTAATTAAAAATATATCCTAAATACTGTCTCCAATCCTCCAATTATATACAAATATTCTAATCATGTAAGAACGACCCTTTTGGTCATTAGCCATTAGCATTTGGTTCCTAATAACTTAATATTTAATAGGAGTATATACATATAAATATATATATATATATATATATATATATATGAGTTTCCATATTCTATATTTCGTTTACTACACATAGTTTTGTAATATTTTATAAAAGCACAGTTGAATAATATTGGTGATAATCCACTCCGCGTCGCAAACTTCTGTTATCTGTTATTCAGTTTTACTGTTGTTCTGTTATCACGATATCAGTTAAATATTGAATTAAATAATCCTAGTCCGAACGTCATTTCCTGTATTGATTTCTTAAATTTGGTATAGAGACATTACTTATGCTGTTTGCAAATCTACCAGTTTCCTTTTCCTTTTCATTTTATATCTTCTTTATTAATGTATCTCCTTTCCAAAATCGTGCTTGTGTGTATGCCTTGATCATGTGTATCCCTCTTCAGAATTTGTGTTTTTTTCTTACATACTGGCCTTCAGGCGTGACCTGATGGCAATCAGGGGAGAGAAAATTACTTATATGAACATAAATATAGAAACACACTACAAACACCCATACCCAAAGTGAGACTCGAACACGCGATCACCTGCGCCCCGAAACACTAGATACTTAGTAAGCTAGATACTTAGTAAGCGCGCCCACGGGGAATGACTGTGTTAGTTCTTTCTCATAAAGGTGTCCCAATATTTTATGTAATGCACTCCTCTATGATGCAATGCAATAATAATAATAATAATAATAATAATAATAATAATAATAATAATAATAATAATAATAATAATAATAATAATAATAAGCTCAAGCTTTCCTTCGAGGTATGTTCTTCCAAATTTGGAAACCATTGCATTAAGACCAAGAAAGCAGATGATTGTATAAAGAAAGTATATCATTAGACAACACACCTGCGGTTCATTGCTTCCTATAGAATTAATGACTTGTGTTTCTATGACGTCACCAGCTTTCAATGCGGAAAGTATAATTGAAGGTTACCACAAACACAAAGGAGAAATCCCCCTCGAAGTTTTTCGCTTAGCTTTACAAGGCATATTCTTGTAACGCTTTTAAAGTTCTACGAATTCTCATTTTTAGTCTCTCTTTTTCGTGCATAATACATACGTAGATAAGGCATTACATTCCACCCAACATTTCGACACAAATATTTCATAGGAAATAGGCATTTTAGAGTCTCCTGAGTGCCAGAAAAAGGTAGGTGTATGTATGCGCGCGCTACAACGAATAGTTGGTTGAATACCGAACTTGATATTTAAGTTCAGCATCTTCCAAGGATGAAACACAAAGATTTTCAAGAAAATTTCTCATTCCAAACCCCCCTTTACATTGAGCAGTTTTTGGAAATTTTTGATTTTCTTGAAAATGATGCTGATTCTAAATGACTTTAATGATGTTGATTAAAGTGCCATATATTAAAAATAAAACACGACAAATAAAATGTATATCTTGAAGTTCTTGGAAATACTCTCTGAAGTTCCAGTGAATGACTTCTGTGTAACTGGTAAATTTTTTTGATAGTGTTTAATGTCCGCTTTTACAACTTGTGGCACCGCAGACGATGACAGACGGCGTGGCCGCACTGGTAAGAGACAGACAAAAACTTACTGCACAAACAATGTAGGCTTCGTCAAAACACAATTTATGTCCTATACATTTTTGTTTTGGAGCTAACCATTTCTGAGATATTTCTGGTTATTAGTTTATGTTTTCCAGTACTTTTATTTTCCTCAAATGGAAATTCGCTATTTACTTATTTTCATCCTGGTCAAGCAGAGAACGGAATTTGAATACCATCACATATCCACCACCTTTTAAAAGCAATTATTACCGCGTTGGCTCATTTTATTCCTATTTCCCATAGTCTAGAAAATAATATTCAATAAAATCGTTCTGCTAATTTTTATCTTGTTAGTTTTATCTTGTTTATCTTGTTTTATCTTATAAGAATAAGCTACTGTAAGAATAAAATTGTTGCAGCATAGATAACGTTACGTGAATGTAGCAACCAGATTTTTAATTTCTGTACCGTTCTGTACCAATGGTGGACAAAGAACCACTGCATTATTTCTGAAAATTTGATTTTAGTATTTTACAGCTTGTGGTCCGCTGTGCGCGCGCGTACATATATATGCCTGTGTATGTGAATGAATAGCGTAACTCAAAAAAGAAAGGTATGAAAAATACCAAACTTCGAATGTTTCTATAATGCAAGACAAAGATTTATATATTTATAATGGCATATGTTCGAGATATTCATATCAGTACAGAATTATACTGTGAATCCTGTGGAGTATTTTCCTTCTAATTTTCGTATGCTTTTGTATGAAAGAAAAGTAATGATAGATATAAAAGTTTATTCGTTTTATGGTTGCATTTTTTCATGTTGTTGTGTTCTACTTGGAGTAACATTAAGAAAATTTGGATTCTTCTTTAGTTTATTTCATATGAGCTCGTGATATAATATTTGGATGCTGTTTTAATATCTTATACATGTCGCAATCTTCTGCTGAAGCCCTCATTTCGGGGAGATCCTGTATAATGGACGGGAACTGGTACTCATTAGATATTTTCCCTCCATTGCATATTCTAACAGCTTCGGTTATACAAATCAGTTGGTTTCCATTCTACGTTTGTACTCACCTGGGGCGGCCATACACTAACTCTTTTTGCAGTCGTAAGAGAGTGAAGTGAGGTTGTCACCATGTTTCTTCTCACTGACTTCCCGGCCCCTGTACTAGGACGTATGCTTAAAACATGCAAAAGTGCCTACCTATCGCGGCTCTTTAATAACAGAGCTTGTTTGGTACACCGTTTAACTAAACTAGGACTGGCTCCGTAGCTCAGTAGATAGAACACCTATCGTCTGTAAGAGGAGTCCTGTGTTCAATACCCAGTTGAGAGTGGGAATTTATCTCTAACCACTACTATTTCCTATTCTCTCCAGAGTCTGGAAATGTGAATGAATGTGTGAATGTGTATGTGACCTAGCTCATAAAATCCCAAAGAAATAAAATTCATTTATATACACGATTTAATATCATTGTGGACAGACAATATATTGTCTATCGACAAAAGTGTTTCAAAACTAAAAGATCTCATTTAAAGGCGGGGTATAAACGGAACAATAAAATTACATAAACTAGGTTAAACAAAACCAAAGGAAACACACATTTCTCTTACTCTCGGTTTTTAGAGGCCCCGTCAACTGGTGTGCAGAATGGTTACACCATTTGCGGGCTTCTCATGGATCTTTAATAATGAGCATTTTAGCAAAAGCCTAAAAAGATGCAACTAAGCCTGTAGCACAAAACTTGTAATCCTTTCATAGAAAACATTTATCGGAATAACAGCTACGGAGAGAATATATATTACTCTATCCATAGCTGTTATTATATATAATTTCTCTTAGCTGTTTCACAAACAAAATTACCCTGCAGAAGATCATTCTTTTATCTACGTCATGCTAATTGAGATAAATATTAGCAGAAAAAATTGTCTTATTACTTGCTTCCTTGTATGCAAAGGGAAATAAGGCAATACACTAGGCTAAGTGTAGTCAAATCTTTTAAGAACCGTTGCTGAAACAATACAATTCGGCTCTCTTTTGTATTCTCGAGAGTAAAACGAAAGAGAAGAAACGACAGTTGGCTTCCTGCTTTAGAAAAGTTTAAGTTTTTTTGAAATTGAAGTCAATAACAAGGAATATCTCGGAAACGGTTAACTCTACAAATATACGAGTGCCGTTTTTTTCAACCTCCGATAGGCTATAAATAAAAGACAAGTTCATAGAAAACAATTATTTTATTACTAAACGTTTTGTACACTTATGGTTACTTTTCAACATAATCACCGAAAAGGTTGAGACATTTATTGTACCTCTGCACAAGCTTTGCTTTAAAAAATTATTGCCGCCAATGATTTTAAATGAGCATTGATGTTGTTTTTTACTAGTCAATGAATCTACTGTCATGCAACTGTAGCTTTTAAGCACACTTAAAATCATCGATCTGAGTAGATTTGAGCTCGCGTCTTTGGGATCAGAGCCATCCAGATCGACATTATGGAAAGAAAGATCACTTCTCACATGAACTGTGAATAAATAACGGATAACGTAACTATTGATGAGTGGTGAAAGTAGTGTAATCATTGTATATTACCTACTATGTACATAGTGTTTAGAGAAGGTATTGCAATCCACCCCAAAAATTCGATACATAGATTTCACCGGAAATATAGGTTTTAGGGTCCCCTGTATCCATAAAAAAAAGTATTTTCAGATAAAGGTCCGTGGTATGTGTTTTCGTGTGTCTATGAACACGATAACTCGAGAAGGAAAAGTCGATAAAATACCAAACTTGGTATTTAATTTAGTATTTTTCAGGGATGCCAAACGAAGATTTTGTGAAAAATCCGCCCACCCCAAATTACCTTTTACATTGAAAAAATCGAACATTTTGATTTTCCCAAAAAATGGCCCTAATGATTTTGATTAAAATATCGTACATTAAAGATATTTACCTGTCAAATAAAATGTATATCTTGAATTTTCTGGCAGTAACCTCTGAAGACTATTTTATGCTGAATGAATTTTACGGAATTTTGCATCACTACTAAACCGTAGGAGATGGACAAATTATCACACAAAACATGTAGAGCACATTAAAACACAATTTATGTTATATACATTTTTTTTTTGTGGAGTTGATCCTTTTTGACATATTCCTTGTTATTGGTTTCAGCTTTGAAAAACTTACTTTTCTCATACAGGAATTTGTCAACTCCTGTCCATTCAAACAAAGGAACTTCCGCCACATAGCAGCCAGTTTTTGACTGCTGGTCAAAATTATTCGTTCTACTTACAAGGAAGCAAGTAATAAGACTATTTCTCCTAATTTTTTTCTCGATTAGCATGAAGTATATAGAAGCATAAGCTTTTTAACAATACGTTGTTGTAGAGATGTAGAGAAAATCATATGAATGGAACACATCAGATTTTCTTTTTCCTGTATTCTATGCTTTTCAAATGACAACTGAAATCGAAAACTGATTCAATGATGTTACAATACATTGGCTGCCAGTTCTCTCGTGCCTTGTCAGCGAAAGTGGGGATCAAGTGTCTGAGTTCCTTGGCCTTAATTCTCAGAACTGTGTACTGGGGAATACCTTGTTGGCGCTGACCGCTGCTTTGTGAACTTGAATGTACGGGGACAGCTGGACTGACAGTGACCTAGTTACCCAGTGAACAGTTGTCTCTTCAGATCCGTGTTTTCTAAATAGCGGCCACTGCTGCAACGCACAGTAATGTCTGAGGAAATGCTTTTCTACGAAACCGAAAGCAAGACAAATTTGATGTGTTCCATTCACATGACTTTCTCTACCTGTTCTGCACACAAAATCTTACAAAATATTATTCTATCTACTTTATGCCAATTGAGATAAAAATTATCAAAAATATTTTTATTAATTAGGCCCTTCTAAGTAGAGGGGAATAAAGGAGACTAGACTAAAGCGATAATCAAGTCTTTTAAATGTTGTCATTATATGATTGACATTAAAATTCTTTCCTCTTTGCAAGCCAGGAGTAAAACAAAAGAAACACAGATTACTTGTGTTTGAGAAAAGTATAAGCATTTTGAAACTGAAACCAATAACAAGAAATATCTCGGAAATGGTTAACTCCTCAACAAAACTGTATAGCCCGCCTGAGTAGTGTGGTGGTAGCGTGTCTGCCTCACATTCAACAGGTCGCGAGTTTGAATTTCGCTTAGAGTGAGTTACCCAGATAAGGTTTTTATCGTGGTTTTCCCTTATCCTGAGAAGACGAATGTTGAGTAGCTTTAAGCTCCATGGAACCCGAGATCATTTGAGCAACATTTCATCCGTTTCATTCATTCGTCCGATATGACCAACCAGGCTAAAGGACGTTTAGTTAAAAAAAAAAAAATGAATAGGACATAAATTGTGTATTTTGACGAGATCTACATTTTTTTTTGTAGTAAGATCACTTAAGAGGTAATTCCCAAAAAATTCAGGACATACGTTTTTTGTAATGTAAATATCTTCATTCAAGTGCAACATTAGGAGTCTAGATGTAATGCGCTCACCGACTGCACACGTGTTCACTCACGCAGATGTGACAATAGATTCAAAATTAACTAACCGCTCACACACGTGCGGCGATTTCAGAACGGCAAGGCATGTTCGGCGCATAGTCACAATACGGTGGAATAGACATAATTATCGAGCAGATGGTGGCATGAATGGTGGGGAAAGCGCACAGACACTGTTTTGTCCCCAAATTCCCACATGTGGTCCCCTGGGATCGACCCGGGCCACTTTGGCGAGAGACGAACGATCTAAGATCTCGGCGACATCTAAACATCTTAAAATCGCACTTAAAAATCACAGAAAAACTTAAGTTGTTACTGAATCGCTGCGCTCTTTGTTCGAGTAGGCAACCAAAATAACAAACATAAGGGATAGTAAAGTACCTCTACCATTTCATCAATTACGTAGGACTAGTTGTATCTTTTTCAGTTATTTTCTGGTATTGCTAACACTATTATTGCACACGAAGCAAGTGAATGATTAATTCGTGTCATAAATTTAGCTTTCATTACTACTCTATGTATATATTGTTAGTGCATTCTTAATTGAATACTGCGTTTAGTATTATAGGATGTATAATATGAATTTTGTTGTAATATTCCACAACGGAATGCAATATAAAGATGTTAATGGAGATAACTGATAGTGATAAATACAGAGCACATTTGAGATATGTAAAGAATCAAGTTAACTGTACATTTATCTGTAGATACAAGGAGACCGTGCTGTATAAACTGGTTTTTGAGCAGCGAAGACAAAACAAAGGCAGACAGGACCAGTACTGTCTTTACAGAATTAAATGATTCACGATTATATGTTACATATTAGTATATTTATATATAAACATGAAAATGTTATTTATATATTTATTTATAATTCAGGTAAATAATATTACGGCATATAATATAAAATTACGTATGTGTAAGTAAATTCGTGGTTTGTTAATATATGTAGTAATTAATATATGCTGTATTGTTCTAGTTTATTTTATAACTGTCACATTTAATGAAATGGAGCACAATAGAGATGTTGGGATGACATTATTATATTTTTTTAAACAGCGATTATAATATTGAGAAATATTTCTCTATTCACCAAAATCAGTGGATAAAAGCTCAGATCCTCTTCCACAAACAACTGCATTTGTGAGTGGCGCACCTTCGGTGATTTCGATAAAATATGTTACCAGTAGTTTGGCACACAGTCGAAAAGAAAGGAAAAAAGAGGAAGATTTGGTAAGTTATAGCGTAATCGTTGTGAGAGGAGAGTAAATGTATACCTACTCCGCTCCCTGTCTCTGACGTCATCAATCCCCGTAGCGTTAACCAACAATACCCAAACGTTTCCCTGTCTACTCTTGCTCTCTCTCTCCCTCTGTTTATAATAATAATAATAATAATAATAATAATAATAATAATAATAATAATCTAATCGTAATAATTACGATGCATCCCATCCACTATAAATCATACATCTGAAGACGTAATCTCTCTCTCTCTCTCTCTCTCTCTCTCTCTCTCTCTCTCACTGTGCGTTGTACACGAAAATGTTTTCAGCTCGAATCTCATTCCCGTCTGCTTTTTCTTGCACGTACGTGTATTGTAAATAGGAGATAGAGAAGGTATTGCATTGCACCCAAAACTTCGATACCGAGATTTCACCCGAAACACATGTTTTGAGACCCCTGGGTAAAAAAAATAGAAAAATGGTGTTTAAGTTTAGTATCTTCCAAGAATGCGACACGAAGATGTTTCAAGAAAATCCCCCCACCCAAACTACTCTTTATATGGAACATTTTTCAAACATTTTGATTTTTCTAACATTTTGATTAAAATGCCACACAAGCCCACCTCAGTAATGTGGGAGTAGCGTGTCTGGCTTCAGATTCAAGTGGTCACGAGTTTGAATCTCGCTTAGGCTGAATTACCCGGAAAAGGTTTTTTCGGGGTTTTCCTTATCCAGAGAAGACGGATGTCGAGTAACTTTAAGCTCTATGGACCCTGAGATTAGTTGAGCATCATTTCACCAATTTCATTCATCGTCCGACATGACCAGCCAGGTTAAATGATGTAAAGCTTAAAATAAATAAATAAAAATACCATACGTATAAGATATTTTCATGAAAAACGAAATATATGTCTTGAATTTTCTGGGAATAATCTATGAAGATCTCCTATTCTGGATGGTTTTGTATAACTGGTAAATCGTATGCGATAAACAAAAACTTAGTACACAAAAGTATGCACCTTTCATTAAAACACACAATTTACTTCATGTACTTTTTTGTTCTGTAAAGTTAGTCGCTTCCGAGATATTCCTTATTATTGGTTTCAATTTTAAACTATTTAAACTTTTCTCAAACGTAAACTCAACTTTCGACCATCTCTATTGTTTTACTTCCGAGAATGCAAAAGAGAACCGAATTTCAATTGTTTCATATAGCGATTACTTTTGAAAGATTTGACTGTCACTTTAGTAGTATATTTTCCTTCTACTTCCAAAGAAGCAATTAATAGTGTCATTTCTGCTAATGCGTATCTTGATTAGTATGTGGTATATAAAAGAATAATGTTTTGTGAGAAACGTTTGTTTGTGGAACAGCTAGAGAAAGTAATGTGAATGGAACACATCAGATATTTATCTGTGCTGGTATGCAAGTACTTGTATGTTCAGAGCCACAAATCGTGATTGACTAAACTTTTTATATGCCTTGCAAGATACAAACAGCATTACCATCGCGCCGCGCACAACTGCAAACATACTACTTCATGAGGGCGGGATTTGGCAACACTGTCTGTTGCATTCAGAAGAAAAACTCTTATTTGAAATTATATTTACGCTTAAAGGAAATAATAATACATGAAAATAAAAGAGTAGTACTTATGATGTAGTACTATAAAATAAGTAACCGGGGATTTTAGAAGTGACAAAAATGGGCAGATGTCAAAGACGGATGTTTGACTTCTAGACCTCTCTTGCTAGAGATTTGACTTAACTCATGACGTTAAAGATTCTCAAAACAACCATATGAAGTAATCTTTACGGACTTCAAGTACTTCCCTCAAGTATGTCTTTGACCTTGGTTCGAGGATTTCTGTTGAACTGTTACGCAGATAACATTCTGCAATGCCACATCCGCTCCTTGATTTCTTCCGGATATGCAAACATTAAATTGTCGTCAAAGAAATCTAAGCATGATAACCATTATACAATGGAGGGCGACTATCGTAGCGTATCGTATATCGAAGTATCGTACTTGACGCAACAATTATGTATCGAGTTTTCATACCGAAAATTATGTCTTGGCTATTGTTTACGCTTATATATGTTGTTCCGAATATGTGAATAACAACATATAGCGTTAAGCTTATATTTAAGTCATGTATGTGTGTGATGTCTGAAACTCCACTCTCCAACTCTTTCTATTTTCTACTGCACCATTTAAGCCTCCATAGCTTCTCTTATTGATGTTATCTAGATCTCAATTCTTCATCTCATCTTTTCACTCTTTTTGATTTTCTTTCAATGCCATCTAGTCTTCTTCTTCTCTTGATGTGTTGGTCTTTCTCTTTTCGTCCTAGCTTCTTAAAACTTCGTCCTTTATTGTTTCCATCCAGCGAAACTTCTCCATTTTCTAAAGGCACCACATCTCAAGATGATAATTTATTTCCATTTCCTTCAACATCCATATTTCAGTTTCATATAGGTAACGCTGCATCCAGATTTGCATTTCAGAAGTTTCTTCCTTAGCTGCAAATCCAGTTTACTGTTTGTAGATCCTTTTTTATTGAAAGTAGCTTAGGCAATTCTAAACATTTCTCTGAGTTCTTTGGTTCTTAAGTTATACGTTGGTATGTTAATTCTTAATTTCATCGCGAATGACCTTTATATTCTTATAACAAATAAATTGCTCACAATAAATTACTTTTAGTGACTATTTTGAAGCTGAAATAATGAAATGTGTAGAACTGGTTGTGTGAGCTAACTTGGTTAGTCTTTTCCGAAGTATGCCCAATGCTTAGCAGAGGAATGTATGAATCACTTAAGATCTATGGATGCTGAGACCAATAAATCGTTTCATTCATTCAACATCAGATATAACTTACCCGGCGAATGCAGGTTAAATGAAAATTTTATTCGCATGATCTCTTTGTTTCTCGTAGATTGATGTATAAGTTGAATATTTTAAAGAAATGGGGTAAAGTCCTGAATTGCCTATCTTGTGTTTAAGGTACTCTAAAACTATTATGAATTTATGAAATGTAAAATATTTCTGATGTAGTGCACATTAATTGAAAACTAATTTTTAAATGCATATTATTGCACTATTGGATTTATTATTTATTTTTCCATATATAGTAAGCCGCCTTTAGCATTTAAGTTATATTTTCGCCCTTTACTTCCCTGAAGAGTAATTTTTTCCGATTACAAATGTTTATTTGATAATTGATGTATGACATTCGCATTATTTTCTCTACTCACTTTTCTACTATCCATTCTTGTAAAAACTGATTCTTCTGTCTATTTCTCCTTAATATACAAATACAATTTTATTACAAGTTTACATATGCGTTCAAGATATAGCAAACATGAGCTAGAATAAAGCGATAGATGTTGAAAAATTAGGTAGTTTTTGAAGTTCCATACTCCTTGCATGAACACGAGAAAAGCAATTAACGAACACTTAAGAAAAAAGTATATGTATTTGAAAATTTAAACTGACAAGGAATTTCTCGGAAATAGTTAATGCCTAAAAATTATTTGACATAAATTGTGGAAAATTTTCCTTGCAAAAATTGTTAGATCCTTGGAAGATCTGACGAAGCTTCTATATAACCGACTTTAATTTTGAGTTGAGCTGTTTATACACACATACAAATTCATGTTCATGAAAATACTATTTATGAATTCAAGGAGTCTCAAAAAACGTATTTTCGGTGATGTCCAGGTCTCATTTTTTTGAGAGAACACAATACTATGTGACAAATATTACTGTGGACAAATATTTCATAACGCAAAAAGTCTACAATGAGTTTCTCTGAACATAATACCTACTATAGCAATTTCCTCTTTCCCAAAGTCCCTTAAAAAATTCTTCAAAATTCACATATATAAACGTATGCGATTAATCCGTTTGATAGTATAGTGATAAATATACACATTTTAACGCATTTCAAATTTCAATTCAGTACAAACGTGAGGGAACTAAAATGGAGAATAAGTTACAAATTTATCTTTTTTAGAATTCTATAGAAAAAATAATGCATTTTATCTATGGTACTTAAAACATATTTGAACACTATGTACACATTTAACACTTTGCTTTATTTAAAAAAATATAATCTGTTCCATTTACATGACTTTCTCTATGTATTCGGTAACAAGCTATTGTTACAAAACTTTATTTTGCTATCTACTCTATGCTAATCAACATAAACATTAAAACAATGGTCTTATTACTTATTCCCTTGTAGGTACATGGAAAATAAGGTAATACACTAGGCTAAAGCGATACAGAAATCTTTTCAAATCTGGTTGCTGTGTGATGGTATTTGAATGACCGGGAGTAAACAAAGAAAAGACAAACGAATGAGGACATCCCTGAGAAAAGTATAAATATTGGAGAATTTAAACCAGTAATAAGGACTATTTCGAAAATGTATAGGACCTAAACAATATATAGGACATAAATTGAATTATTTAATATTTTTGTTTAGTATTATTTTGTATATCTCTTACGGACAGCGAGGAAAAATGAGCCAGAATGAACAGAACCACAGAGACAATTCTCAGAAAATTCAGGATATACGTCTTATTTGTAATGAAAATGTCTTAAAGTTATGGTATATTTATCAATGCCATTAGATCCATTTTTCAGAAAATCAACATTTTTCGAAATTTTTTGTGGTAATGAGTAGTTTGGAGTGCGGGAATTCTCTTGAAAACCTTCGTGTTACATCCTTGGAAGATGCTGCACTCAAACAGCAAGTTTAACCGATATTTTTCTTTTTGGAATTTTGCTGTTCACACACACAAACACGCACACACACACATTCACACACTCACATATAAACGCACGGGAACGGATCGTTTGTTTAAACGCGCGTTTTGGGAACCAGGGACCTCAAAATTGTATTTCTAGTGAAATATTTGAATGTAACTTTTGGATGGAAATCAGTGCTTTCTCTGACTACTAAATCACGGTAGAGAAAGTACGCTGATATTGTAGAAGTGTGACAATACAATAGCTGCCTAATAATACCTTGTGTCTGAAAATGTCATTTCAACTATGACATCACAGAGAAAGTTACAGTTTGTTTAACCTCGAGGTGTCAATGCAAGCCCAGGACGATCATACCTTGCAACTGCTTATTTTCACTCTCTAGAATGCTCTCTTTTCAAAGCACACCAGATGATTTAGAACTTTCCGTTGATGTATATGATAAATTTTGGTGCAATTTGTCATAGTTTATAAATACCGTAGTTATAGCTGCTCATTGTAATAATTATATTTGTATCCTGCTCATATGGAATGTGAGGCAGACTAGAGTGTCTGCCTCACATTCAAGAGCTCATGAGTTCGAATCTCGAATAGAGTGTTACCCGGACAAGTGTTTCCCTTTTTCCTGAGAACAGGAATGTGTAGTAACTTTAAGCTCGATGGACATCCATCCTCCGAGATCATTTGAACATCATTTCACCAATTCCATTCATCGTCCGTTATGACCATTCAGATTATTAAAGATGTTAAGCTAAAGTTAAGTTCCATTCACATGACTTTCTCTACATGTTTGTTACAAATTATTGTTAAAAAGCTTATTCTTCTCTCTTCATGCTAACCCAGACAAAGTTAACAGAGATGGTCTTATTATTTGCTTCCCTGGAAGTTGAAAGGAAATCAGGGTGTACCACAGGCAAAGGTGATTGTCAAATATTTTAAAACCTGGTTGCTGTGTAATTGAAATGTCTTTGTTTGTATGACCAGGAGTTGACAAATTTCCTTATGAGAAAAATATAAGTATTAAATCTGAAACCTATATCAAGGAATATCAGAAACGATCAGCTCTTATACAAAACCAAAATAAAAAACACTATATGCCATAAAGTATGTGTTTTAACGAGATCTACATGTTTTGTGCAGTAAGTCGTACCAGTTATGCAAACTTCTACAAAATTCATCCAGAATAAAGAGATCTTCAGAGGCTATTCCCAGAAAATTCAAGATATGCATTTTTTTGTCATGTAAATATCTTTAATATTCGATACTTTAATCAAAATCGTTAGAGCCATTTTTGAAGAAATCAAATTTTAGAAAAACTTTTCCATATAAGGGAAATTTTCTTGAAAATCTAGCAGAATTGTTTTAGATTCTCTATCACGCACTTCGAAAATGGAGGACGTGTTGTTCCATCAATAAATATTTATTATATTTCATCGAAATACGTGTTTTGAAATCCCGATATGTGTGAGTGCAAACAACATGATATGTTAGGAAAATATAAAACGTATCGCATCTTTGGGAGATAGTAATCCTAAATAGCAAGTTTGGTATTTAACGTAATTTTCATTTTTGAACTCTGCTGTACACACACACACACACACACGTACACACACTGACGTTTTTCTAAAAATGCTCTTTTTCGGATCTAAGGAGTCTCAAAACGTATTTCCGGTGAAATTTCGGCATCGAATTTTTGGGTAAAATACAATACCTTCCCTATAGACTATGTACATAGTACGTTCAGAAAAAGTAAAAAAAAAAGTTACGTCTTTCTGATAGTCGTGTTAGTTAAAACATTTTTCCGAACAATTTCCTAACATTTACCAAATAAAGAATACATGTTAACTAGAGATGTTATGCAGGCACCAGGAGTGTAATTACTTGTCTTTAAAGTTACCATGGTTTTTATGTACGGTGGCATAAGTTGGTACACAGTAATAATAAATTATATACCTATATATAGACCTGGGTGCGAAGTTCAATCATGTCTGTTATTATTACTTTCTCGGCCACATCCATAATAGAGAAAGCATTATATTCTCGCAAAAATTCGATACCGAGATTTCACCGGAAATGCATATTATGAAGACCCCCTAAATCTAAGGAAATTCCTTTTTAGAAGCAGGCCTGTGTTTGAATGCCTGTGAATAGCATCATTCAAAAACGAAAATTTGGTTAAGTAGCACCCTTGGTATTTAAGTTCAGTATCTCCTAAGGATGCGACACGAAGATTTTCACCCAATCTCCCCTTTATATGGAAGAGTTTTCTCAAAAATCATAACGGGTTTAATTATAGAAATTTAAGAATAAAGAAATAATAAAGAAAATAAAGAAATGGAAGTTATTTACATGGCAAATAATATATATATCTTGAATTTTCTGAGAATAGCATGTAAAGACCTCGTAATTCTATTTGACTTCTGTGTTAGGTGTTAAACCTTAAGAAATAGAAAAAATCTTATCACATGAAAATGTGATCCTGTTAGATCACGTAATTTATTCAAATACATATTTTGGAGTTAATAATTTCCAAGGTATTCCTTGTTTTTGCTTTACATTTCCCAATCCTTATACCTTTCTCAAGTGAAAACTCGTCATTCGATGTTTTTCTCATCCTGGTATTGCAAACAAAAACGGAATTTAAAGGCCATCACATAGCAATCAGCTCTTAATTTTTTTTTAAATTCTGCTTTAAGCTGGTAGATCATATTGGACGATGATTGGAATCGATGAAATGATATTCAAATGACTCCGGATCTATGGAGCATAAAGTTGCTCGACATTCGTCTTCTCAGGGAAAATCCTGAAAAAAAAAATCACCCAATCGGAGACTCGTACTGGGGACCTCATAAATGTGAGGCCGACACGCTAATCTCGCACTAGAGTGACGTCTTTGTGAGAGTCGATTTGACTATCGGTTTAGCCTAGTATATTCCCTTATTATTTTTGAACCGATAAGAAAATGTGTAATAAAACACTTTATGTTAAAGTTGATGTTTATTTGCATGAAGAAGATAGAAGAACACGCTTTTGTGTTGCAGAGTAGGTACAGAAAAATTACGAAGGTAATACATCAGATACTTAAATTTATTTGTACTTTGGAATAAACGTCTGAGAATTTCTTTTTCAGGAATTGTAGCTTGTTGGGCGATCATTTTCGAGTACATTACCAACCGACCCTGCCCGATCAAATGTATTAAGTAATTTGTGATGGATAAGTTGTTTCAAATTCTTTACGCAATTTCTCTCGAACCCGTTCGTAATTTTCTCTCTTTCAGTATTATGTCAAAATTCAGAATGTTTGTTCCTTAGTCAAATTTCTAGTGACACAAAAAATTGCCGAAACCAAATAAAATACGAACTGGGAAAGGCTAGAAACTTAGTAACGGATAAGTAACTATAGCCATAAGCATAAAAACTACTACCTCAATCCACCAATTGTTCCAGCTATACAACGGTGCACCTGTTGATATGGATATTAGCAAATATCGCATAAAGATGGACTTTTAAGTGTTTAGGAAGATGGTCTCTTTTTGGAGGAAGCAGAAAGTGTGCAATGTGTTTACGAAGAAAATTAAAAGTAGTGCTATATTCACTAACAGAAATAAGTCATTTTTACTTTCTCTAGCACGTATGTTCTAGTATATATAGGATAGTAGGTATTGTATTCTACCCAAGAATTCAATACCGATATTTCACCGAAAATAAATGCTTTGAGATCCCCTGAATAAAACAAAAAAACGTTAGGAAAATCTCAGTGGTGTATGTGTGTATGTGTTTGTGGACAGCATAATTAAAATCGCAACTTTATTTAAATACCAAATTTGGTATTTAAGTTTAGTATCTACCAAAGGTAGTATACAAAGGTTCCAAGCAAATCTTCCACTCCAAAACACTCTTTACATAGAAAATTTCCGAAAATGTTATTTTCTGAAAAATGGATCATACGATATTGATTAAAATGCCATATATTAAAGATATTTACATGACAAATAAAATGTATATGTTGAACATCCTAGAAACAGATTCTGAAGTCCCCTACATTGTGAATGACTTTGGCATGACTGATATAGACATAGCTTACAACACAATAAATGTAATCTCGCCAAACACATAATTTATGTCCTTTATATTTTTGTGTGAAAGCTAACCGTCTCCGAGCTATTCCTTGTTATTGGTTTCAATTTTAAAATACTAATACAAGAAATCGTCCTTGCTTCTTTTGTTTTACTCCTGGCCATGCAAATAAGCGAATTTCAATAACAACCGCATAGCGACCGCTTTTAAAACATTTGAGTGTCGCATAAGCATAGTGTACTCCCTTAGTTTATTTTTACTTATAAGGAACTAAGTAATAAGATATTCTGAAATGCTTAACTCGATTAGCATGAAGTAGAAAGAGCAATACTCCTATGTAAGAATAATTTGTTTGATAACAGGTAGAGAAAGACTGGAAAACATCAGCATTTTTGCAGCATATTTAAACTGTTATAAAAAAAAAGGCACAGTAGATTACTTTTTTCTAAAACTCCGAAAACTCCATCTTTGTTATAATAACATTTATAGTTACACCTTCTGCAAAGCATTTACGATATAACCCAAAGAAATTCATAACATTATAACATGCTATATCATTAGGTGGTTGAATTACTGTATTGAGAAAAAAGACATTTGTTCCACAAGAAGTATTTCAAAATTTACTTATTTTGTACAATAACGTAGTCTAATTTTATCTAATCTAATGTTCGGAATCTAATATAATGCTCGATGACTAGTTCACGTTACTTATAAGATGGTCTACCTACTCCTGAAAAATCTGATATGTTCCATTCATATGATTTTCTCTACATCTCAGTAATAAATTATTGTTAAAAGGCTTATTCTTTTATCTACTTTGTTCTATGCGAGATACACATTAGCAGAAGTGGTCAGAATTTTACCGACTATTTTTTTTTTTTTTTGATTTATCGTGTTCACATACACACAAAAACACAAATACACACACACGGGCCCTTTTCTTGAAATGCTTTTTTGGGTATAGGGGACTATAAAACATGTATTTCCGGTGAAATATCGACATCGAATATTTTGGTGGAATTCAAAATCTTCTCTATACATTATGTACATAGTACATATAAAGAAAGCAAAAATATGATGTGTTCCATTCACATGTCTTTCTCAACATCTCTGCAACAAATTATTATTAAAGAGTTTATTCTTCTATTTACTTCATGCTAATCAAGAAAAAATAGCAGAAATGGTCTTATTATTTGCTTCCTTGTAAGTAGAAGGGAAATAAGAGGATACCATGGGCTAAAGCGATGGTCAAATTATGATTTAAAAACTGGTTGCTATGTGATTGAAGTTCCTTTGTTCTTATGGCCAGGTGTTGATAAATTTCCCTATATGAAAAGTATAATTATTTTAAAATTAAAACCCATAACTAGGAGAAAAAAAAATCCGAAAAAAATGTATGACAAATTGTGTTTTTATCGAGCTCTAGATTTTTGTTAAGCAAATTTTTATCCATCCCTTACGGTTTACATGTTATGTAAAATACAGGAGAATTCATCCAAAATAAAGATATCCTCAGAAGCTATTCCCATAAACTTCAAGATATACATTTTAATATACGATACTTTAATCAAATTCGTTAATGCCATTTTTGAGAAAATCAAAATTTTCGAAAAAGTTTCCATATAAAGGGTAGGGGGTGAGGGGATTTTCTTGAAAATCTTCGTGTCGCATCCACTGAGCTTAAATACGAAGTTTAGTATTTAACGGACTTTTCGTTTTTGAGCTATGCTGTCCACAGAAACACATAAAACACACACACACACTAAAAGATAGATAGACACACACACACATACACGGATATTTTCCTAATTTTTTTTTTTATTCAGGGGTCCCTCGAATTTTTGGGTGTAATACAATGCCTTCTGTATACACTGTGTAAGTACGTAGTACATGGAGAGAAAGTAAAATTGTACTTTTTAAGACACATATATGCATTTATGTTATGTTCTAAATAAAACAAATCTGATGTGTTCCATTCACATGAGTTTCTCTTCATATCTGTAACAAATTATTTTTAAAAAAAGGTATTACTCTGTTTACTTCATGCTAATGGAGAATAACATTAGAAAAACTTATTACTTAGTTGCTTATAAATAGAAAGGAAATAGGGGGATATTCTAGGCTAAAGCGATAGTCACACTTTTAAAAAGCTGGTTGTTATGGGATTGAAATTAGTTCTCCTTGCATGGTCGCAAACTAATAAATTCCGTGTGAGAGAAGTTAAAGTATTTTAAAATTTAAACCACAACAGGAATATCTCGGAAATGATTCACTGTACAAAAATTGTATAAGACATAAATTGCGTGTTTTAAGCAGTTTTAAATATGTTTTGTCATTACATTTTACTTTCTCTGTACGTACTATGATCATACTAGGTAGAGGAGGTATTGCAGTCGAAATTTCACTGGAAACATATGTTTTTGGGTTACCTGGGTAAACAGAAAAAAATGCAAAAAAATTAATGTTTACTTTCTCTGCGCGTACTATGTACATAGTAGGTAGAGAAGGTATTGTATTCCACCCCAAAATTCAATGTCTATACTTCACCGGAAATACATGTTTCCTGGTCCCAGGAGTCCAAAAGAAAGCATTTTTGATAAAAGGTCCTTGTGTGCGTTGAACACAACTAAAAAACGAAAAGTTGGTTAAATACTAATCTTGATATTTCAGTTCAGTATCATCTAAGAATGCAACTCGAAGATTGTTACGCAAATCCTCCCACAACCAACCTACTTTACGTGGGGCACTTTTCGAAATTTTTGATTTTCTCACAAATGACATTTTTAAGATACTTTCATGTATATATTTTACATTTTTTGGAGAATATCCCCGAAGATCGCTTCGTCCTGAATGACTTTTGTATAACGTTAAACATTAAGAGATATTAAAAAACTTACATCACAAAAAATATAGATCTCGTTAAAACAGCAATGTACATTATATCCAATTTTTTTTTAAGCGTTAACCGGTTTCGGAATTTTCTTTCTTGTTGGTTTCAATTTTAAGCTATTTAAAAGTCTCTCAAACGGTAAGCCATTTTTCGTTTCTTAGCTCTTTAGTTTTACTCCTGCCCATGCAAAGAGAACCGAATTTCAATTGTTTGACTATAGCTTTAGGCTAAAGTGTACCCTTATTTCCTTTGCTTACAAGGAAGCAGGTAATAAGACAATTTCTGCTAAAGCTTATCATGATTAGCATGATATAAGTAAGCAAAAGAGTTATTTTTGGAAATAATGATTTGTTTGTTGAAAAGGTAGAGAAAGTCATGATTGGCACATATAAGCTTTTTAGAAAAAGGTCCTTGCGTGTGTCTGTGAACAATAACTAAGGACGAACATATGATAAACATTAAAAATTGATAATTAAGTTGAGCATCTTTCAAGGATGCCACAAAACGATATTTAAAGAAAATCTCCGCGTTCCAGACTAGCCTTTGCATGGAACATTTTCAAAAGTTTTAATTTTCTCAAAAATGGCTCTAACAATTTTGATTAAAACTCAGATATTAAATATATTTACATGGTTAACAAATTTTATATTTCGAATTTTCTGGAAATAGGCTCTGAAAGACCTCTTCATTCTAGATGAATTTTATATAACTGGCAAATCAGAAGAAATAGACAAAAACTTCTGCACAAAAAATGTAGACCTTGTTAAAGCACAATTTTTGCCGTATACATTTTTTCGTGCAGTTAGCCATTTCTGAAATATTCCTTGTTGTTGGTTTAAATTTTAAAATACATAAACCTTTCTCAAACAGGACTTTGACACTGCTGTTTCTTTAGTTTTACTCTTGATTATGCAAAGAAACCCGAACTTCAATCACATGTTAGTAACAACCAGCTTTTAAAGTTTTGACTGTAGCTTCAGTCTAGTAATTTTCTTGTTTCCCTTTTGCTTGTAAGATATTAGTAATAAGACAATTTCTACTCAAGTTTATCTTGATCAATAACCTTTTGTAAAATAGTTTGTTACAAATAAGTAGAGAAAGTCATGTGAATGGAACACATCAGATTTTTGTCTATCTCTTACGCTTTATAAGTTATTCTCAAGGAATTCAGAGTGAAGAGAATTTCTGAAGCTATTCCCGAAAATTAAAGATATTCATTTTATTTGTCATATTAGTACCTATAATATATGGTATTTTAATCAAACTCTTTAGAACTATTTTTAGGAAAATAAACATTTTTGACATTTTTTCCGCGTAAAAGTTAGTTTGATGTGGAAGGATTTTCTTGAAAGTCTTCGTTTCACAGCTTTGGACGATGCGGTTTGGTATTTAACCGCCTTTTCCTTTTTGACTCATCTTATCCATAGACAAACTGGCACACAGAAACGCGCACGCGCACTCACACACTTACACTCACACATATACACACACGCCTCCAAACATATGCTCTCCTTTTTCTTTTTTTTTTCTTTTTTTGGACACAAACTTGTAAATCTTGTACTTCTATTGAAATCTCGGTGTCGATTTTTTTAGTGGAATGCAATATCTCCTCTACTTATGTAGTACGCACTAAGTAGAGAAAGTAACAACGGTTGATCTGAATATTAGGAGACTCTTTATATAGAATTACGTCAGTTCATAATTAAAAACAGGTTTCATTACATCTGATTTATTCCACTAAGAGGGTGCTAAAACAGGAGAATCATAAATCTTAATATTGATAATCCACATGAGAAATAACCATAACCAAATGCATATCTTAATGTCAAAAAAATCTGATGTGTACCATTCACATGACTTTCTCCATATCCCGGCAACAAATAATTCTTAAAAAGCTTATACTTCTATTTACTTTATGCTAATCAGAAAAAAATAGCAGAAATAGTCTTATTACTCGCATCCTTGTAAGTAGAAGCGAAATATGGGACAACCGTAGGTTAAAGTGATAGTCAAAAGCTGGTTGCTATGTCAATGAAGTTCCTTTGTTTATATGGAAAGGAGTTGACAAATTCCAGTATGAGAAAAGTATACGTTTTTCATAGCAGAAACCAAAAATAAGGAATGTCACAAAAACGACGAGCTCCACGAAAAAATGTATATAACATAAATTGTGTGTTTTAATGTGCTCTACATTTTTTGTGTAGTAAGTTTTTGTCCATCTCTTACGGTTTAGCAGTCATTCAAAATTTAGTAAAATTCATCTAGAATAAACTACTCTTCAGAGGCTATTCCCAGAAAATTCAAGATATACATTTTATTTGTCAGATAAATATGTTAAATATACGAAATTTTAATCAAAATCGTTAGAGCCATTTGTGAGAAAATCAAAATTTTCAAAGAAAGTTCCATGTAAAGGGTAGTTGGGGGTGGGGGTATTTTTCTCAAAATCTTCGTTTCGCATCCCTGGAAGATACTAAACTTAAATACCAAGTTTGGTATTTTACCGATTTTTCGTTTTTGAGTTATCGTGTTCACAGGCACACGGACACAGACACACACACACACACACACACACACACACACACACACACACACACACACACACACGGACCTTTTTTGTGAAAATGCTTTTTTTGGATATTGGAGACCCTAAAACATATATTTCCGGTGAAATCTCGGTATCGATTTTTTGGTGGAGTGCAATACTTTCTCTATACACTATGTACATAGTGCGTATGGAGAAAGTAAAAAAGTTCAACATTTAGTTAAAATATGCTACTTACAATGAGTTGTGAAAAAGTTGGGTAATAAAAGCTGATTTGCGTACTTATATTGAAGATTTGTTTTCAATACTCCATTCTATTAACTTCTATTCCACGCCAAGGTATGGGTAGCAGCTGCTTAATGTGGTCTTCTCCAGCACGCAAAGGCAGTTAACCTGATTCACCTTATGAACACTGTTCAACCTTAATTATCCTATAAGAAGCGTATCTTCAAACTACTCCGCATCTTAGTAACCATCGGTATGGGCTGAGTTTGAACCCGCGATCTTGGGTTCGAAGACACATTGCGGGCTCCAGACCGATGGTCTTTAAAATCTTAAAAACCATCTATCTGGGCTGGGTTTGAACCCGCATTGCATCCTGCATTGGATGTTAGTAGCTAGAGATTCACTGGAATATGAAAGGACTCATGCGAAATGAAATTCCTGTAAATTGATGGCGTTGATTTGATCCTGGAAATAACAGCATCTTCGTATGCAGAACTTAAACCGCCCCTCCCCCCAGGACTTACGAGCCAGCGAGGAGCAGAGGCTCTGGATCAGAGAGAAGTCAGGATGGGTGATCAGCCTGATGCCTAGTAGGAAAGTGAGTAAATGGATAATATTGAATGTGAAATGGATGACAGGAAAAATGATTATGGAGCAATTGCTGAAATGAATGGTCGGAGAAACCGGAGAAAGCTCACACAGACCGCGCTTCGTCTACCACAAATCCCAAATACGGCCCCTGGAATCGAACCCGGGTCGACTAACTGAGAGATAAGTGGTCTAACGGCAACACTAGATATAATAAACAATAAGCTTAAATAGAGTAAAGAATGAAATCGGCACTTGCTTCTGTTTTAGTAAATTAAGTTAATGTTAATACTGGCGTACGACACGACCCTATCACATCAAGGATGTCGCAGCGACATATGATTTAGTAAAGAATTCATCGACAGCGGAATTAAACCAAGGGAGAAGTGAGAGATAGGATTCAAGAGACTTTAAAAGCCCTAAAGGAACCTCAGGATAGTAGTCTGCGAAGAGGAGATTCCGATGGCCTGAACAGAGCAACAAAAATGCAAAAATGGGGGGGGGGGGTGACACGCCGCAAACCAAGACACCCACACAGTGACAACTTGTGTACGGGTTAATATTGCCCTAGGGTGTGAGTACATCACAGATAGGAGAAACGCAACTTGCAAACGATACGTTCATTGACTTTGCAAACACTTACAGAGGGTTTCACAGAGACATTGTTAAATGTGAGTGAAAGTGTAAATACGAGTATCACAGTATTTGGACTTATTTGCGAACAGAGGAAAATTTCTGTCCGTGTTGTCATATACCATAAAGAATATTTGAAGTTAAGTTTCCCAATGTTAACAATTTGAAATTGGCCACCTGCATATGTGAACTTGAGATTTGTACAGGTGCGGGTCGCGGGTTCAAACCCGATTCAGAACGGTGGTTTTTGAGTGTGCTTAAAAGTGAAAGTAGATTTATTGGCAAGTAGAAGCTCTGCGGGACGAAATTACAGCACACCGGCGGAGCTGATATGATCCTGGCAATTGACAGCGTTGTTAGCCGACAAATAATAATAATAATAATAATAATAATAATAATAATCATAGATAATGCATTGAGATTTGTACAGAAACAGTATGAGATACCAGATATCGGTACACTCAGCTAATAATTAATATTCAGTAATAAATAAGAATGTAAGCCGGTAAATCATAGGTAGTAACGCAGAATAATGTAGTAGAGAATAGTAGTGGAAATATATAATGCTATCAAGATACTTGATTGCAACAATTTAAATTGTTATTTAAATACCGTGACCGAGTGGTTACACCAGTCAGCTGTTATCAAAGCGGTCTGGATTCGATAGCAGGTGGTCTGTGTGTGAAATCTGTGATGGACAAAGCAGCGTCCGGTCGGGTTTTCTCCAGGTTCTGCGGTTTCCCCCACCATTTCACCATCTACCCTATATTTACCGGTTCCTTTGATCACACTCACAAAAGTACCTATCTTTGGTGCTTCGTGGCGCAGGGAATCGCGGGATCTTGTCCGGCCTCGGGTATGGGTGTTCGTGTAGTTGTAAATGTGCGTATGTGTGTGTATCTGTAAGAATAACAAAAGGTAAACAACACAAAAACGTCGGAAAAAGAAAGAAAAAGAAAAATATACCGATGCTCGAATTTCCCACATATCTTAAAAAAAATCTTTCCTTCCATTCATTTCAACTCATTTTACATCATCTGCCTCAATTAACATTGGATCTGTAAAAGAGGAGAATATTAACATGTTGATAGACAGGAATCAATAGTAGCTCAAGATGGGGCCAGCTATTAGCGAAGTACGTCAGGTTTCTAAATTCCAGGTAGTCGGGGTTTGAAAACTAATAACGTGGTAGTATATGCAAAGGTCCTAAACGAAAGGCGCAGTCTAATTGAAATAAAAAGGCGTGTGTCGGCGAGCCTAGTTTGGTCAGCATGCATTCGCCGCTCAGCCAGCATTCAACACTCACTCAGAACTAAAAAAGTCAAAACTCCACTAATTGCAAAAAGTAATTGAACTGAAACCTGTTTGAATATAGAATTGGATGCTTTCCTTTAATTTTCGTAGACTCATTATCGTAGCATACGTTCAACTAACGGCGGTTCGTAAAACGAGGATTAATAATGATGCATCGAAATTATTTAATCGCGGTCAAAGTTTGATCACATTTCAGTGTGACTCTCGATCAGCAAGAATTTGGCCGGTTTGGGGACTCAGCCTTCTGATGCCAATTGGTGGGTTTAAACCCGGCCCAGACGGATGGTTTTTAAGTTTGCTTAATGAGGGTAACTGGGGTAACCCATGTCAGTAGATTTACTTGCATGTAAAAAACTTCTGCGGGACGAAATTTCGGTAGACCGGTGATCGAGAATTGTGAACATAACATTAAGCACAAATGTGGTATTGGTCAACGAGTTACTAACACTATTGCTACCGAGCAAGGTGGTGCCACGGTAATGTCTGCACTGGCATTAGGAAGGTCGTAGGTTCGATTTCCCTGTCCGATCTTCCTGACGATTTTTTTTAAGGTTTCCCAGACCGGTTCATTCATCCCTCGAATTTTCTGTTTATCATTTCCTGTTCCTATCACTTCCTTGGTACTAGTTTCAGGGTTGAAGGATCACGCTACGTGTTCTGCCGGCTGTGGCTGAGCGGTGGCTTACAAACTGTAGAAGTTTGTTCTTGGCGGGAGCGCTATATCGGGACCCACCTTCGAGTGCTTGGTCGCTTCTGGGTTGGAGCTACGTTGAGGGAGTTCAATCTGGAACCATGCTTGCGTCCATCGTCATCCAGATCTGGCCACTCTCCGGTCTCTCCCCTTACCCCTCCCTGGGGTCTTGTAAGTCACCAGAGACCATAGGGGCCTAGGTGCAAGCGTTCTCCCATAACTGACTGGAGACCCAGTCCGTTAGTAAATCCTAACATTTTAATTGTTAATTCAAAGCCCCCTATAGGTATGGGAATATAAATTAAAGGAAGAATATGCAAATGAGAGAGAAAAACTAACGTGTCATTAGTCAACTACCGAACAAAAGCTCAATTGAAAAAGTTTGGGGCGTGAATAAGTTTCAGATCACCCTATAGGTTTTGTCTGCTAGGCAGGATGGTGTTCCTGTGAGTTACGAGACTCAGGTGGAGCTGGGATGACCACCAGAGGCACGTGAGGTCCCAGGAGGAAGTGGACAGTAATAGAAAAGCCAGGGAAACATCTCCCGCAAGACACTGCTGCGTAATGCCTACAGATAAGATGGCGATGTTTACCCTGCTGAGCTAGGGTTGGAAAACTGTTCTCGAGTGGGACATATTACGCCACAGTCACTACCCCATACAAACATTGTACGACATTCTTTTGTTTTACAATACCCAAAATAAGCACAAGCAGGAAATCGAACAAAACCAAGGGCCCCCGAAAAATCTTAATATTAAAAATCTTTCTACATCCTATCTACTCGTAAATGTACTTCAGGGAAAAAAGCAAAATGAGATGAATTATAAAATACACTTAAAGACAATTTTTTTAAAAAGAATGTTACATATTTTAAATGTCAAAAGAAACATTAATACATTTTATCACACATTTCGTTGTAGGTGTAAGCGGAAATCGGTAGAGCTAAGAATAGCCAAATGCTTTAAAAGGGGTCACTATGTGATTTCCATGAGATTTCGCTCTGTTTGCAAGACCACGAGAAATAAACAAATAACGCCTTAGTAGTTGACAAAAGTATAGTTATATATTGTATTCCAACAAAACATTCGATACCGAGATTTCACCGGAAATACATGCTTTGAGGTCCCCTAAATAAAATGTTTTTAGAAAAAAGGCTTGTGTGTATGTATGCAAGTGTGTGTAAGGGTGTATAGCATAATACACAAACAAAAAGTCGGATAAATACTAAGCTTGGTATTTAAGGACAGTAATTTTCAAAGCAGTAACACGAAGATTTTCAGGAAAATCCCCTCACCCAAAACTACCCTTTAAGTGGAAAACATTTAGAAAATTTTGATTTTCTCTAAAATTGCTCTAACGAATTTGTTTAAAATGGTGTATATTGAAGATATTTACATGACAAATAAAATGTAATCTTAAATTTTCTGGGAATATTTCTTGAAGATCTCTTTATTCTGGATGAGTTTTGCTAAATTTTACATAACTGCTAAACAGTAAAGATAGACAAAAACTTACTGCACAAAAATTTAGATCTAGTTAAAACACACACCTTATGTCATATGCGTTTTCTTTCGAGGAGTTGACTATTTTTGAGACATCTCTTGTTAAAATACTTAAACTTTTCTCATACGGGAATTTGTCAACTCCTAATAATGCAAACGGATATCATTCAAATGGCAATCAGCTTTTAAACGATTTGACTATCACTTTAGCCTACTGTACTCCCTTTATTTCCCTTCTACATACAAGGAAGCAAGCAATAAGGTCATTTCTGCTAATGTTTATCTCGATTAGCATGAAGTAGTTAGAAGAATAAGGTTTTAACAATAATTTGTTGCCGAGATGTAGAGAATGGAACACATCAGATTCTTCTGAATGGCTTAGACCATTTTAATTAAAATACATACTTCTATTAAAACTATTTACACGACAGATACAATGTATATCTTGAAATTTCTGGAAGTCGTCTATAAAGTCCTCTTCATTAGGAAGACATTTTGTATAAACCTGTATAACTAGTAAACACACTACTGAAAAAATGTAGATCTCTTTAAAACACACAATTTTTTTCGAATAATTTTTAGGTGCCATAAGTCATTTCCAAGAAATCCATTATTAATTGTTCGAATTGTTCAATAATTACATCTTTATTTTAAAGTGCCTGTCGATGTTTAGTTGTTTTTCGTGACAACTTGGACAGAGCATAGAATTTTATGGCCAACACGTAGCGTCCAGTTCCTAAATATTTGAGTCTTGTTGTTCCTTTTGTATATGTAATGGAGGTATAATATAGCTAGGTATATATAAAACTTTTATCTAATTAAAATGAAGTAAATAGAAAAGAATATTGTGTATACCATAATAAACGATAGAGAATAAAGAAATTCTTGTGAATGTAAGGCATCATATATTTTTATTTAAAAAATACAACAAATAACGATAGAGAATAAAGAAAGCCATGTCAATGTAAGGCATTAAATATCTTTTCTTTTTTATTTACAAAATGCAAACTGATTTTAAGTTGATAATCAAATCATGGTTCTTTTAAAGTTCCTGTCAATTTTTAGTTATTTTTCATGACTACTTGGAATGAGTATCGATTTTTAAAACCAGCACGTAGCTTCCAATATCTGCAACTTTTATCTCGATTAAAATGAAGTAAATAGAAAACAATATTATGTATACCACACTAGATGATAGAGAATAATGTAAGTCACGTAAATGTAAGGCATCAGATATTTGTCTTTATTTGCAAAATGCAGAGTGATTTTAGATTTATAATCAGATCTCTAAATGTTCCTCGAAAGAAGAAAACGCCACATTTGTTCATTTTGCTCGCTGTTTTCCTTTTGGTGTTAAAGACGGTCACACAGAGGTGACAATTGTCATGGTTACCAAGTTACCATGACAATTTGTTTTACCTTGAGCATACAATGGCCACTTAGTCGTCTCTGTAAAGATCAGTAAGGTAAACCACCTCTCAAATAAAGATAAAGGTGCTGCATTGTGTGCAAAGCGATGTCAAACTCAGCCGTGGAAGTCACAATGGAGCATTATCTTAAGGTAATCTGTGACAGCTAAGGAGGACTGTTGTTCTTTGTTCTTTTCCTGTTTCTTTCCTTCTTTCTTTGAGCCATGTCAAATTTAATGCAAAAGTTCGGTCTTGAGATTCATATCTCTAGAACCTCTGAAATATAAGAAGCATTTATGGATGCTTCGGCACGCTATGTATGTGTCTCTGTATGTGCGGACAGCCTATCTAAGCATGAAAAGTCCTATAAAAGTTCAATTCTAAATTTGACTAAAATTTTTGAACAAATACAAATTTATTTTTTCTTGGTAAAATTATAAGAATTTAAAGCTTTGATAAAATATATCGTTTTCCCCCACTTAACTACTACTTAATTGCAGCTATAAATGAGTACTGCAGCTTTGAACCTTATTTTCTGGCAAACTTTTTTCGAACACTTTTCCACACTCAAAGTGTTCACAAAGAATTGGTTCAATAATTTGTTTCAAAATGTTATACTGCCTTTCAAAAGCATATTAAAGAAAATGCTCTTATAGATTTTCGAAATAATACTTCAATTATGATAGCTTATTAAATCTTGAAAAATCAAGGGATTTAGAGAGTACTAAAACTAATAAGTTTTCTATACTAATTAGGGCTAATATACAAACGTTAATGGCATGTTAATTATGGTCGCTCTTTAACTACTGTGGTACTTAAATATAACTGATGAATTTGAATTTTTTATTTTACAATTTTAAAAAATGCACCACATGGCTCATTTTATAACAATGAATTTAGACAAAGAAAATTACTATTTAAATAACCACGAAAGCTAGAATTTTGATATATTATAAAAGTACCACTATTATTGTATGTAATAAGTGATATAACTTTCAAAAATAGATTTTATGAACTGTATATTTCCTAAATTTCACATATGCATCATCTTGGAAAACAAGGTGGGAGTGGCTTAATCACTCCTTTGAGGAAGAATATTTATAGGCATAATAATGAGACATCACTGAGACAATAATGCTACACTTTACGTTATTATATAGCCACTTTCCTAGAAATCTTAGTTGCATAGAAAATATAGAAACAATAAAGCTCATTGCAATCATGAAAAATAAAAAGAAAAACACACTACTTCAAATGCTTCACCTGCATTTCAACATTGAAAATGTAAACATGATGTAAACATGCTGATTCGTAGAAAAATATATTTAACACATTATACATTATAGAACGCTCTGGATGTTTGTTCTGTAAATAGTTTATATTCTCATATAGTTTTCTAGCTATACACAGTTATACAAAATTCACTCCGAATGTTCCAATTGTGCACTTAGTTTTTTCTTGTCAGCATCATAAAACTTTTGTCGTTTTAATTAAACTCGTTATAGGCGGTTTGGAAAAAATTAAAAGCTATCCGAAGTAAATAGAGAGAAGATATTCGTTTGTGCTACTGAATTACGTGACAAGAGAGAGCATAATAATATTTCCAAGTTTTAAATGCTGTTTTTCTTTTAAAATTGAGGCTCAGTTTTTTTTGCATGGTTTTTTTAAGTTGTGCTTATTTTAAAAATGTTGCAGTCTGTGAAACAACTGTCTTTTCCTCAAAGAATTTCCCCATATATCTCAGATGAGACAATGTGTGAAGAATATAGCTTATATGTGTATTACATGGGAGGTGAAAATATATTTAGAAAAATGTAGTTTAGGAAAAATGTTGAAAAGTACAATCGACTTTATAATTCATAAAGTTCTCCTTATCTGCATCAGTCCTAGTCGAGATTTCACGGAATTATATGTTGAGAGTTCAAAAAAGCATTTATAGAAAAATGTCTGTGTGTATGTGTGTGTATGTGTGTGTGTGTGTGTGTGTGTCTGTGGACACGTTAACTCAAAAACGAAAAGGCGGTTAAATACCAAACTTGATATTTATGTTCAGCAACTTCCAAGGATGCGATATGAAGATTTTCAAGAAAATCTCACCCCTTAAACTACTCTTTACATGGAAAACTTTTCGACATTTTTGATTTTCCGAAAAATGACTTAACGATTTTGATTAAAAACCCGAATGTTAAATATATTTACCCAACAAATAAAGTGTACGAGTATGTGCTGAATTATTTGGGAATTTTCTGAAGTCCTTATTCTGAATGACTTTTGCACAACTGGTAAACTGTAAGAGATACAAAAAAGTTTACTGCATAAAAAATGTAGATCTCGTTACAAAAAAAAAAAACAAAAAAAAAAAAAAAACAACTAAATTCCGACCGTAAATTACTGTTTTGCCATCCCATTCATATTCATTTTGGACTTCATCTGCTTTGGCCTTTTGTATCTACTAGTGACTTTGGAGTTTCGTAAACATCCGGTATATTATCACTATATATTTATCTTTACTGTAATGCTATTCCTTATCAAATCCTTTTCTCTTACATCCGCTTTTGATATCCTTCCTAAAACAATACCATTGTAGAAATAAATTATTGTTGGTCATCCACCTTTGAACTGATGATTTTGTGATTAATTCGAAATCTGTACAATCCAGAATCACTTAATCTTCAAACGGAAAACTATATATATATTGCTTGCAGATATCCCTTCGTGGTTAAAAGAGTTGCAGAATTTAACAGGGCTATTTCAAGTTTACACCCGCCAGTGAGGAAGTGGCCAGAGCGATCTTCCTATTTCCTCACTCAATGAGTGCTACCCACTCATTGCCTCTGCTGATAAGCAAGATGGGTAAAACAAAGATTCTCTCAGAACAGTTCACCTCTGGCAGGTTTTTAACTTAAATAGATATTGCAGAATACGCAAATAATGCGGTTAAAATCTTAGTCATTCAGATTAAAGAGGATTTCAGAGGCTATTCCCATAATATTCAAGATATATATTTTATTTGTCATATAGTTATTTGTGATATAGCATATTTTTACCAAAATCGTTAGTCTTATCAGCATTTTACTTTTAAAGGGTAGTTTGGGTTGGGGGATTTCATTAAAAGTTTTCGTGTCGCATCCTTGGAAGATGCTGAACTTAAATATTACATTTGTTATTTATCGACTTTTCGTTTTTGAGTTTTCGTGTTCACAGACACACGGACAAAAACATGGACCTTTATCTAAAAATTATTTTTGTTCTCAGGTGTCCTCAAAACATATTTCCGGTGAAATCCCGACATCGAATTTTTGGGTGGAATACAATACCTTCTCTACCTATGCACATAGTTCGTGTAGAGAAAGCAAAAATATATTTCAAACTTTTCGGTCTTCGTGAGTATATCTGTTTGAAATTTCTAGGAATTCGTTGAATTATGAACGTACTAATTCTTTTGGGCATCTGTTAGTTTGAATACATTTTATTACAATAATTTTAATAGTTTTCTCACAGAAACCGTGTGTAAGACAGGAGTTGGATAGGAAGAGTCAGACTGAAAAATTCAATGCCATAGCCGGGATTTGAACAGATCTGCCGGTTTCTACCCGGTTGCTCCACCACTGAGCTACCATGGCAACATGCCGGCATAGCATTGAATTTCTCAACTGACTCGCATGTTTCCCAGTAAACCACAAGGTGATCTCAAATTATTTTGAGATGATAACTCTTTTTTTAAGAGTCCTTATCGAAAAAGAAGATTGTGACCTCGATGTTGGATTAAGATTAGTTATGGGTGCAGATGTTCATAAACTAGGCCTGTTTGATCTTTAAAAGCTTACATGATCTGAGTTTAAACCGGCGTGAGCCAGGTGCGACTTACAATGTTGTTAGTACTTTAAGTCCCAGGATTCAAGTATAGCCAACTATTATGGACAATTGTGATTCTTTTAATTGCTTTCTCACAGAAATGTGTGTAGGACAGGAGTTAGAAAGGTAGAGTCAGATTGAAAAATGCAATGCCATGTTCCCATGGTAGCTCAGTGGTAGAGCAATCGGCTAGAGCCCGGGAGATCTGTGATTAAAATCCCGGCTATGGCATTGAATTTTTCAGTCTACTCTACATTCCAAATTTTATTATAGTTTCCAAATTTTCAAAAGATAATAGTTTTATTAGCTGGTTCAGCAGCAATGCTATTACTACCTGTTATCAAAACATCTTGTTACAGTTCAAATGTGATAACAGGCCCCGCTGCATCACAAATGGCATTACAGCAGATGCATCAAGCAATTGGTCCATATCTCGTTACACAGCAGATGTCAGTCTGTCTGTATGGGGTAATATCCAATTCTAGTGGCAATGGAACTTAAGTTTCTATACAGGGTAGATATGCAGAACAATTCTCCCTCTCCCTTCCACCTTTATCTTTCTCCCGCTCCATTTGACGTGATTCATGATCGGTTATGACGTTACCTAGCTTTGGCAAATCCACTATCAAGGTGTACCACACAGGCTGAATCCAACCGATGACAGACCACAGTATTCTTGTTATAAAGGCCAACTGCATGAGTGCTACCTTCTTAAGCTACTGCCTTCGAAATAAAAACGGCGAATGTGAGATCAAGGGTTTGGTACATATAGTTTCCTCAAGAATTTATACGTGGTACAGTTCGGAGGAGAATGAAACATCGCCACATGTGGCATTAAGAATGCATCTTATGATGGGAATGTAAATGTATATTCATAAAGAAGAATAAGCTGAAAGCTGTTCAAAAATCAACAAGTACAGTGAAACCTGTTCAAGATGAAAGTAACATCATGGGCTTTTTTAGTTTTGTTGAATTTTCCGTATTATTCAGTTATTCCAAATTTTTACTTTCTCTACTGCATATAATAAGTAGGTGAAGCATTGTATTCTACCCATACATTGCATGTCAAGATTTCATTGGAAATATACATTGTATTTTGAGACCCCTTGAACCACAAAAAACATTTTTAGGAAAAGGTCCGCGTTTGTATGCAGGTCTGTCAACAGCCTAACTCAAAACAAAAATTTGGATAAATACCAAACTTGATATTTAAGTCCACACCTTACAAAGATGCAACGCGAATATTTTTAAGAAAATCCCCCTCCCCACATTTCCTTTTACACTACAAGTTTGACCATTTTTTTTTTTTTTTTATTTTCTGAAAATTGCATGTAATGATTTTGATTAAAATGCCATATGTTTAAATATTTTCATGGTAATTGAAATGTGTATCTTGATTTTTCTGGGAGTGGCCTCTGAAGTTCTCCTCACAATGAACGGGATTGTATAGTGGTAAACTGTAAGAGACAGATAAAATCTTACCATTCAAAATATTTTGATCTCGTTAAAGCACATACATTAAGCCAAATACATTTATTTATGATGTAATCCATTTCCAAGATATTTCTTATTATTGGTTTGCTTTTCTCAATACTTAACACTCTTGTCAAATAAGAAGTCTTCCCCCCCCCCCTTTTCCTGGTCAAGCAAAGAAAATGAAATGAAAAGCCATCAAATAGTGACAAGCTCTTAAAAGCTTTTACCATTGCTGACGCTTACTGCATTCCCCTATTACCATTATACCAGGATTAAATACGCAATAAAATCATTTATTCAAAGCTTTATCTAGATTAACAAGAACTAGAAAGAAGAATAAGCTGCTGTATGAAAGTTTGTGGAAAAATACGTAAAGAAAGCCATATGAATGTAACACGTAGATTTTAAGTCTAATTGTAAACATATATGCTAATAGACTATTTATATGTACATTTTGTTAAAAACACTCATCTTACTGTACGCATAATTTGATATCCACTGTAGTATATTACAGTATTTCAGGTACCAAATCTTTCACTGATTAAGAACATTTTAATAATTTACTTGAATCTCTTCGTCCTTGCACTAACGCAAGCCACAAAATATTAAACATAATTAACAATATTATACATAAACGAGAAAATGCCACATTTTTATTTCAAAATGCGCAGCTTTTCTTACAATATTACAATATTCCGTTCAAGTGACAGACATCTGTCATCCACTTGTATCAGTGATAAAACCTGTTTGTGCCATTTTGTACTGTATCCTTTACCTTTTATGGCAGCAATTGTAAGGTTACGCTCTCCGCGATTGCAAAATTTCGACTGGGTTTTTGGATTCCATAATTACTGTATTCAACTTATCCGCCATTGCTTCAACTATGCAAGTCTCTTGGATAAAGTTTGTTTTATTTACTTATATACACCTTAGCGTATGTCGATACGTAGTACTGATGGCTAATACTGAAGATGACCTACAACGATTGTTACATAGTTTTGTAAAGAATGCAGAGACATGTCACATGAAGGCATCTACAGAAAAAAAAAAAAAAAACAACTAAAAGTATGTGTGGCTCAAAAGAACCAATAAAGTGCAAGCTGGAAATAGGTAAGTAAATTATCGAACAGGTGATAAACTTTAGATATCTTGGAGTAGACATAACGAGCGATTGTCAAATAATAAATGAAGTAAGAAATCAAACACAAAAAACAGCTAGAATTTCAGGATACCTACGTGACCTGATCTTTAAAAATAAATACCTCAACACAGAAAGTAAAATTAAAATTTATAAACAGCAGTTAGAGCAATATTAAACTACTGCACAGAAACTAGTAAATCCAAACACTTATGAGAACAGCAGAAATGAACACTTAAAAACAATGCTATGGAAAACAAGATTGGATAAAGTAAAAATGAGACATCAAAATTCTTAGGCTTTCACGGGCGGTGTCTAGCTATAGTATAATCCGGGCTTGTCGGCCGTGGTGTACTAGGCTCCTCCTTCTTCTTCCCAGACGGCAGTAGAGTACTTCTACCTTGCCGCTGCTACCGAAGATGTCTGCCGTAATCGCAGACGAAACGTCTGGAAAGAAAAAGGAGGATCCCAGAAGACCATGGCCCATAAGCCCAGATTATACTATAGATAGTAAAAATGAGATAGTTCGACAAGAATCTGACATAACGGATGTGGTTAAATTCATAAAAGCAAGAAGAACAGAATGGAACTCGCACGTAGAAAGAGCAGAGAGATGCAGATTGATAAGAACAGCCAGTGATCTTGTACCATATGGAAGGAGAAGAGGTCGTCCAAAAAGAGATGGAAAGGAGGATGTCTTTCATCACCGTCAGACAAAGCGAGAAGACAAACAAGCGAAAGCTTAAACAAAAGAAGAAGATACATCTTAGGAATAATTGTTTCTTTTAATGTCTATTTATCAACATTACAATACTCATCATTGCAATTCAAAAATTACTTACAACATTAATGGTTATTTAACATACTCAACTACAATTCATTATTTCCTTTTTCTTCTTCATTTAGATTAATAACATTTTATGTTTGATATTCTAAGTTATGTTTCAGTACATAGTTATAATTTTTCATTATTACAATGTTCGTTTGTTTTCGTGAAGCAATCAGAATTAATATGCTGTAATTATTGTACCATTTAACAAAAAATGACACATAGTAACTATATCGTCCCCTAGTCCTCATTTTGACCAAAGATATAGATATCCTCTTGTTGATATTCCACAAAATCCACTTCTGTTTCTTGAAATTCCGTCCTCCTTTGAGAATGCCTTTCTTGATCAGCATCCATTCTTATTATTGAATATCCAGAATCAATTTAGTTACATACATCAAATACTTGAATCATTATAAACAATTTTTAAACAAATCAATACATCATTTTCATTTTCTTTCAATCAAAATTACTTTTGGATTATAATTTTCACATCTGCCAGAACACAAACGTGATATCCCTGAGTCTCAGAATCTTATACAGTAGCATTATTTTCTCCTTTTGATCAATCATCAACTATCGTTAAAATTATTTATTTTACCTTCGACTGTCTAAAAATTACATCATAGGTACTCTTAATGAAAACCATCTGCTTTCTATACAAGACAACAATGTTTTATGTTTCAGGTTTCGAAATTTGTGCTGGTGTTCTTTAGGTAAGTATAATCTTTCGCTTTTGTAGTACATACATACATAATAATTGAAACACTAGCTTACATAATACTTCATTAAAGTGACAGGCTGATGGTGTTTATCTTCCAGAAATTGCTTGATTTCCTGCTTCTTCCAGAACTGTGCAGCGACGTTTTATATATACCATAGCATATCCCTCCTACCGAAATCCTCTCCTCCACTACCCACAATGCCTCACGGCATAAATACTTCCGTCACATCTCCATTGTTGCTGTCTCTCTTGTTTAAAAAATGTCATTTTTACTTTTGATTCCTTTCCTACCTTCTCTTTCGCTCCCTGTTTATTCGACTCCATTTTCTTCGTCTTTTATTTTGTGTGTTGGTCTCCCCCACCCCTTCCTCTTTTCGTCATCTTTTGTTTTACGGAGTACAATGAGTCAGCTGCAGAGTTTTAATTTGCATGTTGAAAACGTAGGAACCTCCCCTCCTCCTTTCGACCCATTTCCCAATTCAAGCCTCTTCTCGATTCCCTCCCCCTTTTCACTACTTACGCGCCCCGAGAGAATGGCTTGAATGTACACATACTGCTCTCGTACAAGATGATCAGTGATGCTCTTTTCTATAGAGAAAAAAACGCTGCGTTGGCCATGTTCAGCTTTGCAACTTCTTTGTTTACCTGTTGCTGCTTAGAGGGTTCACGATCTGCATGGCAAATATATTCGCTTCACGGCTTTCCTCATTTTACTGCCTTTATAGAAAGATTTAGGAAATCCTGGGTGTTAACACTATTGATTCTTAGTTTCCCTACAAGATTCTACTAAAAATCTGATGTGTAGCATTCACGAGATTTTTTTGTATATTCACGATTCGTGCAAGTTGTTAATCGAGATAAACTTTCATTACATATTTATACATTTCGTTGTAGATCTAAGAAGGCAGTAAACTAAAGCCATAGCTAAATGTTTAAAAAATTGGTCGTAATATAATGTCTTTTGATATCATTACCTTTGGATGACCACAAAAGGAAGAAAGAGAGAGAAACAAAGAAACAAACAAAGCAAGCAAAGTCAAGTAAGCAAAGCAAGCAACGCAAGCAAGCAAGCAGGCAAGTAAGCAAGTTTGCAGTTGAGATAAGAACATATTTGAAAGTTCAAACCAATAGACAGTAAGGAATGCCAACATCATTACATTTACTAGGGCATTTTATGTAATTCAAGCATTAAAACGTCTTATTATGACGAAGTAAATCGTCAGTGCCAGAAAATGAATGATGTAATTACTATGGCAACAAGACAACAATGACTTCATCACCACCACAACAACATAATTTTCTCCAGTATACCTCTAAGAAAACCAGTAATCGTAACATTTGCAAGTGCAGCAACATTTAAAAGAAGAATCACCTCATTACATTTATTTTGAAACCCAAATCAAAAACAATACACATTAACTTTTCTGGAATTAAAAAAGTCTCAGCACTCTTGGCTTCGCTCAAAATGTCAAGTAGAATAAAATCCATTAATAATTGGGTAATGACGCTTACATAATAACGGAACGTAACCTGCACTTTAACATAAATGAACCTATTTATTACTATTATATCTCAAATGTTTCATTCTATAAAATATTTATAATTTAATATGACAATTGTCATTCCCGTATCAATTGTGTTTTAAAGAGGTCTACATTTTACTTTCTCTACATGTACTATGTACATATAGTATAGAGAAGGTAAAGTATTCCATAAAAAATTCCGTACTAAAATTTCATGAAATACATGTTTTGAGACCCCTGAATCAGATAAAAATTTACAAAAAGGTGACTGTGTGTGTCTGTATGTGTCTCATATATATTTATGTATGTGTCTGTCTGTGGACACCATAGCTCAAAACGAAAAGACTGTTAAATTCTAAAGTTGGTATTTAAGTTTACTCTCTCCCAAGGATGCGACACGAAGATTTTCAAGAAAATCCCCGGACCTCAGACTATCCTTTACAAGGAAACTTTTTTGAAAATTTTGTTTATCTTAAAATTGACTCTGGGGATTTTGATTAAAATACCGGATATTAAAGATATTTACAGGACAAATAAACTATCTATCTTGAATTTTCCGAGAATAGTCTCTGAAGACCTCTTTATTCTGGATACAATTTGCATAACTGGTACACTGTAAAGAGATAAATAAAAACTTATTTCACAATAAATGTTATTGGTTTATATTTTAAGCTACTTAAATTTTTCTCTAATGATAGGTCATCTTTCGTTTTATCTCTCTTTTGTTTCTGTGGCTGTGCAAAGTGAAATCCAAATTTCAATTGTTTCACATAGCGACCAACTTTTTAAAAATATATGATTATCGCTTTAGCCTAGTTTATTACTTTATTTTTCTTCTACCAAGAAGTAACTAATACAACCGTTTCTGCTAACCTTTATCTCGATTACCACAATGCTAATTAAATACTTTTTGTGTCAGTAGTTAGTAGAGAAAGTCATGTGAATGGAACACATCAGACTTTGTTTTTGTATAGTAAGTCTTTGTCTATCTTTTACGGTTTACCAGTTATGCAACGTCTTTCAGAGTGAACAGGACTTCAAAGGCCATTCCAAGAAATTGTGCACATGCATTTCATTTGTGGTGAAAGTATCTTAAGCATATGATATTTTAATCAAAAACGTAAGTGTCTGTTTGAGAAAATAACACGTTTCGAACAATTTCCATGTAACTGATAGTTTGAGGTAGGAGATTTTCTTGAAAATCTTCATGTCACACATAGAAGATGCTAAATTCCAATACTTCTAAAATTGTTTTTCTTTTACTTCAGGTTCCCTGAAAAATAATTTTGCGCGAAATATAAGTATTGTATTTTTGGGTGGAATTCAATACTTCCTCTACTTTCTGTAATTACTTAGTAAAGAAAAGTCCCTACACACATGAATAACCTCATATATATGTAGATATGTATTTAGGTATGTAGTATGTAGATATGTATCATATACATACATATATGAATCTGCAATATTTTTGGACGAAACTTTGAATACTCATATTTCAGGACGCTGTAAATATTCTTATAATTTTCAACGTAATGATAAAATTTATTGAAGTACATTTCAATTTGTTTTAATTTCTCTAGCACGTATGTACATACAATGTACATAGTAACTAGAGAAGAATATTGTATTCCACCCAAAAATTCGATGTCGAGATTTCACCGGAAATATATGTTATGATGTTCCCCGAGTCTTTTTAGAAAAAGTTCCTTCCTAAGGTCTGTGGACAGCATAGCTCAAAAACGAAAAAATCATTAAGTACTAAACTTGGTATTTACGTTTATCTTCCAAGTAGGTGATACGAAAATTTTCAAGAAAATCCGCCCCCACCATAAACTACCCTTTACAGGAAATATCTTTTGAAAATGTTGTCTTTCTGGAAAACGGCTCTAATGATCAAACCTAAATAAAAAAATTAAAGACAAAGATAAACATCTCCTCCATGCACTATGCTAAAACGATAGTCAAATATTTTAAAAGCTGGTCGCTATGTGAAACGATTGAGGTTCGGTTTGCTTTGCATAGTCCGTTGAGAAAAGTTAGGTAGTTTAAAACTAAAACCATTTACAAGGAATATCTAAAATAGTTAATTCCACAAGAAAAATGTATTTTAATGAGAACTACAGCTTTTGGGTATTAACTTTTTGTCTTTCTCTTAGGGTTTAACCGTTATGGAAAATTCTGCAAAACTCATCCAGAATAAAGAAGTTTCTAAGGCTATTTACAGAAAATTCAAGACACACATATTATTTGTGATACAAATATCTTTAATATACGACATTTTAATCAAACTTGTTACAGCCATTTTAGAAAAAACAAAAATTTTAAAAAAAAATCTATGCAAAGTGTAGTTTTTTTTAAATCTTCGTATCGCATCCTTGAAAGATACTAAACATAAATACCAAGTTTGGTTTTCAACATTTCACAGTCTTTTCGTTTTTGAGCTATGCTGCTCCGCCCACAGACCACACTGACCTTTTTTTATAAATACTTTTTTCGGAACTCAGGGAACCTTAAAATATAATTCAGGTGAAATCTCGACATTCAATTTTTGGGTGGAATATAATACCAATACCTTCTCTAGCTACTATGCATGTGCTGTGTGCATGCCTGCTAGAGGGAGTAAAAATTAATTTAAACCTATAGCTCTGAGAGACTCACATTTACCTCTGAAACATGATAAAATAGTCTTGGAATATAGTCTTGGTCCTCTTCTAACTCTTCTTTAATCCTAGCCCTTCATCATGATCATGATCATCTTCTTTTTCTTCATTCGAGATTTTGACCCTTTAGTCATAAATTCCATTGTAATTTCGGCTATAGAAATTTGGTCTAAATTTTGTAGGCTCGCTCTTGAGCTTTTTTCCTACATACCTATGTTCACTTTCAAGTACTTTAATTTGGCGTATACCTCTTACAGAAAACAGAATTCTTTTGTTCCTTTTTATGGCCACTTTAACTCTATGGTGCAGTTTTTTACTTAAATATACTTAATTTAATAATTAACACAAACATTCTTAAATTAACCCCATGAGTAAAACATTTCCTAAAAAGAAAAAGAAAATTCCAAAATATCAACATTTATTAAAAATATTAAAGCAAAAAAATTATATGTAAACCATATCGGGGGCTTTTGATTGGAACACTGTTGCTCTACCCTCTGAGCGTTTACTGTAGGTCTTTCACATCACATTCACACTACCAGATTCTGTGGGGGATAGATAATAATTCTAATTAAAGAAACATTTATATTCAACAGCTGGGAATCAAACCCACGACTTAAAAAAATCTTGAAATCCTAGACAGGACTGCATTCTTGGAAGATTCGTTCGCATTATCTGTCTTACCGAGAAGAAGACATTTTGCTGAAAGCTGCGACGGTACTATCCTACCTGGGTCGCTCGTCAGCTCGTGACAACTCGGCTACTTAGACGTGTTTAAAATATTTCTTCCCTAGCCATTTTCAATGTACATTTGTCCCCTCTTAGTATAATTTATATTATTTGCTACAATTTATATCTCCCTTTTAAATAACTTTTAGCCCCGTGACAAGACATGTACTTTCTCAGGGGGCACCCACTAGGATGAAGTGGGAAGATACAACCAGGAGCGATGGTACAGCAATGATAGGTTCGTGCAGTTTGCAGATTGAAAACCCGGACAGGCAGACCGGGCTCCTGCCCCCTTAGCGCCCTCGCCAGGAGCAGTCATCCCGGCAACCAGCCGAAGTCGGAGGTAGGAGATAACCACTTTGAGCACACCTTTCCCCTGCTGAGCACCATCATGGACACGTGCAACTCTGAAAGATGAACGAAATTATAATGGGAACGTAGGTAGGCCAGTTAAGGGAAGCGAATCCGCGACCTCCCGAAAACAGGCCACAGACGAAACCATCTGAGCCTTCGCGCGCTCGGTATACCTCCCCCCTCAAAAAAATACTTTACTAAGTAACAACATTTTCTATGAAATGAGGCATGTTAAGAATAATGAAATATTTTTTTCTATACAATGACGTGAAATAATTTGGGTGTACTACATCCACGAAACCAAGTGGCTCTGGGACTGGAATTTGGGAGGTGGTGGTTCGTTCCCGCGGCCGTCCTCTCTGAAAAATTACTTTTTTGGGGGATTAATCCGGTTACTAGGCGAATGCTGGGGAAATGTCTTCATTCCCTCGATTTTCCTGTACCTTCATTTCATCTCAAATTCGTCAAATCTCTCTCAGGTTTGCAAGTGTTGGAGAGGACGGTGCCCTTCCATGGTTGTGAGTGTGTTTTCGAAATACAGTTCTCGGCAGCAGAATGGCCTTAGCGTTGTCTGTAGGACGCTGGAGTTCTTCAGACGTGGCGTGCGGGCTTCTAGAGCTCCCCGCGTCAATTAGAAGAACTGCTTGGACTATGTTATAGACCCACCACAGTGGTTATACACGCACATTCACAAAATTTATTCAAAAATATGCAGAAAACCTAAAAAATTACATAACACATTTTTGTTTTTGTGAAAATTACCATTTAATCTCTCCCTAAAGCCCTTTCGGAGCTGACCCCATTGCACATCCGGGGGGCACCTACCTTCGGTGCGAGGGGTTCCGGGTTCAATTTCCGGAGGGGATGGGAGTTTTTCTGTAGCCAAAATTATTTCCATCCTTTCCAGTCTGTAGGTATGAATGAGAGTGTAAATGTGCATGTGTAAAGTTCAAGATATTTCATCAAATAATATTTCATCACGTTAAACAAGTGAACAATATGAACCAACATACAGTGCCAAGGGAACGCATTTCGGTTAATAACCGCCAGATGGTAATGTTACCACAGCTATTTTGTTGCTAAATGGCCGTAGTACCACTATATTTTCCCTCCCCATTCAATGTTAAGGCAACGTACCAGTTTATGACGCAAGGCAGCAGTGAAATTCAAATACACTTTATGTATTAACTGTCCTTTCCTTACTCCTCCTTTAAAATAAAAAAGCAAAGAAGCTTTCCTAGCGACGAACACCTAGAGTACGTACTTATTTATTTGCCGCTAGATGGTCGTAGTAGTATTTTTCCTTTCCATTCAATGTTAAGATAACAAGCAGTTATCGAGACAATGACGCAATGCAGCAGCGAAATTCAAATATATTTTTAGGTATTCTATGGTTTAACATAAAGAAGCAAAAAGCTTTCTTGGCGACGAACACCTAGTATTAGTATTTATTTATTTGTCACTAGATGACCGTATTAGTATTTTTCCTTTCCATTCAATGTTAAGAAAACGCAACAGTTATTGAGACAATAACGCAATGCAGCAGTGAAATACAAATACATTTTTAGGTATTAACTGTCCTTTCCTTACTCCTATCGTTTAAAATAAAGAAGCAAAAAACTTTCCTGGGACGAACACCTAGAGTAAGTACTCATTTATTTTCCGCTAGATGGCCGTAGTATTGCTAAATTTTTCTTCCCCGTTCAATGCTAAGGGAATTCACCCGGTTATGGAGTCAATAACGCAAGCCAACAGTGACAATCAAATATAATTGTTATGTATTAAATATCGTTCCCTTGGTCACATTGTTTAAAAAAAGAAATAAGTATACTTTTGTTGTAAGTATTTAAAATGAACGAGTTATAAACTATGCACATAACCAATAATCCTTTTTGAAATCTGAAAATGACGGAGAAATGACGGGACACGGATAGTAAACCATTTTAGGTTAACTTCCTATTGCAGATGTTGGTTATTTCAGTGGCTATTTATGTGGTACATGAGCTAGATAAAGGTGATTTCATCAAAATATGAAGACACCATCTCGCTGCAATTGCGGTGCTCTTAATACAGTTTATCAAGTAATATTTTGGGTTAAATGGATAAATGTAAAACACAAAACTATCATCAAATAAAAACTTATCACTTGCCCAACCAGATCTACTTGCTCCTTATTTATGTCATTGTTAGCCTTAAAAATGGCTGTTTTGACATAGAAGAAAATGAAGAAAAATATGGAAAACATTAGGAGTAAAGGAAAGAAAGAGATTCGGAAGAAGCATGAATGTTACTTTGTGACTTAATGTAATTTATTACCTATTTCAACGTTTACCCGCCACACTATGAAAGCGCTGCCATTAATGTTATTATGCCAACGACATCCTTGCTTACCCACGCTGTTAACTGCATATGTCATCGTTTCCACACTACCTTATGGGTGCGCTGACTTCGTCCTTTTCGCAATACCAACTATATATGCTACATTGCGCAGATCATTGTCATTCATTGCGCTTTGCAGATGCAAAGACATTATTAGACTTTAGCAATGGGAAAATTCCTGTTGACAGTTATACTGGCCTCATTTCGTTCCTACTAAATTTTTGTCACTTCACAACGTCAAAAGAAAAATTAATATCGAAAGTTGTCCTAAATATTCGTGTAAGTTGCAAAGGTTATGCTTGGTTGAGCGAACGAGCCATTTAACAGCAACTAATAAGAATGAAGAATGATTTGAATGTACAAATTCAGGGTAACATTTAAGGACAAATTCATTCATTTAAGTCGATCGATTCCAGTACCGATCCACATGAAGACGTCAATTATCTAACTGAATGCCTAATTTCATTGGATTTGCCAGGAATACCGCCAAGCAATTTACAGCTCAAGGTTGATTCAGTAATAATAATGCTATGCAATCTCAAACAGACGAAATTGTGCAACAGAACAAGACTCGCTGTTAAACAAATTATGAAAATTTGATTTAAGTTACTATAATAATAGAAAAGTTCAAAGGCGAGGATGTGCTTATTCCAAGAATACCACTAATGGCAACCGACTTTCCTTTTGAATTTAAGCGTTTTCAGTTTCCCGTGCGCCTTGTATTCTCAATGGCAATAAATCCCAATGTCAACCGTAAGAAATGTGTGAAATATACCTTGAAGTGCCGTGTTTTTCGCATGGGCAGTTGCACATTGCGTGCTCGAGAGTCGGCAAAGAATCGGCGGCATTTGTTTTCTCTCCGGAAGGAAAATTGTATATTACAAGGCATTACAATTAAGTATTGTCAAATTATTTAATTATAATTTTATTTCATTGCATGCTCGTATTGGAAACGGAAGATTTTGTCTCAGTTTTTTCATTAGGTACATCACCCGTGCGAAGCCGGGGCGGGCAGCTAGTATTTAAATACATTTTAAAATATAACATTTAAAGCCTTGTATTCATAAATTTTGAAATTTAAATATCTGTTGACTTAGAAAGCTATAATTTATAAACTTTCTCTATCAAAACTTTATTACATTTATGAGCTAGTAGTTAGGCTTAAGAATTTTTAAATGGAAGGATAATGAAATTATTAAATTTTATATCGTAAAGTTATTATGTATTAAGACGTTTTGAAGTCAAACTTATCAGAAAATAGGATTTGCATATGTTCTTATTTGTGATATTTAATACTCAAATAATGAATTAATTTTATATGAGAGCAGCAACGTATATCTATTTATTTGTGTTAACCTACTATAATTATGGATATAACCAGCAATTCATAGTCCGCCAAATTACTGTACACGTCTGTTTTATTATACAAGTTATATAGCCTTCTTAGGATTTAAGGCATATTACTTTTACCTTTTTTTTAACTTTACTTAAAAACTGTCCAGCATTTCTACTCTCCTTTCTAAAAATGTCTATTCAAGTAACTTTTCTGTCTAATTTAAACAATTTCTACTTTAAGAGACTCTTCACCACAGGTCAATTCTTAGGTAGTAAAAAACACGCATGTTTTCAATATCTTTTTTTCTTCCACAAATGGTGCATTGTTATGGGAAAATTTATATGGTTTAATTTAATGGAACAGCTGCGTTACGTGTAGGTTAGAAAGATTTTCGATGGCCTTATTCCAGTGACACTTTTTTTTTTTTTTCCATTCTCTCTTACGAAAACCCCAGTTCTTTTCCCATTTTCTTCGTTTCGCGCCTCCAATTTTTGCCTCATTTAGTTGAAGTGCTGTACAAATTAGCCTGCAGATGGCATGTTGAGAAAGAAACAATGGCAGACAGAGTACATGACGTTATACATAACTATATTTCATGTCTAATGAAGAGCGCTTAAAAATAAAGCTGGAGGGGAAGAGAAAGAAAGAGGGAGATAGGGATGGAGGACAGAGGAGAAATAAAAAACACAAAAGAGCGAGATAGAAATTATTTTTGCAGGATAGTGATCTGTATTCATGCAGAAACAAAACAACAATGCCACATAACAATGCCTGTCGACAATGCACGTCCGAGTTCTACCATCCTCATCTTCTGGAGCGCGCAAGTGAGATTCAAATTGCGAAAAGGAAGAAGTGCAGTTTCCAGCATCGACTCAATTCTTTATCGCTTCAAACTTCAGTCATTGCATTAATATGAATTTTTTTAATAAGAATATCGTAATTTCTCTAATAAAACTAATAATTATTGAAAAACTAATGAAAATCCTCATTTTTATAAGCCCAAAATCTCGGGCTAGATTTGCTAAAGTATACAACGAATACTATGTAAGGAAAAGTCATACTCGAGGGGCAATGACAGCACCTAGCTTAAGGATATACAACTGATGAAAATAAAAATAAAAAATCTGATGTGTTCCATTCACGTGACTTTCTCTACATCTCTGCAACAAATTATTGTTAAAAAGCTTATACTTCTATTTACTCCATGCTAATTGAGAAAAATTAGCAGAAATAGTCTTATTACTTGCTTCCTTGTACATAGAAGCGATAAAAGGGAGTACCATAGGTTAAAGTGATAGTCAAAAGCTGGTTGTTGTGGGACTGAAGTTCCTTTGTTTGTATGGATAGGAGTTGAGAAATTCCTATATGAGAAGTATAAGTTTTTTGAAGCTGAAACCAATAACAAGGAATATTTCAAAAACGATAAACTCCACGAAAAAAATGTATACAACATAAATTGTGCGTTTTAAAGTGCTCAACATTTTTTGTGTGGTAAGGTTTTGTGTATCTCTTACGGTTTAGCGCTTATACAAAATTCCATAAAATTCATCCAGAATAAAGTAGTCTTCAGAGGCTATTCCCACAAAATTTAAGATATACATATTATTTGTCAGGTAAATATATTTAATATAAGATATTTTAATCAAAATAGTTAGAGCCATTTTTGAGAAAATCAAAATTTTCGAAATTTTTTCCACGTAAAGGGTAGTTTCGGGTGGGGGATTTTCTTGAAAATCATCGTGTCGAATTCTTGGAAGGTACCAAACTTAAATACCAAGTTTGGTATTTAACGGTCTTTTCGTTTCTGAGCTACACACACACACACACACACACACACACACACACAGAGGCACACATACACACGGACCTTTTTCCAGAAATGTTTTTTTTTTGGATCCAGAACATGTATTTCTGGTGAAATTTCGGTATCGAATTTTGGGGTGGAATACAATACAATACCTCTTCTATACACTATGTACATAATACGTGTAGAGAAAGTAAAAATGAGCAGAAATAGCCTTATTATTAGTTCCTTGTAATCAAAAGCTGGTTGTTATACGAATGAACTTCCTTTGTTTGGATGGACACGAGTTGACAAATACCTGTATGAGAAACGTATACGTTTTTTAAACCTGAAACCAAAAACAAGGAATATCTAAAAAATGATCAACTCCACGAAAAAAATTATATAATATAAATTGTGGGTTTTGATGTTTTCTTCATTTTTTGTGTGGTAAGATTTTGTCCATCTCTTATGGTTTAGCAGTTATGCAAAATTCTGTGAAATTCATCCAGAATAAAGTAGTCTTCAGAGAATATTTCCAGAAAATTCAAGATAAGCATTTTATTTGTCAGGTAAATATCTTTCATATACGATATTTTAATCTAAATCGTTAGAGCCATTTTTGAGAAAATCAAAATTTTCGAACAAAGTTCCATGTAAAGGGTAGTTGGTGGTGGGGAATTTTCTTGAAAATGTTCGTGTCCCATCTATAAACAAAATAACAAACTTAAATACCAAGTTTGGTGTTTAACGGTCTTTTCGCTTTTGAGCTATGCTGTCCACACACACACACACACACACACACACACACACACACACACACACACACACACATACACCCACAAAAACGCACACGCACCACACATACGGACCTTTTTCCAGAAATGTTTTTTTTTGGATTCAGGGGGATCCAAAACACGTATTTCCGGTGAAATTTTGGTATCAAATTTTTGGGTGCATTACAATATCTTCTCTATACACTGTGTATATAGTACGTGTAGAGAAAGTAAAAAAGAAAGAAAGAAAAATAGTCAACGCAGAAACGATGAATGACTCCAATTCTTCTTATGTCAAATTAAAAACCTAATAAATAAACAAAATGTTATGTGTTTATTTAAGGTGTTTTAGACAAGTCTATCATCAGAAGTAGTTATACGTACTTTATTTATTAGAAAAAAATTCTAAATAACTCTCTTTTTTCTGTATTTTAACGTTCTTTATGCTGGTAGATTATATTGAATGAAATTAGTGAAATTATACTCAAATTATCCCATGGGTCCATATAACTTAGAGTTACTAAGAAATGGCTTTATCCGGGTAATTCACCTTAGTCCAGATTCGAACTCGGGATATCTTGAACTTAAGGTTATCCTCACATCGTGGCCAAACGCGTATTAGTTGTCTTAACAATCATTCAGTTGCACAATGATCAGAATTTACTTTTGAATTCGCGGCTAAACGCACGCTGCAATATCCAAGTGCGGGCTAGATTTGAAATCACATCATTTTCATTTTTTAATGTTATAAAATGTATAAAATATTTTTGTTGAAATTCAATCAAAGTTTCAAAATGTGTAGAATATACACACACCATTTTACAGGATGAGATACATGCTAATGTCAATATTAAAATGTAAAAATATTTTTCTTCGAAATATGATTAGTTTTATGGACCTTGATAAATCGCACTACAGAGATGATGTAATTAAATTAGAACACCGATATTACCCTGAGAGGCCCGGGACTTATCAGCTGACCCTAGTATATATATATATATATATATATATATATTTTAAATCTTAAGAATTGTACTATCATGTTAATAGATTAATAAAAGAGCAGTACTTCAATGAATACCAGCAGTGTATGCAATACAAGGTAATAAAACCACTAATTTGTAGCCAAGAGAGATAGCAAAATTACATCCAATTAGCGATCCATTATCTTATCACTTTATCAAACATAATTACATCAACATACAGTATAAAAATTAAAATATTCTGGCTTCTGGCCCTGAGGTCCCGGATTCGATTCCCGGCTGATGCAGGGAGTTTTCCTTTAATTAGAATAATTTACAATCCCCCACAGAGTCTGGAAGTATGCATGTGAGAGTGCATGTGAGAGTGAATGCTTGAGTAGTATAACAGTGTAATACTGAAAAAATCTGATGTGTTCCATTCACATGACTTTCTCTATATCTCTGTAAATTATTATTGTTAATAAGCTTATATTTTATTTATTTCATCTTAATCGAGAAAAATTAGCAGAAATAGTCTTACTTCTTGCTTTATTGTAAGTAGAACCGAAATAAGGGAGTACCATAGGTTAAAGTGAAAGCCAAAAGATGGTTGCTATGTGACTGATGTTCCTTTGTTTGTATGGACAGGAGTTTAAAAATTCCTGTATGAGAAAAGTATAAGTTTTTCAAAGCTGAAACCAAGAAAAAGGAATATATCAAAATCCGATCAACTTCACGAAAAAAATGTATATAGCATAAATTGTGTGTTTTAACGTACTCTACATTTTTTGTGTGTTAAGTTTTTGCCCATCTCTTACGGTTTGGTAGTTATGAAAAATGCATCCAGAATAAAGTAGTCTTCAGAGATTATTCCCAGAAAATTCAAAATATAAATTTTATTGTCAGGTAAATAACTTTAATATACGATATTTTAATCAAAATCGTTAGAGCTATTTTTTAGAAAATCAAAATTTTCGAAAAAAGTTCCATGTTTGGGGTGGGGGGATTTTTCTCAAAATCTTCGTGTCGCATCCCTGGAAGATACTAAACTTAAATACCAAGTTTGGTACTTTACCGACTTTTCGTTTTTGAGTTATCGTGTTCACAGACACACGGACACACACACACACACACACACACACGGACTTGTTTCTGAAAATATTTTTTTTTTTTGGATACAGGGGACACTAAAACATATATTTCCGGTGAAATCTCGGTATCGAATTTTTTGGTGGAGTGCAATACATTCTCTATACACTATGTACATAGTGCGTATAGAGAAAGTAAAAAGTAACGTTGATAAACCCTAGAGTTCAGAGAGAAGACAGCAGCAGTTGTTTTAAAGCAAAGCCCCCGATATGAACATAGAAGTTAAAAGGGACTGTATAAATGAAATAATAATAAAAACATATATCATGTGTTCTATTCACGTGTCTTTCTCTACATATTCTGCAAAACATTATTCTTAAATATCCTTATTACTTTCTCTTGCCCCGTATGTACAATATACATAGGGATAGAGAAGTATTGCATTCCACCCAAAAATTCGATGTCGAGATTTCACCGGAAATACATGTTTTAAGACCCCCTGAATCCAAAAAAAGCATTTCCAGAAAAAGGTCCGTGTATGTGTGTGTCCGTGTGTCTGTGAACACGATAACTCAAAACGAAAAATAGCTAAAATACCAAACTTCGTATTTAATTTCAGTATCTTCCTGGGATGCGACACGAAGATTTTGGGAAAAATCCCCCCACCCCAAACTACCCTTTACATGGAACTTTTTTTCAAAAATTTTGATTTTCTTAAAAATGGCTCTAAGGATTTTGATTAAAATATCATATATTAAAGATATTTACGTGACAAATAAAATGAGTATCTTGAATTTTCTGGGAATAGCTTCTAAAGACATGTATATTCAAGACGAATTTTGCTTAATTTGGCATAATTAATAAACCGTAAGAGATAGACAAAAACTTCCTATACAAAAGTACACAATTTACGTCATATACATTTTTTTTTGTGGACTTACCGTTTTCGAGGTATTATTAGTTTCAGTTGTGAAGTACTTGTAATTTTCTCAGACGGGAGTGTCCGTTTTTCTTTTGTTCTACTCCTGGCCAAGAAAAGAAGCGATTAAAACATTTGACTATCGATTTAGCCTAGTGTATTTATTTTCTTCCTTCTTATAGGAACTAAGTAATAAGAACATTATGCTGAATACCTCGATTAACAAGGTGCAGAAGGAAGAATAATCTTATGTAAGAAGTTTGTAGAATGGCTAGAGAAAGTCATGTGAGTGTAACACATCAGATTTTTTCCCTTCTTCTTCATGCTAATCGAGATAAACGTTAGCAGAAGTGGCTGCATTACTTAATTCCTTCTAAGTCGAAGGGAAATGGGCTAAAGGGATAGTCGAATGTTTTAGAATTTGTGCCATGTGATGAAATGAAAATGTCCTTCATTTTGCATGACCAGGATGAAAAAAGTGAAAAGCGACTCCCATTTGAGAAAAAAGTAAATATTGGGACTTTTAAAGCCAATAACAATATTTTATAAATAATTACTCCATAAAGAAAACTGAATATGGCAAATTGCATGCTTAATGAGATTACATTTTTTGTGTCAGATTTTTGTTTATCTCTACAGCTTACCAGTTAGCAACATCGATTTAGAATGTTAAGGACTTTAGAGGCTATTCCTAAAAAAATCAGGTTTTATATTTTATTTGTCATCATTTATTAATATACGGTATTTAAATCAAAATCGTAACAGCCATTTTTGAGAAGATCGAAAAGTGCAAAAATCATGCATATAAGGGCAGTTTGTGGTAGTCTTGTCGCATCCTTGGACAGTACTAAACTTAAAATACTTTTCGTTTTGAGTTATGCTGTCCACATACATGTAGATAGTCAGACAAGCAGACAGACAGGTAGATTAACACACACGGACCTTTTTCTATAAATTAATTTTTAATTCGGGGTCCTCAAAACATGTATATCTGGTAAATATCTTTTGGGTGGAATACAATACCTTCTATACCTACTATGAATGCACAAACTAGGTGGCCCAACTGCCCCTTATTTGATGTAAGTAGATATCTCTTGGTGTGTTAAAAGAGTAGCAGAACTCAACGGGGATATTTCAAGTTAAAACGTGCCAGTGGAGTACTGGCGAGAGTGAACTTCACTTAAACGTCTTGCTATCAGCGGAGGGAGACTGTGAACATAATGCACTATTGTGAAGGGTAAACCGAATGTGGCTCTCGCATAGGTCCTCATTGGCCGGTTTTAATTTAAAATACTCACGTAGAGTTCTGCAACTCTTTAAATGCACCAAGGCATATCTGCACACGACATATGTGGTAGAATTGGCCATCTGCTAGTACTTGGTAGAGAAAGTAAAAATGTTGGCTCGTCGACTGACTTTTGGCTTTCTCTAGCACGTATGTAAAACATACATAGTAGATAGATTGTATTCCACCCAAAGTTTCGATACCGAGATTTCACCGGAAATACATATTCTGAGGCTCCCTGAACCCCTCCAAAGAGTGTTTTTAGAAACATTTATGTGGTCAGCATTACCCAGAATCGAAAAGTCGGTGTCTTCCTAGGATGCGATCCCTAATTTTATGTGGAACATTTTTCGAAAAATTTGATTTTCTCAAAAATAGCTTTAACGGTCTTTATTAAAATAATATATATTTAATATATTTTTTGACAATGAAGTGCAAATATATCTTGAATTTTCTGGGAATAACCTCAAAGGCCTATTCATTCTGGATGACTTTTGTATGGCTGGTAAACCATAACAGATAGACAGAAACTTACTACACAAAATATAAATCTCCTTAAAACACACAATTTATGTCATATGCATATTTGCTTTCTCTACACGTACTATGTACATAGTGTATAGAGAAGGTACTGTATTGCACCCAAAACCTCGTTACCGAGATTTCACCGGAAATACATGTTTTGGAACCCCCTGAATTAAAAATAATTGGAAAAAAGTCCATGTGTGTGTGGACAGCATAGCTTAAAAACGATAATATCATTAAATACCAAACTTGGTATTTAATTTTGGTATTCTCCAAGGATGCGACACGAACATTTTCAAGAAAATCCCCCCTCCCCAACAATCCTTTACATGGCAAAATTTTCGAAAGTATGTTCTCAAAAATGGCTGAAATGATTTTGGTTAAAATACCACACATTAAAGTCATTTCTATCAGAAATAACATTTATATCTTGAATTTTCTGTGAATAGCTTCTAAACACCTGTTTATTCCGGATGAAGTTTGCTAAATTTTGCATAACTAGTAAACCGTAAGAAATAAACTTACTGTACAAAAATGTATATCTTATTAAAACACACAATTTGTGTTGTATACCTTTTCCCTGGAGTTGACCGTTTTCGAGACATGCCTTGTTATTAGTTCAGTTTTATAATAGTTAACAATTAATCTGGGAGATTTCTTGTTATTGGTTTCAGTTTTCCAACCGAGAAGTCATCTTTAGCTTCTTCTTTTGTTTCATTCTTGGCCACACAAAGAGAACCAAATTTCAATTGTTTCACATAGCGAACAGCTTTTAAAAGATTTGAATATCACTTTAGCCTAGAGTATTTTTATTCCCCTTCTACATACAAGGAACTAAGTAATAAGACAGCTCCTGTAATGTTTATCACGATTATCCTGATGCAGGTAAATAATAATCCTTTATAAGAATTGTTTGTTCGCAGAATAGCTAGAGAAAGTCATGTAAATGGAACGACTCTGTGACTCTTGCACTTCGTGGCACGATTAACTGACATTTGCACTTAGGAGTTCAGTTCTGGGAAACCATTATTGCTTGAAGGTGGAGCTTAATTAGGGCAAATCTAACCTAACATAAAATAACATAATAATGTGTTCAGATATAAGGATGACTGAGCATTCATTTACTGAGTTGAACAACAGTATAGTATAAGACATGTGTTTCCACCCGACATTGAACCGGGAACCTTTCGTGTGTTAGACGGATGTTATAAGCACTACACCACGGAAACCTGTTTTTTTTATAATAAATTCATTTGTCTTAGTTGAGACACAACGATGTCCTCCTGGGATTGAAGGATGGTTGAGTGCAAGTGGCACCTAGGTAAGCGTCATGAGTGCAAGTGTCACCGAGTGCATATGTCATTGTGTGCAAGTGTCACCAAGTGCATGCGTAATTGAGTTCAAGTGCCACCAAGTGCATGTGTCACCGAGTGCATGCATCATTGAGTGTAAGTGTCTCCGAGTCATATGTCATTGTGTGCAAGTGTCACCAAGTGCATGCGTAATTGAGTTCAAGTGCCACCAAGTGCATGTGTCACCGAGTGCATGCATCATTGAGTGCAAGTGTCTCCGAGTCATATGTCAATGTGTGCAAGTGTCACCAAGTGCATTTGTAATTGAGTTCAAGTGCTACCAAGTGCATGTGTCACCGAGTACATGCATCATTGAGTGCAAGTGTCTCCGAGTGCATATGTCATTGTGTGCAAGTGTCACCGAGCGCATGTGTAATTGTGTGCAAGTGTCACCGAGTGCATGCATCATTGAGTGCAAGTGTCACCGAGCGCATGTGTCATTGTGTGCAAGTGTCACCGAGTGCATGCATCATTGAGTGCAAGTGTCACCGAGCGCATGTGTCATTGTGTCATATGTCATTGTGCTCAAGTGTCCCGCACCCAAATGGAACACATCAGCTTTTTAAAAAAAAAAAAATGATTGTCTCAAGCGTCTGCACAGGCAGCCATAACAGTCACGCGAGATATCTCAACGGCCAGAAATCCGTTAAGAAGTGCTGCCAGAGAGTTTGCAAGAAGAAGCCATTGAACTGACGTGTGATTTAAAAGCAAACATAATTTTAAAACTCAGATCTTGCATATTTTATCAAACGACCAGATTTTCGATGACTGTTTTTGTGCTATTTTCGTCCACATATTTATGTGAATCAGAACTTTATAATCAAATCAATGCTGGCTAAATGCCACGAATGATTTCCATTGCAGATTTACACATTTAAAACTAAACCTACGAGATCTAGTCAAGGGAAAACAGTGTCAACCTCTCACTGACGTAACAATAGAGACTTAAATATTAAACTGGTTTATAAGTAGTACAGCTTAATCATTCTCTTCATTAGTTAATTTAATGTAATATGCGTAAAACTTTTATTTTTATTTAAGCATATTTAATTATTTTATTTCAGCATATTTATTCAGGACGATGGGCCATTTTTAATTTACAGTGGCATGGATATAGTGACTTGCCACGCATCTCAAAAGGGGGGTGACAAAAGGAGATAGTGGGGGGACCCCGTAGAATTTAGTGTAAATTTTAAACCCCTAAACCTAACTCTAACCCTAACCCTAACCCTAGTCTATACCCTAGTGTTACTTAAATCAAAAGTGTCACAAGAGTTTAGTAGAAACAAAAAAAAATCTGATGTGTTACACTCACATGACTTTCTCTAGCTACTCTACAACCGAACTTCTTATAAAACAAACTTCTTTCAACACCACGCTAATCGAGATAAACATTAGCAGAAATTTATTACTTAGTTCCTTATAGGTAGACTGGAACTAAGGGAATGCACTAGGCTTAAGTGATAGTCAAATGTTGTAAAAGCTGTCGTTATGCGATTGTCATTGCAAATCGCTTCTTTGCTTGACCAGGAATAGAACAAAAGAGAAACGGACACTCCCGTCGGAGAAAAGCATAAGTACTTTACAATTGAAGCTAATGATAAGGAATACCTCGAAAACGGTAAGCTCTACGAAAAAAAAAAAAAGCATATGACATAACTTGTGTATTTTAACAAGATCTACATTTTTTTGTATAGTAAGTTTTTATTTATCTTTTACGTTTTACTAGTTATGTCAAATTAAGCAAAATTCATCCAGAATAAACAGGTCTTTAGAAGCTATTCCCAGAAAATTCAAGATATACATTTTATTTGTGATAGAAATGGCTTTTATGTGTGGCATTTTAATCAAAATCTCGACATCGAATTTTTGGGTGAAATACAATACTTCTCTATCCCTATGTACATTATACATACGGGGCTAGAGAAAGTAAAAACTCTTTATGCGTTACATTTATCTATGCTCATTCTTCTTATAAAAGCTTATTCTTCTATCTTGGGAAAGGGACGATCAGCTGAGTAGGGATAGAACATGTTTTACTCACCCGAATTCTGGTATTGATGAGTAACACATTTATTTTGCTACAAGTCAGGTGCATTGTTGGTTTTGTCCCACTTTGCGCGTCAATAATACTTTCTCCATTGTTATTTAAGTAATTTTGTTTATTCTAAGCATTTTTTTCATACAACAATTATTTCAGGAACTTACTGTGGTTAAGCAAATTATGGTCTTAAAGTTTATAACCATTCCTTATCTTCTTCACGAATATAATCTTACACTGTATTATGGTCAACATATTGTTTCTTTTAAAGGACACTTGGAGTAACAAAGCTCCTTGCCATTTAACTTTAAAATATATTTTAAAATATATGACCGACATAATAAATTGTTTGATTTTAAAAATAGTAAGTAAACTCCATTGTTTCTAAACTTTAAATACGTTAAACAATATCTGATATAGATAAATAAAAGAATATGCTACTGTAGGTCGTATTGCTAGTTTGTTTTTATTCTCTCTACATAGTATCTACATGATACGGAAGTAGAGGGTATTGCATTCCATCAACAAATTTAATATGGAAATTTCACCGTAAATACACATTTTTAGAGTTCCGTGTATCCTAAAAGTAATTTGTGAATAATGTCCACGCGCACGCGTGTGTGTGACCGTGTGTCTGTGAACACGATAACTCAAAAACGAAAAGTCAGTACAACACCAAACTTTGTACCTATTTAAGTTTAGTGCGATCCAAGGATGCGGTACCAAGATTTTGAGCAAAATTCCCCCACCACAAACTACTCTTTTATTGACATTTTTTATTTTCTCAAAAATTGCTCTAACGATTTTGATTAAAATACCGCATATAAGATATCTTGATTTTTCTGGGAATAACCTCTGAGAACCTCTTTAATCTGAATGAAATGGCAGATTAACGCACTATTACAGCGAAGTATTAAAAATAACAGTGCTAAGAAGCATTGAAATTGTTGCCACCCGCTTCAGAAGGGTTCCAGTTCCAATGCCCGGCTGAGGAGTGGGAGATTTTCTCTAGCCAAGGTAATTCCATATTCTACCCAGAGTCCGGAATTATGAGGGTTGTCCCAGAAGTACCCGACCTAACAAAGAAAGTACAAAAATTTGGGAGAAAAACATATTTATTTTTCCACAGCTCGATACATTTTTTCCCAGCGATTTTCAATAGCTTCGATACCCTGTTTAGAGTGAGAATTATCGAGGTCTGTAAAATAGCCATCAACTGTAGATTCCACTTCTTCATTGTTGGCAAATCTACCTCCAATCCATTTCTTTAAGTTTGGAAACAGAAAACAATCATAAGGGGCTAAATCTGGTGAAAACTGACGCCATGGTCTTGCCTTCAGATGGAACTGTCTTCTCCTTCTGTTTTGATTGTTCCTTCGTCTCTGGTGTGAAGTGATGGACATAGGTTATGAATCGACGCAAAAACTGAGCTTTATTGCAGCGAAACATTGTCAAACACTCGAATGAAGCATTTTCACGACGCTGTTTTTGTTCTATTGTGAACAAGCGCGGCACCCACCTTGAACACAACACTCTCATATCCAACTTTTTAGTTAGTATGCGGTGTGCAGAACTTTTTGAAATGCCTGCTAGCTCGTGCCCTTTCAGTCCAATACCATTTTGTGGATTTTCTTTACAATTTTTGGACTGGCAACCTCATTTGGTCGCCCACTGCATGTTCGTCTTGGCACTTCGTACGGCCGCGCTTAAACTCTGCCACCCAATATTTCACTGTTGTAAACAAATGAGCGGACTCCCCCAAAGTAGAATCTAGCTCAGCTTTAACATTAGTGGGACTAAGACCTTTCAAATGAAAGTATTGTATCACATAACGATGACCAGTTTTATCCATGTTTACAAATTCACTGAGAGCATTCACTAATGATGGCAGCCAAACAAACGCTAAACAGTGTAAAATCGTCAAACTTCAAATTTAAGCTCTCTAAGGCTGGTGCTTTTTACCATTGTTGTTGTTTGACCTCAGGTAGGGGGTTTCTGGGACAGCCATTGTATGAATGAAGTATGAATGTGTGAGTCATTCAATTAATACAATTAAGGAAACATAGAAACAAGAAAACAGTATAGAAGTTAACCACCATTGCCAATAAGCAATAGGTTTCACAAGGAAATGCCATCGATAGTACCATGTAGTCAAAGGTGGGGTTATAACAAAAAAACATTGCTGTCGTCTAGTGACCTGGGTTCCTACCGCAGTGAGCTACAATACGACGTCATTAATATAAAAGCGTACTGATAAAGTGCGAGAAAAGAAGCTTCCTCATGGAGAACACTTCGAACTGTGCACAATGCATGTGTATTACACCTTAAGCCATTAGGTCATACCAGTCGCGAACGCGCAAAGGATTTCTAAAACGTGCACAAGAACAAGATGTGCTACCGACAGTGTTGCCATATTTCATCGAGTTTAAAGGAGTGGTGCGGCAGATTTAAACACAGTAGACTTTAAATTACTCCATATATGCTACGTTTAATAGCATTCAAAGCAAAGTATCCAATAAAGCCTTATGGTGTCAAGCGTTTGTGTGTTCGCGCTCTCTTGTTCTCTTATGTAGCAGCCGCCACTGGAAACAAATGATAATACGTTGAGAGAAAGTCTTGTGTTTTTTACACGTTGAATAGTTTCCTTCTGTGTTCCAAGAAAACTATTCATATACGTACTGGAAGAATAAATGAGGAAGTTGCGTTTTAGAAAAGGAAACGAATAGGTTTTAAAAAGGAGAAGGAAATATATTTTAAACAAACAACGGGAGGAGAGAAAGAGAGAAAAAACAATAATGGAAGACTAAACCGGCGCCTCCTAAGAACACCTGCTCGCACACTTGTTTCTCTAGGGGCCGGTGCTTTGGCTACGTACACGTCGTGTATTTTCGATTTATACGCTGATCCACTTAACTCCCGTGGTTCGCCAGCAAATCCCGCACCACCCCCTCTAGTAGACAATAATGGCGACCATATTTTTCTTTCCTCCACTAAGCCAATGGTATATACGCGGTTAACCATTATACAAAGTAGCTTGATACACTCGGTCTAGTGTTTATATATAATACTCCCACTACCTCCCAACCCCGAGGCTGCTACTGAATGAAGCCTGGACCGACTGTGCAGTAATCTCTGCAGAAAAATAAGCTCCACTCTTCTTTGGATTTTATGCTTATTTTTCATGCACAACGAAAACGAGTTCATTTTTCTTATGTGAAGGAAAGAACTCATTTTCATAATTTTGCAATTTTATTTTTACTGGAACTAAATTGAATGCGATTTTGTTTGCATTTGTAAAGTTTATGCAACTCTGAAAAGAATATACAGCAGACTCGATTATTCAGGCAGGTGTGGAGGAGAAGCACAAATAATCGAGAAACCTGTAATTTAATGTTTTTAAGATATAACATAATATGTGGATAGGAAATTCTTCCTGTAACCCAGAGCTTCATGAAGAAATGTAGCCCTTTCTTGGCACTCATCACGCCTGAAACAATGACTCCAGCTCGTTGTTGGCTAAACCTTTGCAAAACAACAACTACATTAATCGAAGTAGATCTCTTTGAGTTTTTTCGAGCAGATAGCCCAGAATTAGAATCACAGTTTCTGACAAAATCCTGTATTTTATGCTTATTCTTTTTAATGTCCCGAACATTCTGCATTCCAATCAGCGCTTAGTTTTGCAGCAGTTGAACCATTCTTAAACTTACCTACAATTAGAATTCTAGTTACTTTCTCTACATGTACTATATACATATAGTAAAGAGAAGGTATTGCATTCCACCCAAAAATTCGCTACCAAGATTTCACGGGAATACACGTTTTAGGGTTCCCTGTGTAAAAAAAAAAAAAATAGAAAAAGGTACATGTGTGTATCCGTAAGACTGTGATAAGGAAAACTCAAAAACGAAAAGTCGGTAAAATACCAAACTTGATATTTAAGTTTAGTATCTTTAAAGGATGCAACACGGAGATTTTGAGGAAAATACTCACAACCCAAATTACCCTTTACATGGAAAATAGTCAAATGTTAACAATCTTATATTTCCTTTGTTACATCTTTAATCCTTTAATTAGTACTCTTTATCAACAATAAACGTATTTAAGTAATAAACTTAATGAATAAGCTTATGTCATGAATATGAGTTTATCACTTAACATTTTTGATTTTCTCAAAAATGGTTTTAACGATTTTGATTAAAATCCCTATGTTAAAGATATTTACATGGAGTATAAAACGTATATCTTGAATTTTCTGGGAATAGCCTCTGAAGACATCTTTATTCGTAAGGAATTTTGCTGACTTTTACATAGCTAGTAAACCGTAAGATAAACAAAACTTACTACACAAAATATGTAGATCTTGTTGAAACACCATTTATGTCATATACATTTTTTTCATGGAGTTCACCATTCTTTAGGTATTCCTTGTTATTTGTTTCAGTTTAAAATACTTAAACTTTTCTCATACGGTAATTTATCAATTCCTGGCTATGCAAAGAAACGGATTACAATCAGTAGTAACCAGCTTTTAAAAGATATAACTAACGCTTTAGCATAGGGTGCTCCCTTATTTCTCTTCTACTTACAAGTAATAAGACCATTTCTGCTAATCAATTAGCACGAAGTAGATAGAGACTAAGCTTTTCAAGATAATTTATTTAAGAGATGAAGAGAGAAATTCATATGAGTGAACCACATTAGCTTTTTTTGTTTTGTTTTAATGTTAACACATGTTTTTTCATAATTTTTACACATTTCTTTTAACTTGCCTCGTTGACACGGTAATTAACATCAGAAAACTAAGCTTATTAATTGGTTTCGATTTACACTCAATAGGCTGGCCGATAACATTGGAAGCGGTACTCTGCGTCACGCGTCGGCTGCTTAAACGATGGGAATTACACTTATTGTCACTCGACGGGTCATTTATTGCTGTATATTAGAGAAAAATAATTCACATATATTTTTTTTAGATCCATGTATAATCCTCACACCAATAATCGGGAGTATAGTCTTCTATATCAGAAAAAAATCTGATGTGCTCTACTCACATGGCTTTCTCTAGCTCTCTACAAACACTTTTCTTACAAAAGATTATTCTTCTTTCTACACCACAATAATCGAGATAAACATTAGCAGGATGTTCTTATTACTTAGTTCTTTATAGGAAGAAGAACAGTAATAGAATGCGCTATACTAAAGTGGTAGTCATGTTTTAAACGCTATTGTAATGCGATTGTCATTGCAAATTGCTTCTTTGCTTGGCTAGCAGTAGAACAAAAGAAAAACGGACACTTCCTCCTGTCTGAGAAAAGTATAAGTACTTTAGAATTGAAACCAATAACAAGAAATATCTCCAAAACAAAAACGTAAAGGACATAAATTGTGTGTTTTGACGAAATTTACATTTTTTGTGCAGTAAGGTTTTTTTTTTATCTCATACTGTTAAGTAGTTAAGCAAAATTCGGCCAAATTCATTCAGAATAAACATGTTTTCAGAGGTTATTCTCAGAAAATTCAAGGTATACATTTTACTTGGGATGTAGATACATTCTGTCAAGAAAGTACCGGGAATTGATCATTTAAAACTCCTGTTTAAAAGGGGATTCGAAATTATTGTTGTTGCTAAGTTGGTACAACTTTCCTCTATACCCACGCGGAGTTTGATCATCATGTGTCCTCTAGTTTGTTTACCATTTTGTTAGTTCATCTCAAAGGTGATTTGTGATTTTACGATGGATACAAATATTGAACAAAAAATCTGTCTCAAATTTTGCATTGCAAATGGTATTTCGTGTGCCGAATCACTGAAAATGTTACAGAGGGCTTACGGTGAATCTACTGTATCAAAAACACATGCATATGAGTGGTACAGTGCATTCAAAAGTGGTCGAGATGTGGTGGAAGATTTACCTCGCTCTGGTCGGCCATTAATGGTTTCAACTGAACTGAACATCCTAAAGTGAAGAAAATGGTGTCTGAAAATCGTCATTTAGGTCTAAGAGAAATTGCCACTGAACTTTCTGTGTCTCACAAATCGATTCGTACCATTTTAAACGATTGTTTGGGCATGACACGCGTTGCACTTCGTTAGTTCCGGTTAGTTTCTACAAAAACTCAATCGCGTAAGGATTGCTGTAGACATGCTGGAACGAGGCAGTTCCGACCCCACATTCATGAAACGCATTGTAACTGGGTATGAGACATGAGTTTACGAGTTTAACTCTCAAACCAGTCAACAAGCTTCCGAATGGCGCCTTCCAACTGAACCGAAACCTAAAAGGGCACGTCAAACTCGATCATAACTGAAGATTATGTTGACAGTTTTTTTTTTTTCGATTATCGCGGGGTCATGCACTCAGAGTTCTTGACAGGTCAGATGGTAAAAAAAGACTCTTATCTGAGCGTTATGGGGCGTTTGAGAGAACAATACGGCAAAAAAGGCCAGATTTGTGAAACGACAACTCATGGATTCTGCACCACGATAACGCACCAGCTCACAAGGCTATTATTGTGAACGAATTTCTGGCCAAAAACTCAACAAATTTCTTTGAACAACCACCGTATTCACTTGATCTGGCTCCTGCTGTTTTCTTTCTCTTTCCAAAACTCAAGTTACCACTTCGAGGCACCCGTTTTCAGTCGATAGAAGACATAAAGGAAAATCCGCGGCGACAATTGGCATCGATTCCTAAAAGTGCCTACATCGATCGGATTATTCGTTGGCATAAATGTATAATTTCAGAAGGGGCCTACTTTGAAGGCGATAAAATAAAATTGGATAAATAACTCATTTTTTGTGTTTTATTGGCAAATTCCCGGAACTTTCTTGACACTATAGTATGTTTAATATATGTGATTTTAATCAGAATAGTTAGAGCCATTTTTTTAGAAATTCAAAAATTTCAAACTTTTTCCGGTGAAATGCCGTTTGTGGTGGGAAGATTTTCTTTAAAATCTTCGTGTCGCATCCTTGAAAGATACCAAACCTATATACCATGTTTCGTATTTAACGGTTTTTTCATTTTTGAGCTACGCTGTCCACAGACACACACGGACCTTTTTCTAAAAATGTTTTTCGGACTCAGGGGACCCCAAAACATATTTCGGGTGAAATCTCGACATCGACTTTTTGGGTGGAATACAGTACCTTCTCTATCCACTATTACATTGTACATGCCTGCTAGAGAAAATAAAACGGTACTTTCCAATACTTTGGGTGCACCGAATATCTGTTTGAAACAACGGTGAGCAAAGAACGAATTCAAATATCTTTAAATTATTGCATCGTAGGCGTTGCTAATGTGTCCATAATCCTTATCATCACTCCCAGACAACGAAAATATATTTTAATTAATCATTTTTATTTTCTCTAAGTATAGAAGGCTTTGCATTTCATCCAAAAATTCGATACGGAGAATTCTCTGAAAATACATGTTTTGAGATCTGAAACCAAAAGAAAATCATTTTTCCTTTCCCTACACGTACTATGTACATTGTGTATAGTGCACTCCACCCAAAAATTCAATACCGAGATTTCACTAGAAATACACGTTTTAGGATCCCCTGTATCCAAAAACAGCATTTTCAGAAATCGGTCCGTGTGTGTGTCGGTGTTTCCGTGAACACGATAATTCTAAAGTCGATAAAATACCAAACTTGGTATTTAAGTTTATTAATCAGGGATGCGACACGAAAATTTGAGAAAAATTTCCCCATCCCAAACTACCCTTTACATGGAAAAAAATTCGAAAAATCAGATTTTTCTGAAAAATTTTCAAACTGGATGCAATAGCCCATTAGGTTTAAACAGAAATATTGATAAGATTCCTTTCCATCCTTACTTCACATTTAAAGACCTTTTAGGACTTATTATTCTATTTATCATCTTATCCCTATTTTGATTAAAATAACGTATATTAAAGATATTTATATGGTAAATAAAATGTATATTTTGAATTTTCTGGAAATGGCCGCTAAACACCTCTTTATTCTGAATGAATTTTGCTGAATTTTGCGTACCTGGTAAACCGCAACACAAAAAAACTACTACACAAAAAATTTAGATGACGGTAAAACACACAATTTATGTCATACTTTTTTTTTTTTTTTTTTTTTTGTGGAATTGACCATTTCTTGTTGTTTGTTTCAGATTCAAAATATGTATTTAGACTTTTTCTAACACGGAAAACTGTAAACTCCTGTCCCTGCATAGATACGGATTTCAACCACATGGCAACCAGCTTTTAAAAGATTTGACTATCGTTTTAGCCTAGTGTATTCATTTATTTTCCTTCTACCTACAAGGAAGGAACTAATTAAGATAATGCTAATGTTTATCTCGATCAGCATAAAGCAAAGAGAATACTATGCTTTTCAACAATAATTTGTTACGGTGATGTACAGAAAGTCATGTGAATGGAACATATCAGATTTTTTTGTAAAATGTCAATGTATCGTATGTAGGTATGTGTGTGTGTACGTTTGTTTGCGTGTCTGTGAACAACATAACGAAAAGACGAACGGTCAATGTACTACCAACATTAATTTTTAAGTTTAGCTACTTTTAAGAATGGGACACGGAGACTTTCAATAAAATCCTCCGCCCCAAACTATCTCTTTAACCCTTTGATTTCTTAAAAAATGGCAATAAGATTTTGATTCAAATAAATTAAATTTGTTGCATGACAAATAAAATGAACGTTAATCTTGAATCTTCTTAGGATAGTTTCTGCAGTTCTCTTCATTGTAAATGTATTTTTATAATTTCTAAATCGTAACAAGTAGAGCCTGTAGTTTTCGTTAAATCACATAATTTATGTCATTTTTTAAGGAGTTAACCATTGCGAGATATTGTTTATTGTAGATTTGAATTTTCAACACTTAAAAGTCTTTCAAACGTAAAATCCCTATTTGTTTTTTCTCCCTGGCGAAATAAAATGTTTGACTAAAAATTAAGCCTACAACATTCGGATATTACAAGGAAATGTGTAATAAAGCAACTTCTGCAAATTTATATCTCGATTTGCATGAATCAGCTTTTGTGAAAGACAAAGGAGAGAAACTTATGTGAGCACATAAAATACGCTTGATTTAGCCATTTTAAGGTACTTTCTACGGTTAGGCTGATGTATTCTTACATTTTCTTAACATTTGCGTTATTAGGTTGACATGGTTTAGGATTACTTTCTTATTGTTTAGTTATTTATTTCAAAATGTTAAGCCTTATAATGTTGGGATATTAACTGCTTTATGAAATCGAGTATGTACATTATTTTCATAACAAATTAATGAACTTATCATAGATGTTTTTCCACAAAGATTTAATTCATCAAAAAATTGGCAATTTCTTTGCATTCTTTTTTATAGATCAAATTTTATATTAGTGATATTTTATATTTCTAAAATCAGACATTTCATTATTCAACTAAGAAAAAAGAGTAATTTTACTTGCATTCTCGGAAAAAAAAAAACCAACAAAAAATTCCTATACAAGAGCTGGTCTAGAAAAGGCTACTTATGGGTGGAGGAGAGGTAATTGTCAGGGAAAGAAGTTATAATTACGTACACTTGTGAGTTCATGTCTTAAACAATGTATGCGAAAGTCAGTTTTCTCAGTTTCGCGATAATAACGCAAAGGAACACAGATAATTCAAAAACGAAAAATTGGTTAAGTACCAAACTTGGTATTTGAGTTCAGTATCTTCCAAAAATACAGCATAAAGATTTTCAGGAAAATTTCCCCAACCCAAACTAACCTTTGCATGGAATGTTTTTGAAATTTTCGATTTTCTCAAAAATATTCTTAACGAATTATATTAAAATGCTGTAGGAATATTAAAAAATATTTACATGGAAAGTAAAATGTGTAACCTAGATCTCTTGGGTATAATTCCAGAATTGCTCTTCATTCTGGTTCATTTTTGCATAGCTAGTAAAGCATAAGAGATAGGCAAAAACTTACTGCACAAAAAAATGTAGATTTCATGTAAACACATAATTTGTTTCATATGCATTTCTTTTTTTGGATTAATTATTTCCGAGATATTCCCTGTTCATTGGTTTCACGTTTAAAATACTCAGTAACATTTCTAAAACAGGAAGTACTAATCCGTTCATATATCTTTCGTTTTACTCCTGGTGACGGAAAGGGAACCGAATTTCAATGTCAATGGCATAGCGACAGCTTTTAAAATATTTGACTCTCGCTTTAGCCAAGTGTATTCCCTTATTTCCCTTCTCCTTACAAGGAAGCAAGCTAATGCTTATTTTTGTTAGCATGATGTGGAGAAAAGAATCATCTTTAGTAAGAATAGTCTGTTTGCAGAATAAATGGAGAAAGTTGTACGAATAGAGCTCATCAGTTTTTTACTTATTGTACTACGCACGATGTACACAGTAGGTAGAGAAAGAATTGTTCCACCCAAATATTCAATACGAATATTTCACCGGAAATATATATTTTCAGGATTCTAAATATTAGGTAAAATATTAATAATTTTTAGAAAGATGACCGTATGTGTGACTTTCAGGAAAATTCCGTCACCCCAAACTACTCTTTACATGAAAGATTTGTGGAACATTTTTATTTTATCAAAAGTGACTAACAACTTTTATCGAAATGCCACGTATCAAAATATATTTACAACACAAATAAACTGTTCTTGAATTTTCTGAGAATAGCCTCTGAAGTCCTCTTCATTCTGTATATTTTTACCACAAATGGTAAACAATAAGCTATAGACAGACTTATTACTCAAAGAATGTAGATCTCGTTAAAGTACAGAATTTATGTAAAATGTTTTTTTTTTTGTGAAATTAACCATTTCCGTTTTTAAATAATGCTGTTCATACACACGCACAAACACATACACAAATACAGCCCCATTAAAATTTTCACAAAATATTTTTTGGGGGATTTCGAGAATCTCAAAATATATATTTCTGAAACAAACGTTACCATATTTTTACTTTCTCTAGCGCGTGTGTACATGTACTATACATATTAGCTTGCGAAGGTAATTATATTCCAATAAAAATTATGATGTTTAAATTTCACTGGAAATGTATGTTTTGAGGTCCTCTGAGTGCGAGCGCGTGTGTCTATGGACAGCATAGCTCATAGACGCAAATACTGCTAAATACCAAACTTGACACTTATGTTTAGTATCTTCCAAGGATGCGGCATGAAGATTTTCAAGAAAAACCCCTCTCCCTCAAATTACTCTTGACATGGAAACATTTTTGAAAAATGTTGTTTTTATCAAGAATGGCTGTAACGATTTTGATTTAAATACCGCATATTAAAAATATTTACAGCACAAATAAACTGTATATTTTGAATTTTATGAGAATAGACTCTGAAGATCCCTTTGTTCTGGATGAATTGTGTAAATTTTGCATTCCGGTTAAACTGTAAGGCACTGTTACTACACAAAAAATATAGATCTCGTTAATACACATAATTATGTCATATAGGTTTTTCGAGGAGACCGTTTTCGAGATATTCCTTGCCATTGGTTTCAATTTTCAATTTTAAACTATTTTAATTTTTCTGATCACCCTCCGAGATGTAATGGTTACTTCATATACTCAAGGTCACGGGTTCAGTGGATAGCGATGGATATTTTCGGGGGTAAAAATCCTTAGCATGGCTTTCTTCAGAAAGGAAGTAAAGCCGTTGGTCCCGTGTCGTAGATTTACGGCACATAAAAGAACCTCAAGCCTGATAAAGAGGCATTTGTGCAAAATTAAGCGGTTTTTAAGCCCAGTATAGAATGGGACGCTGAAAATCACAGCAGTTAAAGAACATCTTTTAATAAACCCCATTTCCATTTAACTTATCCCAAACGGGACCATGCTAAGTGAACAGAACCGAAATTTTTCACATAGTGACCGGCTTTTAAAAGATTGGACTATCGCTTTAACCTAATGGTTTCCCTTACTTATTTCCGTTCTACTTACGTAGAAGCAAGTATTTCCTCCTTTCTGTCACAACGAACATTCTGAGTCCGCATAGGTAGTTTCACTCTTCTACAAAACCTATAAAAGCCTGAGTTCCTCAAGGATCTATCCTGGGACCAGTTCTGTTCAACCTGTATACCTCTGATATGCCTGCAACGCCTACAGCTCAAATTGCTATATATGCGGACGATACTGCAATCTTCTCAACACATCGCAATATCCATACCGCCAAAAATCACCTTCAAGAGACCTTAAACTTAATTATACCCAGGCTAGACACCTGGCGTATTTCACTCAACCAGCAAAAATGTGAAGCAATGATCTTTACACTATGCAGACAGAACTATCCACCACCAGTAACGCTCCCAGCGAAACAGATACCCTGGAAAACTAAGACAGAAACAGTGAAATATCTCGGTGTACTCCTGGATCGACGACTCATATGGAAACCACATATAAGCAACAAACTTAAACTAGCATGAGCGAGGCTGGCAAAGCTATACCCTCACCTCAACAAAAGATCTTCACTCAAACTAAAAAACTGGACACTACTTTACACGACTCTATTAAGACCACTGCTACTATACGCTTGTCCAGTTTGGGGAGGAACTACTCCTTCCGAAATCAAACGTATCCAGACATTTCAAAACAAAATATAGCGAATCTCAACGAATGCACCATGGTTTGTCAGAAACAGTCAACTACATAGAGAAACTGGAATCAGCATCATTCAACAGTCAATTTCTTCACAAGCCGAACAGTTCTACAGCAAGCCATTAACTATTCTCTTGACAGAAAATATAGCTATCCAACTCGCATCAAGAGTCGCCTACCACTGGACCAGCTCTTACAACAAGATTTTCTGTAAAATAAAAACAAAAATGTACCTACTTATGAGGAGCCCATTTCAATGTTATTCAGTATCGTGCATGTAAATAATGTCTAAAATCAGTGATCTGTAGAGCGCACATGCGCTGCTCGATCAACAAATTAATAAAAGAAAAAAAGGGGGGGGGACGAAGCAAGTAATAAGACCAATTCTGTTAATGCTTATCTCGATTAGCAAGATAAAAGAATAGTTTGAATGTGGTACAGCTTTTACTTTTAGTTATAGCACCAGCATTTATAGGTTATGCATTATCTTGAGGACAAATATATTTTTGAGGAGCTACAATAATTACTAATCTATTATCAGCTATTCCTTATTTAGGTATTGAAAGTTATGTGAATGAAAAGCACCAGACTTTTTGGGGGGGGGGTGGAATACAGTACTTAGATTACCGAAAGTAAACACTAGAGAAAATCCACGTTTCTCTATATGATATAAACGTTTTACAGGAATTAGGTGCTGACCCTTAATATAGGTATAATTTAAACTGCATGCAAATATAACAATATTGTAGATTTTTGTGCTTGTTAACTATGCTGTCAATTGCCAGAATCATATCAGCGCCGCCGGTATGTTACAGTAAATAACCTACAACAGTTGCTTTTAAGCACATTGAAATAGGCCTGTGCCGTTTGAACCCGGGACCTTGGGATCAAACCAACTGTTCCACACAGCCCGAATAATATTTTAGAGAAAAGTATTTTGGTTACCCTTAGCATTATAATTAATCACATTTGTCAAACAATGCAGAATTATCAATGGGATAAGAATGATACTCACCGAGTTTCTCTAACTACTATCCTTTATTTTACCCAACAGGATGAATCAGGAGGTTTCGTTTATGGACCACATTCGGGAGGTCGGGGATTGAACCCGTGGCCGGCCTACCTAACCCATGCTTTTATCGGAAGTTTCCCTGGGTTCTCAGGCGAATGCTGGGTCGGTTTCTTTCATCCCCCGAATTTTCCTTCTCTCCATCTCATTTCTATTGCCATTGCATTCGTCCTTCATCCCGTTGGCGATGGTGTTCGGTGCGGCGTAGCAGGGAAAAGGGATATTTACTCATAGTGACTCACTCTCCGACCCTCGACTTTGCCTGGTTGAGGACCACCTCTGATGGGGGCGTTGGGTTTTGTGAGGCGGGGTCCCCTGTATGCATTTCTATCTAGAAACATTATAGGACCCTGTCGTTGCTCTGCCGTATGCATTTCTATCTAGAAACATTATAGGACCCTATCGTTGCTCTGCCGTCCCTACTGGTTCCCGCCGACCGGTGTCTCCTCTCACATCACTTCTCCCTCCTTCCCTTGCTGGGGATCTATCTCATGGAGCATAGGTAAATAACCAACGTAGGACTCCGTGCCTAGTTTTCTCTGTCCCTCTATTTCTATTCCTAAAAAGAATCCATCAAGACAATGCAAAGGAGCACATATGCGCGATATCGATAGCGAACATTGTAGAATTAGGTTAGAATTACTACAACATCGACCATATTCACTAATTTGGCCCCCAGTGACCTCTTTTTATTTCCAAACTTGAAAAAGTGGCTCTCGGCTTCACGTATAACTAAGAGATCATCTATAAAACAGATGCCTATTTTGAGGTTCTTCCGAAATCCTACTTTTTGGAAGGCTTAAAATAGTTGGAGAAATGCTGGGAAAAGTGAATCCAGCTGAAAGGAGATTATGTTGAAATATAAACAAAAATCTACCAAAAATAATTTGCTTTTCTATATTTTTCTAAGGACTTTTGAACGCCCCTCGTACAACAGGCTAAAGCGATAATCGAATCTTGTCACTATGTGATAACTTTAGAATTCTGTTCTCGTTTCTTGACAGGAGGAACAAAAATATAAACTCATTTGTGAAAAGTATAGGTATTGAAAAATTTAAATCAATAACAAGAAATATCTCGAAATAATCAACTCTACAAGAAATTGCATTTGACATAAATTGTATCTTCTAAGAAGATCTCATTTTTTCCGTAATGAGGTTTTTTCAATCTCTTATAGTTTACCAGTTATACAAAAATCATCCAGAATTAGAAGATTAGGAAGTTATTGCCAAAAAATTCAAGATATACATTTCATTTACTACGTAACTGCTTAAATATATGGCATTTTAACCAAAACCATAAGAGAGCACGCAAAGGGAGGTTAGGGGTAGGGGATTTTCTTGAAAATCTTAATTCTCCATACTTAAAAGATGGAGAGTTTAAATATCTAGTTTGGTAATGAATTGACGTTTTGCTTTTAAGTTCTGCTGTTCATAGGGATACAGGCATTCATACATAAATATATTTTTTTCTATTTTTTTTTTTTTTGCACTCATGGACTTCAAATTATATATTTACGGTAAAATCTTACACAGATAGAGAAGGTATTGCATTCCACCCCAAATTCCCTGTGATTTTATTGGAAATATACATTTTAGTTCCCTAGTATCCTCCCCCCCCCAAAAAAAAAAAAGTTTGTGTGTGAGTGTGTGTTTGTTCGCGTGTGTCTGTGAACAAAATAACTAAAAAACGAGAAGTTGGTTAAATACCAAACTTGGTAATAAAGTTCAGCATCTTCCAAGAAAATCTCCTCCTCCCCTCCTCAAACTACCTTTACAGGGACATTCTTTTGAAATGTTTATATTCTCAAACATAGCTGTAACAATTTTATTTAAAGACCATACGTTTAAAAGGTTTTCATGATAAATAAAATACATATCTTGACTTTTCTGGTAAATGCCTCTGAAATCCTACCCATTCCAGCCTTTTGAATTACTCATAAACTGTAAGACATATAAACAAAATCTGACTATACAAAAAGGTGGAGCTCTTAAAACACAATTTATATCCAATATAGTTCTTTTGTGGAGTTAACTGTTTCCGAGACATGTCTTTGTAAATTTTCGAAATCGTATAATTTATAATTTATAAGACTTCTTTTATAATGAGATTTCGGTATTCTTATGCATTCTTTCTTTTCCATCTTGATTTTGCAAGGAAAACGGCATTCAATATTATCGCATAGCGATCAGCTCTTAAAAATGTGACTATCCGTTTAGACTAGTATATTGCCTTATTCCCCTTGAACCTACAAAAACTATTAGTATAACCATTTATTGTAATATTTATCTCATATAGAATGATGTAATTATAAGGAGAAACTTTTCTAAGAATAGTTTGTTGTAGATAGGTATAGGTATTGAGAGATAGAGATAGAGATAGAGAGAGAGAGAGAGAGAGAGAGCCATGGGAATGTAACAATCTGATTTTTTAAAAGATAAATCGTTATTCCTTTGTTTCTCATGGTGTTATGCAAATATCAACGCCAACATTTTATATATTTGACTAACTTTTCGGACTTTTTTATCTACTTTCAACAAAATAAATAACGAAATCATTTCTGTAATCGTATATCTCTATTAATATCCAAGACTGAAGAATAATGTATTTAATATTCTATTGGGTAGAGATTATCCTATGAATGTAACTAATTTTTTTAAAACACAAAACTAATTGCTGATTTTTTTTTTTTTTTTTTTTCTTTTTAGGAAATGTTGACTATTTGAATTCTAAGTTTGCTTTAAATTATTTAATCAATTAATCCGCTTTTCACTGCCTGAAAATATTACAATGTACATCGCAACGCGATCTGAAAGCCTGGTACTCAATCACGTTGGACTTCTAGTGACAGAGGCGCGGATATAGAGGTCGTGTAGGCTGTTTTGATTGGCGAACTTGGTCACGTCAGCGCTATCTCTCGGGAATCGTGTAAACCCCCATGTGCACGCCATCTAACGTGTGTAATTGAGGAAACATTGGGAGAACAGACGCTATTCTTTCTGTTGTAACAAAACGAGATTCCGGTCATTCCTGTTTCTGGCTCGCAATTTCTCTTTTCTCGCTCTGGAAAAGATTTACGAACAAACAGGGAATCTAGGAGGAGCATCGGTAATAATGGATAAATGTTCATTTGTCACGTGACCAAAATGTTGGAGCACTTCTGTAACAGCAATATATGTGAAACAAGCCACCATTGGGGCATTCTTTTTATTTTGCCTTTGCTGAAGATCTGCACACAAAGTAACAATGCTATTAGCTGTTATTGTAATGTATTTCACTGTTTATTATGCCGTATAACAATGTATTTTACTAGGATTTCAAATTTAAGTGGTTAATTAAATGTTACTAAATAAATATAAATCTGATGATTAACATTTGCATGACCTTCCCTCTCCAAGATCAGTACAGTAAGTAGATGAAGTGGGTGTTTTATTCCATTCAAAATCTTGATATAGAGATTTCTTTAGATTCATACATTCTTTTTTTGAAATAATGAATAAAAAATAAATAAATAAAATAGGAAATTGTATATGTGTGTGTGTGTGCGTGCGTGTGGAGCATGCCCTAAAAGCATAGTTGGATTAACTACAACAACTAGTAATTAAGTTTGGTATCTTCCAAAGATGCGGCCTAAGATTTTCAATAAACCTCCCTACCCTAAATTACCATTTATATCAGTCGCTTCTAGTTGCGTGTCAAAGAGTATCGAGTTACGCACACTGTAAGGGCTCTGTCTGCAGTATGGAATACAGCTCAGCTTGAGGGTAAGTTGAATGATATGTTGCAATGAAGTGGCAGGATCCAAAAGCACTTGTGCCATGATGTATTAGCTATCACTCTCCGGGCTCCAAGTACGAGGGACTACTCTGACTCAGTCGGGTAGAGTTGGAACAGCCTGCTTTACATAGAGCATTTTTCGTGTTTTTTTATTTTATGAATTAAGTGGTAAATAATAATAGTCGGGAAAACCCTTACTTCTAAAAATCTGTTGTGTTGCAAACACATGACTTTACCTACTCCTGTTGTACAAACTATTCTTCTGATTATTCTTCTTTTTAATTCATAGGTATTATTCGAAATAAACATTGCAATTGTTTTATTGTAAATTATCTTATAGATGCAAGGTAGGGGATTAAAGTAAACTTTAAGCTATAGTCACCAAGCGGGGTGGCGCTATGGCAATGAATGGGATTCGCATTCGGTTCGATTAAGGACGATCGCCAACTCTGATCAATGGATTTTTCGTGGGTTTCCTCGGATCGTCAGGCGAATACTGGAGCGGTTTCCTTCATTCCTCGAATTGCCTTCCCTTCCAGATTATTCCAATAAATAATTTCATTTATCTTTCACCCCGGTGTCTGTTTCAGGTTGAAAGAGTCGGCAATGGTGTTTAGTTGCAACGAGGCAGTGGGAAATAATGCTCTCTGTGGAGTTTTCTACGTCCCTCGGTCTTCGACAGGTTGCTGGAGGTTATGGACCATTGAAACCCCTAGGTGAGGCGGGGTCCACAGCCTGTAAGCCGACTGCCGCTCCGGCAATCTGGAAACTGTAGGCCCAGTAGGGTCTCTTATTATTGCTGGCCGACACTCCTTCCGGCCGTCCTAAGCCTCCTCTCGCTGTATCCCTACCTCCCGTGGCACCACTTCAGGAGGCGCAGTGCTGAGTTCCCTCAAAGAACTCACTATATCTATTCCTAAGAGATAGTCACATCTTCTATGAGCGATGACTTTAAACCCATATCTTTAGCTTTGTATTGCTAACAGAAAAGGAAGAACGAAACTTTTATTTTAAACTATATTCACATAACTTTCTCTACCCATTCTTTAACCATGTTAGAGAATGTTATTTTTCTATCTAGGTACTTCTTATTAATCTTAACAAGGATATGTGGAAACTGTTTCATTATACTTTTACTTGTAGCTACAATGGGTATATGGGAATACAGTAAGCGTAAGCGAGAGAAAAATCTTTCAAAGGCTCCTCACTATGTGATGACTTTAAAATTCCATTATCTCTGCATTTGAGGAGGATACTTCCTATTTAAGAAGAGTAACTACTTAAAAAATCAAAATAATAACAAGGAATATCCGTAAATGAATAACACCGCAATGAAACTTTGACATACATTGTATTGTTCTAACGGGATCTGCATTTATTGTGTGGTGAGACTTTGTCTGTCTATTACAGTATACCAGTTACGTAAACTTTATTCAGAACGAAGAACATTTCTGACAAGAATCCTACAAAATTCAAGGTATATATTTTATTTGTCATGAAAAGATGTGTTACTTTAATTAATCGTTGGTCATTATTGGGAAAATTAAAATTTTCGAACATTTTTCCATGTATGTCAAAGGTTAGTTTGGGTGAGGTATTATATTACAAATCTACGAGTTGCATTCTTGAAAAATGCTGAACTTAATGTCAATTTTGGTATTCTTCTAGTTTTTCTGTTTTAAGTTATGTTTGTTTTTACGCATGCTCATACACATGACCTTTTTCTAAATATACCTTCCTTTTATTCAGGGAACCTGGAAACGTGTATTTCCAGTGAAATAACGATATCCAAGTTTTGGGTCGCTACGAAATGAGTGAATATTTTTGCTTTTTGTATGACAACGAGAATAACTAAATTACGGCTTACCACTTGTAAACAGTATTATAAGTATTTGAAAATTCATAAAAATAACAATGAAAACCTAGGACTTGTTTAATACTCCAAAATGTATTTGACCTACATTGTGTATATTCGAAACCTGCACTTTTGGTGTACCTAGTAAGTTTTTGTTTATTTTTACTGTTGCTGTTTACCAATTATTCAATTATTTAAAAATGAAGAGGACTTTACAGGCTAATATCATGGAAACGTAGATACATAATTTAATTTGGAAATGAAATTAAGCTCTATTAACTGAAGCTCCTTAACTGTGTAACAACGGTGTGTTATTTATGGTTGCTCTTTAACTGCTGTGGTTCTCAGCGTCACATTCTAAATTGGGCGTGAAAGACCGCTTAATTTTGCTCAGAGGCCTCTCTTTCTTTTACGTGCCGTAAATCTACGACACGGGACCAACGGCTTTACTTCCCTTCTGAAGGAAGCCATGCTCAGGATTTTTACACCCGAAAAAATGCATCGTCCTTCGCCGGGTTTGAACCCGCGACCTTGGGTATATGAAGTCAGCATGGTAACTATTACACCACGGAGGGCGACAAGCTCTTTAACTGCTGTGGTTCGTAGCGTCTCATTCTATTTTGGACGTGAAAGGCCGGAAATGTTTCTCAGAGCTCTTGGAAGTTTTAGTTCATTTACGAACTTTAGAGTTTTCACGAAAATAGAGGATTTGGAAAAAACGAGCAGTTGAAAGGCTTAACGCCTAAAGAAATTAAGTGGGAAATGAGCAGTACACTGAAAGACTCCGCCCCTTCATATTCAAAGATTAAAAGGTGAGTTGCAGAGTTTAAAATGGGACTACGAACACTAGTGATGAACGTCGCTCTAGACGCCCTATAGAAGTGACTACTCCAGAGATTATTGAAAAAAATCATCATTTAGTACTGGAAGACCGCAGATTAAAGTTGTTTGAGAGAGCAGAGGCTGTAAACATACCAAAAGAACGTGCAGGTAATATTTTAAGAAATATTTTGGGCTTTCACAAGGCATGTGCAGGATGGGTGTCGCGTTTGTTGACTCCTGATCAAAAGTTGCAAAGAAAAACGGCTTCTCTTAAGAATGTGGAGATTTACCGTAAAGATGTCAGTGAATTTTTGAGACGGCTTATTACCATGGATGAAACTTGGATACATCACTCCAGAAAGTAAATCACAGTCAAAACAGTGGATTGCGCTGGGTGAACCAACTCCAAAAAAGACAAAGCCAATTTTGTCAGCTAACAAAGTTATTTCGAGTGTTTTCTGGGATGCACAGGGAATTATTTTTATTGATTACCTGGAAAAGGGTACAAATTTCACTGGTGACTACTACACAAGCTTACTGCAAAGAAAAATACCTCATTTGGCAAAAGAAAAAAAAAATCTTATTTCATCACGACACTGCTCCGACCCATTGTTCAGTCATTGCAATGAGAAACATGTGCGATTTAAAGTTGGAATTGCTTGAACATCCATCCTGTTGGCCAGATCTAGTTTCCAGTGACTAAAACCTGTTCCCAAATCTCAAAAAAATTCTTGGAGGACGAAGATTTCATAGTAACGAGGAAGTCATTGATGCGGTAAACAGCTATTTTGAGGACCTTGATAAATCGCACTACAGAGCTGGTTTAATTAAATTAGAACACCGATATGACAAATGTATTAGCCTTTCTGAAGATTATGTTAAGAAATAAAGCAACAAAAAAATTATATGCTGTTTCATTGAGAGAACCGGGACTTATCAGCCGACCCTAGTACATGATGTTCAATTTAAAATCGTCACAGAATTTTAAGGAAATAAATTTAAAAAAAAATAAATCTGACCATGTGATATGTTGTTTTGGGCAGGGGATTTACTTTATAGTCATCACTTCATATCTTTAAAGTTATTGAACATAAGTACCAAATTTGGATCTTATCTAAATCTTCGTTTCTGAATTTTGCTCTTTACATACATACATACATACATACATACATACATACATACATACATACATACATACATACATACATACATACATACATACATACATACATACATACATACATACATACATACATACATACATACATACATACATACATACATACATACATACATACATACATACATACATACATACATACATACATACATACATACATACATACATACATACATACATACATACATACATACATACATACATACATACACACACACACACACACACACATACACACATACACACATACATACATACATACATACATACATACATACATACATACATACATACATACATACATACATACATACATACATACATACATACACACATACATACATACACACATACATACATACACACACACACAACGTGTGAACCTTCCTCCAAAATTGCTTTTTCTTTCTTTTTATTTCTATGTATTCAAGGTGTTTCAAACATTTATTTCCGAGGAAATCTCGAAAACGAATTTTTTGGCGAAATTCAATACCTTCTCTACCTAGCAGGTACGTCGTAAAGAAAGTAAAATGTCCAATATAAAGAAAACAATGATACCAACATTTACACATTCAATTTTCTGAGAATAATCTCTGAAGACGTCTTCTTTCTTAATGACTTTTTACAACCGGAAAACCGTAAGAGGTAGACAATAACTTTCTGCAAAAAATATAGACTTCGTTAAAACACCCAATTTATGTCATACACATTTCTTTGTGGAGTTAAACATTTTCGAGATATCCTTAGTATTGGTTTCAGTTTTAGAATACTTAAATAGTTCTCAAACGGCAATTAGTCATTACTTTATCTTTTATTTTGCTACTAGTATGTAAAGAGAACAGAATTTCATTCACGATAACAACCAGATTTGAAAAGATTTGACTACCCTTTAGCTTAGTGTATTCACTTATGTTCCTTCACTTACAAAGAACTACGTAATAAGACCACTTCTGATGATGTATGTCTTGATTAGTATGAAGTATACAGAGATTAATCTTTCGTAAGAATAGTTTATTTGCGGAACAGGAAGAGAAAAAAGTCGTGTGAATGGAACGTATATTTTTTTTATAAAAACTAAAAATAAAAGTATGACGTGTTCCATTCACATGACTTTCTCTACTTCTCTGTAACAAATTATTGTTAAAAAGTTTATTCTTCTATCTACTTCATGATAATCGAGATAAACTTTAGCAGAAATTGTCCTTATCACTTAGTTCCTTATAAGTAGAAGGACAAATCTAATGTGTTCCATTCACATGTCCTTTAGCTGTCCGGTAAACGAACGTTTTATTCAAAACATTAATCTATCTACATTATGCTCATCAAGATGAACTTAAGCAAAATTAGTCTTATTGCTAACTTCCTTGTAGGTAGAAGGGATATACGAAAATGCACAGGCCAAAGTGATAGTCTCTACCTATAAAAGCCGGTCGCTATGTGAAACAATTGAAATTCCAATCTCTTTGCTTTCAGGAATAAACAAAGGAGAAAAGAGAAGAAAGATATCTTACCGTTCGAGAACAGTTTAAGTGGCTTAAAATTGAAACCAATAATCCGGAATATCTCGAAAATGGTTATGGTATATGACATAAATTGTGTGTTTTAAGGAGATTTACACTTTTTGTGTAGCAAGCTTTTGTATATCTGTTACTGTTTGCCAGTTATATAAAAGTCATCCAGAACGAAGAGGTCTTCAGAAGCTATTCCCAGAAAATTCAAGATATTCATTTCGTTTGTCATAAAAATATCTTAAACACAAAGTATTTTAATCAAAATCGTTAGAGCCATTTTTGAGAAAATCACAATTTTCGAAAAATGTTGCATGTAAAGGGTATTTTGGGGTGGAGAATTTACTTGAAAATCTTCGTGTCAAATTCTTGGAAGATACTCAACTTAAATACCAAGTTTGGTATTTAACCAACTTTTCATTTTTGAGCTTGCTTCCCACAGACACACACGGGCCTTTTTCTAAAATTTTTTGATTTAGAAAAAAATGGCGTGTTAGTTTTGGACGCTCTTTAACTGCTGTGGTTCTCAGAGTCCCATTATAAATTGGGCGTGAAAGACCGCTTAATTTTGCTTGAGGTTCTTTTACGTACCCTAAATCTCTGACACGGGACCAACGGCTTTTCTTCCCTTCCGAAGGAAGCTATGCTAAGGATTTTTATGGCCGAAAAAAATCCATCGTCCTCCGCCGGGTTTGAAAACCCCGGACCTTGGTTATATGATTGGATTCAGGGGGTCCCAAAACATGTATTTCTGATGAAATCTCAGTATCGAATTTTTGGGTGCATTACAATACCTTTTCTATACACTATGTATATGGTAAGTGTAGGGAAAGGAAGAATAGGTATAGGTTTTTAGTTTTTCGAAAAAGGTTCGGATGACTTTACCATTAATACGTTGATAATATTTTAACGCCCATTTTTACCATATGGCGCCGCAGACGATGTTACTAATAATACATGGAATGAAGATGGAGTACCGGTGAAATGCGATGGGGGAAACCGGTGAACCCGGTGAAAACCCGTATCTGCTTCGCTTTGCCCATCACAAATCTCACATGCGGTCACCTGGTATCGAATCCGGGCTGCCTAGGTGAGAGGCCAGTAGTCTAACTATTCAGCTACAGCGCGGCCTCTACTATTAGCACCTTTTAGTACTCCCGGTTCAGATGAGTTTCCCTTCTGCAATGCAAAATTAAATGAAGTTAGCTGGAAACGTTCCATTGGCACGGAATTGCCCACCATTTACTAACATACATATAGTAGGGAAACGTTCAATATTTCAAACTTCACACACATACCTAATGATAAGTATGGTGTGCTGCATACCTTTCAAGGTTTTACAAAGTTGAGAAAGTAATCGATTAACTTGTTCATTTCTGTTTTGCATTGTTCAGCTGAGGTCACTAACCACACTTTAATCGCAGTCTTTCAGCGATTAGTATGAAACTGTTGTTGGTTTTATATGTTTCCCTATGAGGTGTAAAATATATAACACAAGTCTTTGCCGATTTGCTTTATTTTCCTTAATGTTCTCAATACAAACTGTTACCATCTGCACTAGAGAAATATTTGGTTGAAGCTCCTCCTGTTTTACAAGCAGATACTGGCTCTTATAAAATCTTCAAAATTAGCAATACATATAAAAGTGTTTCATAAATGGGTAATCATATTTCTGTATTATTATTGGTCATTCATCTGTAATGCGTGTTCTTTTAGCTGTAATAAAACAAATATAAAGTTCATAATATAATTTAAAATCTATATATAAATTCTTTATGTAAATATTATGATTATTGTACAAAATGCATACATATATTATCGTTATCTATATTGAAAACCTTAGTTCTATCATTAGTTTAAAAATAACTAGCTTATTATTTATTTATAGTTTCATTTGGTTCGCTTTTAATTATAACTCTTTATGGTGACCAGAGTTCTGCAACTTTTCATTGAGTTCATTTTCGTGTGAGATATAACTGAGGTTTTCTCTCTCTCAGCATGGGCCTACTTCCAAATTTTTGTATAAGTAGTCATGAAGTGTTGGTGTTTTCTCCTACATAAAGAATTAGTAAACTAGATTATACTGTAGAATTAGTGGAAAACTTGTAAGCATTAAAATATATTTTAAGGTTCTCAAGTTGTTACTTCTTATTTTATTTTCTGTTTCAAATAGCACCGCTTCTATGTTCACGAAACTCTGCAGCTCTCTTCAGAAGTTTTCTATATCGCATTGTGGGGACGTGTAAGTGAGTGATATTACGATGTTTGTTCTTTGAAGTACCATGTCCATGACCACCGTATCTCCTTTTACGCTGATGAGATCTGACTGGGTTACGAGAATGCACTGGAGTGTGGCTTTTGGAAGTGTCTTCTTTTGGTGGTTGTGAAGCCACGTTTTTACTTAAATATTGTCTGTATTTTGACCATTTATGTGCAGAACGTTGATCCGAGCTCGTTTTGAACGAATTCTTGTTTGAGATTCTATAATCTTCTGAAACATAAGAAGGGTAGCTATGATAATGGTTTTCATGCTCTAGCGTCATTTTTGAATATCTGCTGTCTTTATAGGGTGAATTTATACGCTTACTATCTTTAAACGGTGACCCATTTAGGAGATAATAATGTTTTCCTTTGTACTTCAAATTGTTCTGAGTACTCTTTGCATCCTTAAAATCTGCATCAAATCCTTGTGTGTCTTGTAATCGACTTTTAGATAGTCTATACTTAAAACTCTCATCATCTACTTTAGAACGACCACCTGCGATCTCTGAGCGACGGATTTTTTCAAGAGCCTGTAACTGCTCTGTCAGAAAAGCATGTACATAATTGACCTTAGCCTTTTCACTATCTGGTAATTGTAGGTATTCCGCGATAAGTTCTCTTAATAATTCTATTTGTTGGTTTAACTTCTTCAAGTCCATATTTTGATTCGGCGCAGATACTGGCACACTCTCACTCTCTTTTGTTTTATCATGCGGACGCTTATTCTGTTTCATAAATAGAAAATTATCTGGAACGCTGAACTCACTTGGAGCAAGCTTTTCTGGTTCTGGAAGTTCAAGCATCCAGAGCAGGAACTCACGGAGGTCTGGCTGAAGACTAATGCAGCTTCGCTTGCTCACTTCCTCTTCAACGAGCACGTCCAACAGCTCCATAACCTTGCTGAGAAGACTTCCTGTCTTTTGATGGTATTGCTCTTCTTCCTTCTCCTGCATTTCCTGCGAAATCCCTGTGTCATAATTTGGCTGCCTCTCCTGGCTCCCATAGTCTGTTTTCGTCAGTGCAGCTCCGAGATGGTGTTTCAGGTTCTCAGAAGCGTTAACAGCTTCGAATACTAGATCTACCATCTTGCTTGCTAGAACTCCATTAATTGTGCTGTTTAGTTGTGAGTTATCGTTATAATTCTTAGGAATATTAAATGACTGGTACTCAACTGACATCTTTTCAGCATTTCGCGAAACGCTGTCACCCTGATCTTGTTTCGGTGAAACTGGAAATGAGTTATCATTATGATCCTTAGGCACATTAAAAGACTGGTACTTAACTGATAGCTTTTCTGCATTCTGCTTATCGTTGTCCCCCTGATATGGTTTTGGGGAAGTTATTTCAACTATCTCTCTATCCTCTGTTGCGTCCATTGTTGTGACAGGCAGGGTAACGTACTTAAACTTATCGCCCGTGTTATAGGTATTATGCTGAGTAGTGCCCAGAGTAGTGTTAGTATCTCCTGAAAACACGGATTCACTTGATTCGGTGGTGTCCAACACGATGTGCAATATTATTGCATCACCGCTAGTTGAATTACCATGCATGTAACCATCCATTTCGCTTTCACTGGAATAATCAGAGTAATCAGGCAGTTCTTCAACTGCTTGATCAATGTATCCTTCGTCATTACGTTTATTTCTCAGTAGAACTTTAGAGGATTCTAGAGACATATCCTTAACTTTTGTCATACTATTTTCAGATAAAATGCTATCTTGCAAAACCTCTGACAAATTTTGTTTTTCAGCAGCTACCGATTCATTATGAGATATGCTACCTTTTGTATTTGCGGTTTCCAATTTTAAATTTTCATGATGTTCAGTTATATGTTTAGTCGATTTGTTGCCTGAAATCTCCTTATTAAGTATTTTTTCTACAGAAAGCTTTTTATTTCTTTTGGGCTCTATTTCTTTTTTGTCATACGAATATGTTGGGGAATTAAACTCCTGCAGATCATCAGATCCATTATTCTTACTTTCCTGTTGTCCAATGATATTTTCTAAATGCATCACACCTTTACCAAGAATATCTTCATTGTAGTTACCTTTTGAAGTGGCGGCATTGGATAATCCGACATTCTGTGAATGCTGTAGCGTAAGTCCGGTTTTAGTTGTAACGTCACTGTGCACTGATTCGTTAAATTCTCTATTTTGAACATTGATAATTACATCAGTATTTACACTATTTGTTGAATGTGGAATCTGCGCAGCACTCTTCACTTTAGAGTCTTTGTTATTCTCTCCTGTATTCCGTGTAAATGTTGTAACTTCTTCTATATGTTTGTTTTGATTATTATGCCTATTACAATCATCTTTCGTATAATTTAATGCTGTGGCATTCAGGGTATTAGACTTATTCGGTATAAAACTGGAGCTGATCCCCATAGACAAAATATCAGTTTGTGGTGTGGTTGTTTGGTAATTTTTAGCCTTTTCTTCCAAATTAAATATCTTGCTTAAATTAGCATTTGCTAAAAATCTATTTGCTTTGCCTCTTGCTCCAAGATTTTTACTTTTCTCTAAAACAATCTCCTTTATTTTAGTTGTTTCATCAGCGATATTTTCTTTTTTGAAACCTAATTTATCCTTGCTTTTCAGAAAAGAATCCATTTCATGTACATTACTTGCTCGTTTGTATCTCAAGTGAGCGTTATAACCTATTTGATCTTGACCAATGTCATTCCAGGAGGTAGATGATTGATTCAATACGATTTCGTTCAATGCGATATTTTGTTGTTCTAGTTTACCTTCATTTAACCGAGTTATTTGCTGGTTTTCATTTGAAATAATGCTTTTTCTAAGCGCGAGTCTTGGATTATTTTTATCGGCGCTGCTATTTTTATTAACTTCATCTGTTTTCCTTGATGGACTACTTTGTGGATTACTTTCCATAATATTTTCTTCGTAATCTCTTCCTCTTTCGTTCTGTGTAACGTTGCGGTTGTAACGTGCTTCGGGTAAATCCTCAGGCATTTCTTTATTAAAACGGGAACTTTTGTTTGATTCACTCGTTATTAAATCTGAGGAAACTTGCTCACTTTGCATGGGATTCAGAGCCGGTTCGTTTTTATTTGAATAGTCTAGATTTGTTGGGTTTTCGGTATTTAAGTATGATCTTCTACCAAGCTGTTTTTTGCTCATGATTGTGGGATCTAACTTATCTAGAGTATTTTTCCTATTTATTTTTTGGCTTACCTTTGAATGTTCCGGTCTACGTTTGTCCACATCAGCCTCATCATAGTAATAATAATCGTCATTGTCGCTGCTGCCATCAGAATTGTCTCTAGCCTCGTCTATTATAGAATGCAATCTTCTCCCTATTCGCTGATTAGATCCACTCCCATATTTTAAAGGAGTTTTGTGATTTTCTTCTTTAAGAGCAAGTATCATATCCCCCACTTGTCTTAACATATTTTGATGGACATTATCTTCTTTATTCTTACTATCTGTGTGCTTTGCCATGTTATTATGCTGCGAAATATAATAGTCTTTGAGGGCATACTTTCCATCTAAATTTAATTTATTGCCTGCTTCTTGCTGATATTGTCGCTTTCCTTTTCTCAAATGCTTCCGAAATCTTGAAATATGACGTTTACGCCTTAATGATTCGTTAGATTTACTTTGGTGATCAACTGAAAGGTTATCTTCCTGAGCAATATTCTGTGCATCACCAATCATAACCAATTCTTCCTGCTGCTTTCCTTCATTTAATTTTAAAGTTCTTTTATTTACTTTCATTGTCTGCTGATGCTTTTCGGTATCTTCATCATTTCCAGCTTCTTCAGTGTCCATTTGAGAGGATTTTATATTTTCATTTTCGCCAAGCATGTTCTCTGAGAAACCCACATTGTTTTGCTGATTTGGGGTATTACCATTTATTTCTCTTGAGTCTCGCTTATTTATGTGGTCTTTCAGTTCAATATCTTCAGTATTTTTCTGTAACCTATATGTATCTTCTACAGCATTTCGTTTCTGTTTGATATTCTTTGTTTTATGCTTTAAGCTCACTTCAGAATTCTTTGCTTTACTTTTTGTTTTAGCTTGATTTATTGAAACTTTATCACTCTTGGAGTCAGGCAATAGTTCTGTTCTAAGAATAATGTCACTATCTAATTTGCTTTTGGTCAAGGCTGGGCGATTTTTCGAATACAGAGGTAGTGGAACGGCAACCTTTTCTGGTTTTTGTTGTCCTGAATGCGTTAAGCCTTTGTGTACCGAATTAGTAATTGACGCCGCAGGCTTGTAGATTGGCTTGTTAATGGAATGGGGAGTTTTATGCGCAGAAAGCGACTTTGACCATTCGGATTTTTGGATCTGACTCACTTTTCCTTTAATATTAGAAATAGGCACATGCTCCTGTTTGTGGACACGTCTAATAGAAAGAGCCTGTCCTGAGTTTGAAAGAGATTTTGTTAAGTCATTTTCTTCAGAAGTATGGATTGTCTTACTTCCGACAGACTGGCTATTCTTTGAGTCATTTTCATGGGACATCTGGAACGTTTTACTTTTTAAAGACTGTTTTTTCGCCAAGTCATTTTCATGGGACTTCGGGAACAAATTACCAACAGTGGCGATTTTATTTTTATCTGCTGAATTTTTAATCTTACTGTCGTATTTATTGTTGACGTATGCAATTTTTTGTCCGGAAAACTTTCCAGTTGAGGATTTTGCTTGAATTTCTTCGTGAACCCCAGGCAAATGCATGTTTTTGACAGTAGCTATGCTGCCATCGTTTTCACTTGTGTCATTACTTGCTTTGCTTACCTTCTCTAGCACTTCTAGCACAATTGGATTTACAATGTCCAAAGTTTCTCCTGAAGAAGCCCCGTCGGAACTGAATAAAGTCTGCTCAGGAGCTCCAGCAGTTTTTTCTTGTTTGTTTGCCATTTCGTTTAATGACAGTTGGTCATTGGTATTTTCAGTTTGAGCAACTAGAGAAGACTTAGAACCTAAGGGTGCTTCCTGGTCATTTAATGTAATGTCATTCGTAGGGTTAAGATCATTTGCATTCGAAAAATTGTCGGTTAATGAAGAGGACCCCTTCAAATTTCCGGAAAGTAACGCTCTTTCTAATAACGGTATTTCATGCACGCAATCCAAATCATAGACGGATCCAGGTACCACACTGGATGGTGAATTCGCAGATGAATCTGCATCAATACTTTGCTTAGAAACCATATAATTGGCTGGGAGAGGATTTTCTTTATAGAAGGCTATGTTTTGAACATCCGAGGCGCCCTTTTGATCTATATTTGAAAGTGGATAATTTGATTGCATATCAGATGTAGCAACCGCATCTCTGTTCACAATATCTATTTTTTTGTCAACGATAGAGCTGGATTTATCATTATTGCTATTCTGTGCTTCATTTTTTTCAGAATTTCGACTTTTGCACCTCCAACGACGTCTTCTGGTTTTCTTTCTTTCAGAACTTGACTGTTTATGCCTGCACTCTTGGCTAAATTTGTCTGAACTTTTCTGTAAGTTGTTCCAAGACGGAATAACCACATAAGTGCTATGAAATTCTCTTTTCCCTCTCTGGTTTTCAGAGAATTTTTCTTTAGAATCCTCAATAAGATTTTGACCTTTTCCGTGGCGAAACATCTGTGCTCTCTTCATATACAAGTTAAGAACCCGGCGCAACATGTGTGGGTCCTTTGCAGCTTTACCTGCAACCTGAAACAATATGCAGAAGTAGTTTAATATATGTACTTAATCTTTAAGTCCTTATTTTATCTTTGACCTTGTTTAGCCTTAAGTTTAGCTCTTTAACTGGGTAAAATATTCATAGGAAAAATATGTAGGTTATAGAATACCTGGTTGATAGTGTTATAATATATACCGATTTTCTATTGATAAGTATAAGTGTCTTCCTAAATCTAAGTTTTAGGGAGTTGAAGAAAACTATTTTATTTACATCCGTGATGTTTGATGATGATAATAATAATAATAATAATAATAATAATAATAATACTTTTTTGTTTAACGTCCTTTAACGTCCATGACGATGAATGAAATCGGCAAAATGATGCTCAAGTGAGCCCAAGGTGTCTGGAACTTAGATTTACTCGACATTCGTTTTCTCAAAATAACGTAAAACCCCGAAAAACTAATCTGGGTTACTCGTCCTAACTCTTGAATGTCAGATAGACACGCTACTCCCCTACTACAGAACCGGGCTATTGTTTCTTAATTATCATACATAATCATAATGATAATTTTTGCCACAAGTTTACTGTGTCTCCTTTCCATTGGGATCCAAGTGTCTAGATCATGGAACTTCAACGTTTAACCGATTTACTCACTTTAGGAATAAGAATTCCGTTTAAGCCCCTATATAGCTCCTAATTGAATATACTTTACCTGAATGCAAACGAATAACGAAATTCGCATCAATATTCTCACCTTATGGGAACATTTGTTTAGAAAGTAAAAATAAATGCATCGATTTTTCCACTAAAGCAATACCTAAGTAGGGAATGAGGATATTAAATTAATAACTACTGTAGCTCTCCAAAATAATATTCGTTCATGAGGTGAAGACAATGTGAATAAAATTTACTCATAAAAGAATATTTAAATTATGTTATCAAAAGCAACATGCGAATGTTCAATCAAATAGTATACGCCTATTGTATAGTAATTATTGTTAGCTTTCTAAACGGATATTGTTAGCTCCTAGTTCTACATTTATTGGCACTCATTATTAAAATCTGATGGTTCCATTCATATGACCTTATCTACTTGTTCTGCAAACAAATTATTATTATTATTACAAAAGATTACCCTTCTTCATGTTAATCGAAATAAAGAATTAGTAGAAATGGTATTATTACCTACTTCCTTGTAAATAGAAGGTAAATAAGGGAATACATTAGGCTAAAGCGATAGTCAGGATATTTTAAAGACTATCCCTATGCGATGGATATTTAATGGAGTTCTCAATACATGGCCAAGAGTAAAAACAAAATAGATACGAAACGAATGCGAGTTTCCGTTTGAGAAAGTATGAAGTATTCCAAAATTGACACCAGCAACAACGAATATCTCAGGAATGGTTAAATTATAAAATTAATAACATAAATTGTGTGTTTTAATGAGATCCATAATTTACATGTAGTAATTTTTTGTCCATACCTTGCGGTTTGCCAGTTATGCAGAAGTACTCCAGAATGAAGAGGGCTTCAGATACTATTCCCAGAAAATTCAAGATATGCATTTTTTTGACATGTAAAAATAGCTTAAATATGTGGACTGTTAATAAAAATCATTAGAGCCTTAATGAGAAAATCAATTTTTTTTGAGAAATGCTCCATGCAAAGGATAGTTTGGGATATCGCATCCTTGAAATATCAAATTTAATACTTAATCGACTTTCGTTTTTTCGTTATCGTGTTCAGAGGCACACGTACACACACATACACACAAGGACCTTTTTCTAAAAATGCTTTATTTTGGATACAGGGGACCGTAAAACGTATATATTCAATGAAATCACGTTATCGAATTTTTAGTTGGAGTGCAAAACCTTCTCTATCTATGTACTGTGTACGAAGTAGAGAACAAACTTGTGTACAAATGCATATATTTCAAGAATGGGCATAATTTTAAATACCATGTATTAAAAGAGATTCTATCCAAGAATCTGGATTATAAATCCAGGATAAAGTATTGATGCCGACCGTGAAATCATATGAATTTTGATGCGAAATCCACGAACCTAAGTTCAATACATTTTTATTTTAGCATATGCTTATTGAGCAGATTTATTTTTTACATTTCTATAGCATCAGAAACATCAGCACTAGCAATAAAATAAAATATACTAATGTATTTTTCAATCAATTTAAAATTAAAAAAAAATGATAGTGCAGAAACTTCTGAAATCTATTTTGCAGTGTTAAGAATGACTGGTTTATTGGTGTCACAAGCTGTAAGATTCGCTTCTCACAGTGTACAGAGCATAGGTCTACAGCAGGCTGTTCCAGCTTGGTTGCGCGCCAAAAGAGCAACGAGTAACTCATGACTCACAGAGGTCTATTTAAAACATGCAATACAGCGCAACATTGAAAGCAAACTATCGTCGCAGCTTAATCAAGGTTTGGAAATGAAGTGGAAGGACGCAGTATTGTGACATGCCCTTTGCTCAGTGACGCAAAGCTCTGCCTCAAGCGCTGCCCAGAATTTGTGGTTGAGTACCGTGTGTACTGTAATTCACACGAGTCGAATTGGTACAAGCTGGCTTATAGGATATATCTAGAAAGGACGCGTTCGCTTCAGATTCTTGAATGTTTGAAATGTGTGAAAACATGAGTACCAATTAACAGTCTCCTCTGGCCGCGGATTGAAGTTTCATAGTCTAAAGTAGGTACGTCCTTATATAAACAATATATATATATATATATAATTTTCCTCTTATTATTATTCAATAGGCTTACAGAGTAAAACATTATCTTCCTGTATATACTCTCTATCTTTTTAGCTTCTTCTGTAGCACGTATATACAATGTACATAGTAGGTAAGGAAGGTAGTGCATTACACCTGAAAATTCATACCGAGAATTCACCGGAAATACATATTTAGGGTTACCTGTATCAAAAAAGAACAAAAAAAAAAGAAAAGAAAACATTTTGAGTAAAGGACTGTTTGTGTGTGTATGTGTGTGGTTGTGTGTGTGTGTATGTGTGTGTGTGTGTGTGTGTGTGTGAAACACGATAACTCAAAAAAGAAAATAAGTAAAATATTATCCTGCGTAGTTAAGTTTAGTATCTTCCACGGATGCGACACGATGATTTTGAGAAGAATCCCTTGCACCCTAAACTATTTTTTACATGGGAAAAATTTTGATTTTCTCAAAAATGGCTCCCACCTTCTTACCTACCTAGCTGTGTACTTGTCCGTCCGTCAGTTTGCCTGCCTGCCTGCCTGCTTGCCTGTCTGTCTGTCTGTCTATTTATATAATTTTTTGGAATAGCCTCTGAAGACTTCATTCTGGATGACTATGCGTAATAAGTAAGCCATAAGAGATAGACAAAAATTACTACATAAAATATATATCTCGTTAAACACACACTTTATATACCATATACATGTTTTTCATGGTATTGACTGACCAATTCCGAGATATTCCTTGTTATTGTATCACTTCTTATATCTTGGTCTATCTCTCTTTCTTCTCCTTGGTGGAATCCATTCTAAAATCTGTCTAGGTAATCTTGTTTCTGGAATTCTTAGTACGTGACTATACCATTGTAGTTCTTTACCGCTTACAAATCTAATTTGGAATTGCATCTCTTGCCTAGTGATTGTATTTTAATTACTATTATCCTCCCCCCCCCACCCAATTTACAATGGCTAGTGCTGTGTTAAGACAAATCTTTTCAGTGAAAACTAGTTTCACTCTCAGATTCGTGCTTGAATGTCATGTTTCCGCCCATATGTTCTCTTATTATATGTAGGTTTATGAATTTGTAGCTATGTTTCCACTGTTATTGTCTTTCCCACAAAATAAAACTATTGCCGTCTATTTTATAGATTATATATTTTAATGCTATTTTTTGTCTGTAGAATGAGTTCATTTTGACCCACAAATATTCCACTCCTCGCGTTCTTTGATATAGCTTATGTTATCGTTCAAAATCAAATGGGAATACATCTTTTATTATACGAGAGTGTCAAAATGATGTCAACACTCTTTTAACCACTATTTATCAGCAACACAATGAGAAAAACGTTCAATTTTTGTTGTGCTGCATTCCTTAAACCCGAATAACAATGTTTTCATATAAAACCCTGCATGACTACATCAACATTCTCGGGTGAAGTTCTCTTTCTACTGCACCGCCCAATCAACACATCTTACATTGCTCTTGACTTGAAACTTGTCTCGAATTCGTGATTTTTAACTTTTTACTTTCTCTAGCCCGTATTTACAATGTACCTAGTGGATAGAGAAGGTATTGCATTCCACCCAAGAACTCGATGTCGTGATTTCACCGTAAATATATGTTTTGGGGTTTCCTGAGTCCGAAAAACCATTTTTTAGTAAAAAACCCGTATATTTGTGTGTCTATGGACAGCATACCTCAAAAACGAAAAGACCGTCAAATACCAAACTTGGTATTTAGGTTTTAATATTTTCCAAGGATGCGAAAAGAACATTTTCAAGAAAATTCCCTCACCACAAACTACCCTTTACATGGAAAAACAATTCGAAAATTTTAATTTTCTTAAAAATGAATCTAACAATTGTGATTAAAATCCCGTATATTAAAGATACTTACATCCCAAATAAAATGTATATCTTGAATTTTCTGGGAATGACCTCTGAAGACTTCTTTATTCTGGATGAATTTTGTAAAATTTGCTTAGCTGCTAAAGCGTAAGAGCTAGACAAATATGTAGATCTCCTTAAAACACACAATTTATGTCCTTTACGTTTATGCTGTGGAGGTAACCGTTTCTGAGGTATTCCTTGTTATTGGTTTAAACTGTAAAGAACTTACACTTTTCTCAGACAGGAATTGCCCGTTTTTCTTTAGTTGTACTCCTGGCCAAGCAAAGAAGCGATTTACAATGACAATCGCATAAAGACAGTTTTTAAAACATTTGACTGTCACTTTAGCCTAGTGCATTCCTTTAGTTCCCTTCTACTTATAAGGAGCTTAGTAATAAGAACATTCTGCTAATGTTTATCTCGATTAGCATTGTGTAGAAAAAAGAATAATTGTTTGTAAGAAGTTTGTTTGTAGAGCAGCTAGAGAAAGTCATGTGAGTGTAGCACATCAGACTTTTTGGTGGTGGTATGCCAATAATTATCCAAACTCGCTGATCCTTATAACATTCTCCACTTTCCAATAACAATCAGGAATCACATTCATCGAACAACAAATTCACCGCCATGATTGTTTATAAGCAGATTACTTAGTCATTGCCTTCTGTAAATGTTAATGGAGTGTTATTTATGGACGCTCTTTAACTGCTGTGGTTCTCAGTGTCTCATTCTATACTGGGCGTGAAAAAGCGTTTAATTTTGCTCAGAGGCCTCTCTATCAGGCTTGAGGTCCTTTTACGTGCCGTAAATCTACGACACTGCCTTCTGTACCATGACTCAAAAAATCTGATGTGTTTGATTCACCTGACTTTATCTATTCTGCAACATATTTTAATAAAACTCATTATTCTTAGCACAGCATGTTTATCAGATAAACGTGAACAGAAATATTCTTATTACTTATTTCATTGTAGGTAGAGTATATTTAAGAAAATACACTAGTGACTTTTTTTTGAGAGCTGGTGCTAAGTAATGATATTTAAATCCCGTCCGTTTTGCATGGTCAGGAGTAAAGAACAGAAAACAATAATAAAAAATAATTCTCTTGTGAGAAAAGTATAAATATTGAAACATTTAAACCAATAGCAAAGAATATCTTGGAAATGGTTAACTCAAAAGCAAAAATTAACTTGACGTCAACTGTGTCCTTTAACGAGAACTACATTTTTGGTACAATAAAATTCTGTCAATCGTTTACGGTTTACCAGTTATACACAAATCATCAGAATGAAGTGGGCTTCAGAGGCTCCTCCTAGACAATCCAAGATACACGTTTCATTCATTCTATATTGGGAGCTGAAGCGGTTATGCTATTATGAGGCTATTCCCAGAAAAGTCAACATATACATTTTATTTGACAGGTAAATTTCTTTAATATACAATATTTTAATCAAAATCTTTAGAGCCAAATTTGAGAAAATCAAAATTTTCGGAAATGTTTCCATGTAGCGAGCACAGGTTGTATAGAGGTTCTCGGCACCTGCAGGGAACAGTGTTACAGACCATATCAGTAAGGCTACGTCGCTCTCTCTGAGGGGTGGCGTAATGTGAATCTACTTGGAGCGAAAATTGCGAGCAAGGAGTAAACAGCACAGGGATGAACCGGGAGTGCGAAGAAAACTCACCTCTGCTGTCTCCTTTACTTTTCTGCATGCTCTACTGGTGACAAAAGTGACTTGCAGTAAATACCACGAGGATATCGACATCGAGGACCATCTTCCACACCAAATCTTTTCTCTTTACCTACAGCATACCGATACTATTGTATCCCTTCACCCCTCTTAACGGAACAGATACAATAATTATCAACCCTATTACTAGACTGCCAGATTCATTGTTTCTTTAGCGTTAATTATTTCACCTCGTTCGCTGTGTGTCACTTCCAATAATCTTGCGAAATCCTGCATGCATACCGCAAACTCCATACGAACACTCTACATCCAATCAAATTGGTTTTACACATTGGACGTCTCTCAGGTCACATCAAGGGTGTTGCTCAGATATTATAATGACACACATATATGATTGCATGCCAGTACTCTCACTAAGTCATTTAACCGAGGTGCTCAAGCGGAACCCGACCCATCTAATTTGACTAATTCCGTGTTAACACCGAGTATCCCAAATGCGTGTTCTTAGTAACTATGTCACTTCTGCTAATCTCGCGAAATCCTGCATACACACCCACATACGAACACTCTACATCCAATCAAACGATTTTACACATTGGACGCCTTTCAGGTCGCGTAATGGGTGTCGCTGAGCTATTACAATGACATATACATATGATTGAATGACAGTAATCTCATTATATCATCTAACCGAGGTGTTCAAGTGGAATCCGACCCATCTAGTTTGACTGATTTCATATTAACACCGAGTTCCCAAATGCGCGTTCTTAGCAAGTATGTGCATAGCGAAGCAATGTAACCTTCTTGGATGATCGTCACCGCGGACGACGGATAAAGGGCTGTCCCTTAAAAATAAAAATAAAGTAAATATAACGTCGCCCTCCATGGTATGGTGGTTACCATACTGGCCTCTAAAAACCCAGATTGCAGGTTTATTCTGGTGGAGGGTGATGCATGTTTTCGGACGCAAAATTATTAGCATGGCTTCCTTGGAAGGGAAATAAAACCGATGGTTCTGTGTAATGTTTATTTGCACGTAAAAGAACTCCATACTTTGCAAGAAGAAGGTTCCTGGGTAAAATTCCGCCATTTCACGTCCACTAGTCATGATTTCATCCTAAGTGCCATCTGTGGGCGACGAGCGGATCTCTCGTCACCACGGCGCATGGTGGCGAACTCATGAACTATAAATTCAAATCCGACCACGGAAACATCGTAACGCTGCCCTATGCTCCTTAGGAGTTACAGGAAATAATTAACTAAATATTATAGCATGAATTAACTTTAATCGTATTAATCTCAGCTATATTTATCATAATACCATAAGTTTGAAATATGAGCGTTATCATATATATTTTATATGTATATTTGTTATTATGATACATAATTAATGAACTCAGTAGCGGTAGGTAAATGGAAATAGAACACTAAAATGTAATTTTCGGAACATAGTTACATAATGTTGCATAAGTAGATTAACATTACCTTAGACTCAGATATAACGTTAGCCCTCCTCTTTTGTCGTGTTTGACTGTATTCATTGTTCACAGAATGTTGGCGAACCGCATCGTGCAGTTCTTCATTTGCTTTCACTTCCTCCCGAATCTTCGTCAGCTCAGGTGAGGAATCCAGTACATTCCTCAGAAAACTCCCTAGGCTGCTGTGTCCTGTTTTAGATATGTGTTTCTGAAATTGAATGATTAACATTTGTCAAGTGTTTAAGACCTGCTATTAGTAGAAATCATTTATAATGGAGAATTGAAAACCATTCGAAATGCTTGGTTTACGTCTACATCGAAATGGCTTATATAGATAACACAATAATACACAACAATATGTCTTAGAATTGTATTCCACCCAAAAATTTGGCTGCAAGATTTCACCAGAAGTACGTTCTAAGACTACCTGAATCCAACCCCCAAAAAGTATTTATAGCGGCGACGTGGCAGAGTGATAAGAACGCTCGCCTCCCTCTTAAACGACCCGGGTTCGATCCCAAGTACCCGCATGTAGGATTTGTGGATGAAATGGCATCTGGCGGGTTTTCTCCGGGTCTCCGGTTTCCCCAGTCACTCATTCCACAAATTTATCCATCATCGTCTTTTCTATCATCCATTTCGCTTTCATTTCATACCATGCACTTCTTTACGCTCATGCCTGGCTACGGGCTGACCACTCGTTCCAGTTTCTTCATTTTGTGGTATGTGCCGTTAACTCCCCGACAGACTTTTGACCTCTAAACACCCGCTTGTAAGCCTAGAAGGGTGTCAGTCCTACATTAGGGGAGGGTAAACTGATTACGTAAACGTAGAAAAAGGTATGCGCAAGCGTGTATATGGGCCTGTGAAAATTCGGTTGAATACCAAACATAGTATTAATTCAGCATCTTCCAAGAATGCGAATAGAAGTACTATAAAATGTGTCCTCTCCAAACTACCCTTTTAGGATAATTCTCAAAAATGATATTTAACGAGTTTGATTAAAATACAGTAAGTATAGAATTTTTCATTATAAATTAAATTATATTTTGAATTTTCCAGGAACATCTCGACTTTCTGAGGTTCTCTTAATTCTGAATGACTTTTGCATAGATAGTAAAATGTAAAAGACAAAATCTTACATTAACGATTTATTAAAACATTTTCTTACGGAGTTAATTATTTCCGAGATAATTCTATTGGTTCGAACAAATTTAAAGTCATTATTGCTCTTTATTGCTCCTGGTCATGTGAAGAAAACGACCGAGTGTCACTAAGCCTGTTGTGTTCTAACCCAACTGCGTCTAAGAACTTTGTAATAGCACCGTTTCTACACATGTTTATCTTGATTAGAAGAATATCTGGTGTGTTATCATGACTTTTTCTACCATTTCTTTAAAGTGTCTTCTACTGTATCCTTAACATTGGTATCTATGTTTTTTGCAAGTGCATTAACTCTGCTTCCGAAGTGACCATTCTAATATTTCATATTTGGTTCTCAACGAATTAATTCGGGATAAAACAAGGATCTTCTTTAGATTGAATTTGTAATATTTGATCTATTACCTACCTGCAATTTTCATAAACAAGTACCTTATTTTTGTGTTTTGTAAGTATTAAAACCGCTAATTTCGTTTCGAAGAAATTCTAAACATTCTTTCACAACTTCTAACGATATGGTATAAAGACGAAAATTAAAAATGAATAAATGCTTGTGATTTATCTCTAAATCATATTATTTGCGAAAATATGAAACATCTTCAAAAACTCGCGAAAATATATATACATAATTTTAAATTATATCAAATGTATGCAAATCATTTTGTTTTTACTTTCTCTATATGGTATATGGTACATAGATGGAGAAGGTATTGCATTCCACCCAAAAATTGGATACGGAGATTTCACTGGAAATACAGTTAATATATTTAAAAAAATAGCATTTTTACAAAAAGTTCGTGTGTGTGTCCGTGTGACTTATAACTCAAAAACGAAAAGTAGGTAAAATACCAAACTTGGTAATCGAGTTTAGTATCGTCCAAGGATGTGACAGGAAGATTTTAAGAAAAATCACCCACCTCAAGCTAATTTTTACAAGAAAAACTTTCGAACATTTTGATTTTCGCAAAAATGCCTAAAAAATGTTGGTTAAAATACCGTATATAAAATATACTTACATGACAAATAAAATGTATATCTTAAATTTTCTGGGAATAACCTCTAAACCTCTTTATTCTGGATTTATTTTGCACCACTGGTAAACCGTATGGAGGTAGACAAAAACTTACTACTCAAAAATATTATATACATACATACATAAATATTGAACTTTAAAATGAAATGAAATTGATATTTTTATTTATGGACACTGCTTTACTACTGTGGTTCTCAGCGTCTTATTCTATATTGGGCGGAAAAGACCGATTCATTTTCTCAGAGGCCTCTCTATCAGTATTGAGTTCTTTACGTGCCATACGGGACCAACGGCTTTACTTCTCTCCCATGCTAAGGATTTTTACGCCTAAAAAAATCCATCGTCCTCCGCCGGGTTTGAGCTTCACAAGGATTTGACTATTGTTTTAGCCTACTGTATTCCCTTATTTCACTTCTACTTACAAAGAAGCAAGTAATAAGACCGATCCTGCTACTGCTTATCTCGATTAGCTTGAAGTAGATAAAATAATCTTTTGTACGAACAGTTTGCATGTGGAACCGCTAGAGAAAGTTATGTGAATGAAACACATGAGCTTTTTCTGTATCAGACAGTGGTTAAGATCGCTCATACTTGTCTTGGCGGCTTAATCAGGAGATTCGGGGATCAATTTCCTGATTTAGTTTTTAATTTATCTGGATATAGAAAGTATTGTATTTCACCCAAAAATTCGATATCAAGATTTTACCGGAAATACACACTTTGAGACCCTCTGAATAAACATTTTTTTTTAGAACATGTGTATGTGTGTATATCTGTGTATCTGTCAGTATCTGTGGGCAGCATAGCTCAAAATGAAAAGTCGGTTAAATACCAAATTGCGTAATCAGGAGATTCGGGGATCGATTTTCTCATTTACTTTTTACTTTCTCTATACTCACTATGTACATAGTGTATAGAGAAAGTATTGCACTCCACCTAAAAATTCGATACTGAGATTTCACCGGAAATATATGTTTTAGGTACCCCTTTATCTAAAAAAAGCATTTTCGGAAAAAGGTCCGTGTGTGTGTATGTCCCTCTGTCCGTGTGTCCTTGTGTCTGTGAACACGATAACTCAAAAACGAAAGTAGGTAAAATACCAAACTTGGTATTTAAGTTTAGTATCTTCCAGGGATGCGACACGAAGATTTTGAGTAGTATCCCCCCACTCCCAACTACCCTTTACATGCAACTTTTTTCGAAAATTTTGATTTTCTCAAAAAATGGCTCTAAATATTTTGATTTAAATTTCGTATATTAAAGATATTTACCTGTCAAATAAAATGTATATCTTGAATTTTCTGGGAATAGCCTCTGAAGAGTAGTTTATTCTGGATGAATTTTACTGAATTTTCAATAGCTGCTAAACCGTAAGTGATGGACAAAAACTTACTACACAAAAATTGTAGAGCAAGTTAAAGCATGCAATTTATGCTATATACATTTTTTTCATGGAGTTCGTCGTTTTTGAGACATTCCTTATTTTTGGTTTCTACTACTTTTCTGACCCAGGAATTTGTCAACTGCTGTCCATACAAACACAGGAACTTTAGTGACATAGCAACCAGATTTAGACTATAACTTGAAGCTATCGTACTCCCTTATTTCACTTCTTCTTACAAGGAATCAAGTAATAAGACGTTTCTGCTAATTTTTTCTTGATTAGCATGAAGTAAATAGAAGAATAAGCTTTTTAACAATAATTTGTTACAGAGATGTAGAAAAAGTCATGTGAATGGAACATATCCGATTATTTAAATTCAATTACTTGTGCCTTGGGTTTCATTTGCTTATACAAAATATGAGATACTTCTAGTTGTTCAACAGAATGTCGTTCAAAAATATATTCCTCTCGGAAGTGAAGGAACGAGAGCAATCAGGGGCGTAAAACAATAAATGATATTCATTAGAACTATTCATTACACAGAACCCCTTTCTTTGCTTTCTTCTGTATTTCATTGCTGTATATAATATCTCAATGCAATTTGAAATTTAATATATATTTGCTTCTGAGCATTCTTTCTAGTTTTCTTGATGGGAACTGTTGTGTTTTCTTGTTGTCTTGTTACTGTAGTTCTGAGTTTAAGCTCCTAACCTATTAATAAAGGTGTTTTAATTGGATCCATCATGAACAAAAAACATCTGGTGAAGTGTGTAATAGAAGTGATTGTATTTCAGACTTAATAACATTGTATTGGGAAACAAGACGACGAAAGGTATGGAACATATCGTCTGAAATGTATAATGATGATGATAATAATATTAAAAATAATAAATAATAATAATAAATAATAATAATTTAATGTTTTCGTAAATTTGCTGATAAAACATTTATTGAACACTGAAAAAGAAAGAAAACTAATGGATGTTAATACATCGTTGTCACTAACCAAAGATTTACTATATCTGGTGTAAATTGGCTATCAGTGTAACAAAACTGAAAGAATATGTTACATATGCTAGTACGTTAGTTAAAAATATTTGGTAGAGCAGGAGAAAACATTTTATCTTCAAACATCAGTATTATGTAATTAATCTTTTACTTGATGATCATTCTGTAGATCGTAACTTGCTTAATATCGCATATTTATGGATCATCGAGGACCAATTCTTAATTTCCTTTAAGGGAATGATAATAAGAATTTGTACAGAAATATTTACATTTTCGGTTACTAGGAATATCAGGAGGCTCTACGAGATTGCAGCTGTAAGAGGTGAAAATGACTTTTCGCAAAAAAAATCTAACTGATCATAGGAGATTTAGAGCGTGGTGGGAATGAAAATGGAATTAACTAAATCATCTCTACATCTTCGCTAAAGTTAGATTGTTCTATGACGTAAATTATAATACCATACTTTATTTAATAACACCTGTAATATTCATTACAGGTTTATAGTAAGTATTGAATGCTGCTCAAAAATTCTATGTAGAGATTTCACCAGAAATAAAATTTGGGGGCATTAAACTACTAAAATGTTACACATACATGACCTTCTTTACCCATTCTTCAACAGATTCTTTTAACTATTTCATATTATCCCAGATAAACATATGCATTAATGATTTTGTTACATAATTCCGAGTAGATGCAAAGAAATAAGGGACTACAAGAGGTTCAAAGGATAGGCAACTAAGAGCTGGTCGCTAAGTGATTGTTTTGAAATGACATTCTCTTTGATTACCCAAGAATAAGAAACGACATTCCATTTGAGGAAAGCATAAGCATTTTAAAACTGAAACCATTAACAATGAATATCTTGGAAATGGTAAACTCCACAAAATATATTTTGTTAATATAAATGTATTTTAACGAGATCTACTATTTTTTGCAGTATCTCTTACGGTTTACCAATTACGCAAACGCCTCTTATTTGTCTTAAACATATCGTGTTTTAATTAAAATCGTTAGAATCATTTTCACAAAAATGAAATGTTTGGAACAATCTTCCAAGTAGAGGATGATTTTGGTGATTGAAAATGATTTCCTTTCTCATCCTTAGAAGATACTAAACTTCAGTATCAAGTTTAGTATTTACTGGACATCCGTAGCGATTTGACTATGTACTTAAAATAGAGTAGCATAAATTAAAATAGAGGAAGTAGAACATTTTTCTCTGTCTACCTCTCTTTATATATGTGTATTTGTGAGTTTTAATGTTCATTTTGTGAACATAATTATAACCAATATTTATAGTAAATGATAAATAAACCACATGCAGATTTCCAACTCGTATTTCTTTAAGAGATAATATAGTTATTGTTAAACATTATTTTCACAGTACATGCCAACTCCCATTTCTTTTGTGTTTTCCAGAAGGGAAACCTGTTTGTCTATTTATTCGTTATTTTTTTAGGCGCCAGGAAGAAGAGGGAAGAAATAATAATGAGACAGTTCCTTGAGGAGTATTTCTTGCGCAGATTTTTCTTTTAAAATTAATATTCTTTTATTCAAAGGCAAAGCGCGGGGAGGAGGAGGAGCAGCTTTCAAACAAGGAACCCATCCCTACATCTTGATTACGGAACAAGGCTTGTTGGGCTGTAGCAGCTGTGGAGGAGGGATTTCAGATGAATGTCCGGATAAATGCTGAGCCGCTTAGGTTCCTTCTTTCTTTTTAAGAGATGCATAAGCAGAGCTACAACTTAAGGGCCTGCTTTGGGTTAGTGCGTATAAAAACTTGCTAGCAGGGAGGAAAATTTCCCTCTCACTTTCCTTTTGCTTGTTGCAGTAATATATTTTGCTGTTATTTTGGTAGGCAAATCAAACTTATTAGCATGCTTAATTTAAGTAGCGAGGCCCGCAGATATGTTGAAGATTTCTTAAAAGTTTCCCTCTTCTGTTTATAATTTTTGGGTTGATTCTAATTTATTGCTTTGAAGGGTGGCGCTTTTTAAACATTTCCACATGTATTTTTTTTTATTCATTTATGAAAACACCCCAACGAGCAAAATTCACTTTAAGAGGTTGTATGCAACTGAGCTGTGAATGTACATTAATAAGAATTACAAATTGTGTAACATTATATAACACAGAAAATAACAAAGAATTAAGTAATGAAGTATAAATAATTGGGGAGGTTGAGAATCGCAAAATATGAAAAAAAAAAAAAAAAAAAAAAAAAAAAAAAAAAAAAAAAAGAAACTAATACTTTTCCAAGTTTAAAATAAGCAGCTTAATGGGTAAGAAGATGAAAATAATAATAATAATAATGATTGAACAAAATCTAATGCGTTTCACTAATTTTAGCATGAATTGCAGATGTTTACGTTCTCTGTACGTACCATTTACATAGTGTATAGAGAGGGTATTGTATTGCACCCAAAAACTTTATATCGAGATTTCAGCGGAAATATATGTTTTGGGGTCCCCTGAGTCCGAAAAAAGCATTTTTAGAAAAAGGTCCGTGTGTGTCTGCTCGTTTTTCCAAATCCTCTAATTTCGTGAATTGTCTTGTTTAAAATGCTGTCATTCGAAAACTAAACAAGCTATTGACCTGTAACTATGGATACAAGCTAGTCTAGAATTAAATTATACGATGCTATCGTCTAACTGGCCTAGTGGCGCCATATCTGTGAGAGGCCCGGGACTTATCAGCCTACCCTAGTAGTTTAAGTCAGCCACGGATAGGCTTGGCTATCGCTTCTTTATCCACTGCAGTTAAACTTTCGCACAAGCCCGATTCGTAGCTTAAAATGTGAAACTGTACCTAAGGATGTTCAGTAAACTTAAAATGACTGAATTTTTGAACTCATTGGACCTTGGCGCTACCGTAGGTTCAACAGCACTGGCATTATAATTTCGTATAACCAATTTAAAATGACGTAGTACATGACTTCAATACCAATATTGTCAGTAGGGCTAGTCCAAAATTTATACAGCGGTTAAGTATCACTTTTGGCATTTATCAGTACTTATTAAGATTGTAGATGTATAGGTAGGTGGCATCTAGTGACAGTATTTTATAAACAACTTTCGTTAAAACCTTCAGTAATATTCCATCAGCAACCATAAAGTACTGAGAAATGCCGCCCTAAATCCCTTTTTGCAGAATCAGCCCTTTAACAAAACCAATCATCTGCTGTATCTTTCAATTTGGAGCTATTAAACCGTAGCGTTTTTAGTTTAGTATTATCATGGCAGAGTGTGGCACTTTACGGAGCTTATCCTAGATGCCAGGTGTGTGCGAGTTGTCGAAGCCTATTTAACTTTCGCAGTTCTTTTTTCCTGCTATCATATCTTCCCCCCTTTATCCCAACCATTCTCTGTTAGTTTCCAACATCCATTTCGCTTCGTGTATCGCTATTAACTTTCTTCTTTTCCTCTCCCATCCTACTCTCCCTTACAACGGTCCTTTAATTACCATCCTCTGCAGCAACTTTGTATCTAATACCGTATCGCCGTTTTCTCACAAACTACAGTTAACGTAACACGTTATGTACCTTACAAGGATATCGGATATGTCCGAAGAAATTAAATTCCCTCGCAAAATAGTTTGCTTGGAAACTAAGAACTTATTAAAGAATAAAAGAGTTGACGTATAATAATCACACGGCTTTCTGATTCCATCATAAGTTCACATTCACTCTTTATATAATATTACACTATAAATCTGATGTGTTCCATTCACATGCTTTTCTCTCCATCTTTGTAACAAAATATGTTAAAAAGCTTATTCTTCTATTTTATGCTAATCGAGATAAACATTAGCAGAACTTGTCTTTATTACTTCTTTCTTTTAAGTAGAAGGGAAATAAGGAAATACACTAGGCTAAAGCGATAGTCAAATCTTTAAAAACCTGGTTGCCATGTTATCGAAACCAGTTTCTTTGCACAGCCAGGAGTTAACTAATTCCGTATGAAAAAAGTTTAAGTATTTGAAAACTGAAACCAATAACAAGGAATATCTCGAAAATGGTCGACTCCACGAAAATATATGTATATATATATATATTACACAAATTGTGTGTTTAAACGAGATTTATGTTTTTTGTGAAGTTCATTTTGTCTATCTCATACGGTTTCCAGTTATGCAAAATTCTGCAAAATTCATACAGAATAAAGAGATATTCAGAGGCTATTTCCATTATATCCAAGATATAAACTTTATTTGTTGTGTAAATATCTTTAAACTGCGGTATTTTAATCAGAATCGTTAGTCCAACTTTTGAGAAAATCAAAATGTTCAAAACTTTTTCCATATAAAAAGTAGTTTGGGTGGGGAGGGGTTCCTAAAAGTCTTCGCGTCACATCCTTGGAAGATACGGAACTTAAACACCAAGTTTGGTATTTTACCGACTTTACATGTTTGAATTATCGTGTTCACTGACACAGTGACACACACAAACTCACAGGGACTTTTTCCTTGAAGTGTTTTTTGGACACAGCGTATGTCCGGTGAAATTTCGGTGTCAAATTCTTTGGTTAAGCGCAATTCCTTCTCTACCTATGTACCGTGTTCTATGGAGAGAAAGTACAAGCTGTGCCATTTCAACCGTGAAAGAAGCAATATGAACTATTTTCTGCGATAGTATTCTTTAATCGACTACCCACTTTTTCCCTAATGTTTGGAAGTTGAAATTCCTGCACTCCCTATGTTTTATATGTTTACCATAGATGTTAATAAACTGCTTTTAATTTTCCAACAATTGAATTGCAATATATTTGATGATTGCATTTTATCATTTAAATCTTTAAATCTCCATATACTTTTACTTCCGATTTAACTCATTTGGGTTCAAGCAGCCATCTCACCTTCTGGTGTTAATTGGTTTGGCCAACACTACCAAGAGTGACTTAAATAAACACCAGTTTGTGGAGGCTAGCACTAACATTCTTGGAACCGGTTTTGAACAGTTGGTAGTGATTACTTTTATTTTCGCGTGAATATTTCTATTGCTCACAGTCATGGTAACTATAGTATGCAACACACATGTGCTAAATAATTTGCAGAAATTCGAGAATGAAAATACTAAGGTTTTGTGTTTTCATACTTCTTCCTTATTCTGAATCATATAATAGTATTGCAAAAAAAAAATAGCTATAAGCATGTCATTACTAGTTTCTTATTTGATACGCATCTAATAATAATAATAATAATAATAATAATAATAGCAGCCATAAGATGTCTAAATTTTATATGACTTTCTCTGCCCCTTATCATTTATTTTATATAACCATAACAAACTATTGTTACGAAAGCTCACTTTTTATTCGCTTTTTGTTAATCGAAACAAATCCTTGAAGAAATAGTTTCATCACATGTTTAATTGTAATTATATGGGAACAAAGAAAATAAAAATCTGTAGTTGCTATGTAGTGGTCTTGAAATTCCATTCTCCTTCCATGAGTTGGCAAGAACAAATTATTGAATAGCACTTTTAAAAAATGACAAACAACTGAAAAATTCAAACAAAATAATAGTAGCTGTCTCGGATGTGATTGATGCCCAATAAAAGTTATTTGAAAGGGATTTGAGTTTTAAAGAGATCTACATTAAATGTGTATTATGTTTTCGGCTACTTCTTACAACAATTGTTTTCCCAACGAAGAGGGCTTCACAGACTATTCCGAGTTTATTCAAGAAAGAATGCTATTTATCATATCAGTATCATGCATGTACGGTATTTTAATCCAAATACTATTGTTTTGAATCGAAGATTTCAAAGCATTTTCCATGTTAAGGGTAGTTTTGTTGGGTTTTTTCTTGAAATATCTTTGAAAGATACGGGAATTAAACACAAAGCGTGATATTTACCTGACTTGCTTTTGACTCATGTAGTTCAAAGACATTCACACACACACTCACGCACACATACCTATGGCCATTTTTCTAAAATAACTTTTTATTTTGAATTCAATGTGCTTTAAAGCACGAATTTCCGGTCAAATCTCGACATCTAAGTTTCAGGTGGAAAAGAATACTTCTGCTCTTCTTCGCAGAGCCTAGAGGACATCCAGTGGAAAAAGTAGTTGGATATAACATGAAATAAATGAAAGACAATAAGTGGCCTTATTTTGTTCTTCGGATGATGTCCTGGTGTTTTCTTAAAAGTTCTGAATTGTATGACAATCTTAAAGATTGGAATATTTACTTTACAAAATTAAAATTGTAGTATGATCGATAATTTCAAAGATGGTATAAGCTAAACCCCCGCCGCTGAATCCTTGCACTTGGCAGTTGGGAGTTAAGTTGGTATACAAAAAAAAAAAAAAAAAAAAAAAAAAAAGGAAGATGAAATGCTTTAACCGTATGATTTTCTGAACCAATCACAAAGCAGCATTCCGGTCGGTCGGTCAGACAACGGAAACTGGTCTAGATGCCGTGCCGTTGCAATATCTGACCTTTTCCAACCACGTGCTCAGTTTGTGAACTCCTAACACGTGTGCTGAACTGTTCTGTGCAAGCTACGAATTATTCGTTGCTATTAGTGATAGAGTTGTTGGTGTTTGTACGTGAGGGAGCACAACAAAGCTTTTACAATTATAGAGGTGGAGAGATTTTTGCGGGAAGGTGTGGTGAGGGTGGGCGCGGCTTCATGGAAGTAGAAAATGAATCGTGTGCACAAAATAATACGTAAACCACAGGAATTAGATGGAATCAGCAGTGAATGTGAATCACTAATGATATGTCTTGGTGACGATGACGGTGACGACGATGTTAATGATGATGATGCTTCCGAGAATGATGCTGATGGAGACTTTGATGAAATTGAACCATAAAAATTCTAAACCGGTGAAAATAACTTTGTTTTACCTTTCTCTTATTGCAACAAGCTATTTTGCATTAATTTGTTCTATACTGTCGCAAATACTAAGGTATGCTACATACGTTATAGTATCAATGTTATTTCCAATTAACATAAATAATAACGAATTAGTTTCATTATTCATCGGCATTCATTTACTATAAACACTGTTTATGTTCATCCTTACACACGATAGAGACATTTATAATCAGCTGTTGTTATTTACTAGTTACTCTGGCAAAGACAGCATAGCCAACCTTACGCGAAACCACCCGAACTGTCAAGTGCAAGGATTCAGCGGCGGGGTATAGTAACATTAGCTTTGCTCTAGTTCAGTGATACTCAACCTGAAGTGAAAGAGGTTAAGGCGGATTTACCTCAACGCATTTCGCGAAGCTATGACAAGTTATAAACAAACGTCTCTAATAACTTAGACTTGCGATCAGCCGTCACTGAGTAAGATTCATGCAGTCATGGATGACTAAAAAAACAAAACAAAAAACAAAACAAAAAGAACAAACTAATAGAGGTAGTCATTAGCTAGAAAGATAAAAGGCTTCGCTGCTTTACCTTCTGCCGCAAGACTGCAGAAAATAAATTTTCTCTAAGTGCTCAGAGACTCGGAGTTTTGGCTGAAGCTATGCCACACTCAAGTAAGTCGCTCAAACGATGTTAGATTGCAAGAGCTATTTAAAATGGTAAAAAACAAACATTTTCTCACCTTGTGCCATAGCTCTCACTTGCAGTAAGCACCTCAAATGTTTGCCTAGGAGCGCAGTTTAAAATCAAGAAACAAGGGCTTAGCAGCATAGAAACCTTTTGGTCTAGTACCTATCTTACTTTTAAGTTTTTCGGTTGCTTACAATTTTTATTTATTTTTTGAATGAAATTCAATAATAGCAGTGAATATTGCAGTGGAAGTAAAAGTAATCCTAAAGATGTAAAGCGACTTTTGCATTGCCATTATGTATATCAAAATGACGTATATACTTTCTTCTGTAACAGTAGGATATGTTTTAAATTGAGTTCCCACACTCTTCCTTATTGGTCTAAAACAAACACAATTTTTTCAAATAATAGTGCTAGAAAAATATGTTATACAAAGTTAAGTTTAAGCATGGTAAGTTCAAAGCTTATTTGCAATTCAAATATTTATCTATTTTAGACGAGTAATTAATGCTATGGATAAGTTGGAGTTTAAGATAATAAGTTAACATAGTTATGTGTGACATTACAGTCGTATAGCGCAACTAGGTTCGGAGGCTCATAGGAAGTATTGTGCAGGGAAATAAAAGGAAAACTTGGTGTCATATAAACACAGGAGTACAAAGTAGAATATGCATTTCCCTTATTCTAAGTTCATATATGCCTCTGTTCCCAACACTTTCACTGAGTTCTTAGCAAAAGCCTGGTGCTTAGTTGATCCCACAATGCATGCAATTGACTGTTATTGTTGTATACCTAATGTTTCCCATTTCGTTAATGAAATTAATTACTTTTATTTTATATGCACCCACTTTAACCATGGACACATGGAGCTAAACATTTCATTTCATTTCAAAGAACACTCATGAAAGTTGTCATCATTTATACAAACGTTTATCTCATCTGCAAGTAAAGGAGGTTATAGAAGTGATCCCTAAGGTACTCCATATTTATTTATCACCACTCTGATAATTTAATTCTCTTTACATTTACATTTTGTAAAGGAAGGATAAGGGCCATCTTAAATAATGTTTTATTCCATATATAAATCCCAATTTTCTACTAAAGTTTACAATCAAGAGTATTCAGGAAGTTATAACTATTCCTCCTTAGGCACACTTTTTAAACGATAATTTAATTTTTTCATTGAGTGTTAAAATGTGTGTTTGTTTAAAAACCTGTCCAATTTATAACAAAGAATATAAGCAGTGTCCGTCATCTTGTTACATTTATTTAGATTTCGCAATAAAACACAAAAGAATTTAACGGGAATAAGTGGATTAGCTTTATTTTAATCATGATGTAAGGTTTTGCAGAATATAGCTTGTACTGGAGCTCTGTGGTATTATTTGGAGTATATTAGAATGAAGAAACCACTTTCCCCAAAGGAACTTTAGCAAAAGTGTTGCAAAATGTATACTGTATTCCATATTTTCCATAGAGCCCTGGAAACTCTAGGAAAGCTTAAAAGTATCATACTATTTAGCACTAGCACAGCAGTAGCTGCTGTCACTTCTCGGCATGTGCAAAAACATGGAGTGGAAAAAGGTCATTTGCGGTCCCCATGTTAAAACGGTGGTTGGCCAGTAATAATCACAGGTGCTGACACAGCAAGCTTATTTGTTTGAGGTCAAGATGGGTGAACTTGCTCTAAGTTATTGAGATAAGGTTGCAGAGCAGCCAATATCCATGCCTTACTGTAGAGCTAGCTGCTGGTTGGCTAGCAGGGACTCAGGTGTTTGGTCTGGCTGCACTCATAATGAGGAGATGGAGATTGTGCTAATAGCAAAGTGAGTGTGGAAGGGGTGAAGCTTCTAACAGCACCAGGGTATTGAGGTTTAGCAACACAGAAGAAAGAAACAAAAAAGGGGGAGAGAGAGGGACAGGATGTGAGCGAGCCGGAAAGTAAATAAGGCTAATGAATTTCACAGTTCCCCCAGAACGAAACTCATACTTGCTTGCCTGTATTTCTGGACATGGTCTCTCCTGAAATGTAAAAACAAAATACTGAAACTTTACAAAATAATAGAAGTATTCCATGAAACAAGATTCGATGGATGCAGTGGCGCATGCCAAATAATAAACATGAGAAGGCAAAGATTATTGAAAGAAGGTGTGCAAAGAAACACCTGAATGAGGGTTGCCAACCTAATATATGAAAGTGCCATACCAATACTTCAAAGTTCAGAATTCTTATTTGAATTATTTTAAAAATAATTTTACTACTCGGATATTATGGTATATGTACAAGCTTTGCAGAGAGTGCGGAAGTGATATCTAATGTTCTTCATTTGAAATCACTTGCATTTTGACAAGAAATTCCTAAATTATCTTGACTTTTAACACAACACCAAAACAAACTTAACCGAAATGCACTATCTTTAATTGTAATTTTACAAATGTAAAGCCGTAACGGTCACAAATTCCCTTTAAAGGGAAACTCTCGTAAAAAACACTCTTCATACCTAAGAATACGTTGGTTATTAACAGATGTACCAGAATGTTGTGCAATGCAATTCGTTGTATACTAAAATTGTTTATATATTAACAACTTTAAAAATGATGTTTGTTTTCCCAGTATCGTTGGTCCTACCGGAATTAAAATTAACGTACGGCTCCATAACTATCCTACAAGTTGGCCCCCTGTTCTGTATGTAATATACTATTGAGCTACCACCAATTAACAAAACCACTTAGGAATATTTTACTATAAGCAGAGTTTGGCATCTCTACCATTTTGAATTAATTAATCTAAGGCTATAATATTTGAATGTTGGAGCAGCGTTTAAAATAAGCAATTCTCATGTTTTACTGTACTTAGTAAATATATAGCTATATTTACATGGTGTATACATAAAATTATGCTTTGAAAAATGTATGGCAGTATAAAGATTTACTTCTTTCAACTGATTCATTAATTCTACATTTGGTTTCTTTTGTAATATTTTCTCCATAAGATGCTATTCAATATTGATATTGCACGTTTTCTCTCTTTCAGTTATTTAATTTCTTTAATCCTAAGTGGTTTATGTTAATCGGTGGTAGCAATAGTATATTACATACAGAACACGGGGCCAACCTGTACGGTATTTATGGAGTCATAAAATAATTTTAACTACCGTAGGAGAACAATACTGAGAAAACAAACATAATTTCCCTCTACTTAAAAGCAACTGACTGGTAAAACCACTTTTGCTAATGTTTAATTTGATTAGCGTGAAGTAGATAGAAGAATAACTTTAGTAAGAATAGTTTGTTTCAGAATAGGTAGAGAAAGTCATTTGAATTTAACACACCAGACATTTTTTGTGTTGTATTTAAGTTGGTAAGAAGTATATTAAACTTGCAGGTACCTGTAAGAGATTCGCCTACAATGCCATCGATAAGATTGCTGACCCTTTTGAGGCAATATTTTGGACTTGTTGATGCATGAAGCAACTTTTCTTTCAGCAGCATGGTGGGATGTTGCATAATTACTTAAGTAGCATCTCAATGAAGATAGTTTAGCAATTTAGCCCACCAAAGCCACCCAGCACAGGAAGCCACCTGTGTACTTGCCCTCCTGAAGTAAGGAAGGGTCTGACCATTACAGTATTTTAACTCGGCAAGTGGCAAAGGAGTTAGTCCTTATTATACGGCCTCCATTACCGCAAGCTGTGGCCAATATCGCACGCACACAGCTCTACAGCGAGTGTTTTAATGCCATGTTTATGGATGGTTTGCAATTCTTTTAATGAGCTGGGAAAGGAATTATTATTACTCTCTGGAGAAAAACACTAAGTTATGCAAAAGATGAGGTTTAAAAGACGCTTAAAAACAGCAGCTGCAGAACAACTTGGAGCGGCGAATCAGAACTTCTCTTCTATTAGGCTTCCTTATCAGCAACAAGATTTACATTGATCAACAAAATTCTATAATCTATTAAGTATCGGGTGGCTTTGAGACAGAGTTGTTTGTCAGTTTTAACTGCACCAGTGCGCTTTTGTAGTGCGGATGTTAAGGTAGAGGAGGGACAAGGTGAATCTTGAGAATGGTATTTTTAGTTATGAGGACCACAGAAAACTTTCAAACAGTCTGGTGTGTTCCATTCACATCACTTTCTCTACCTATTCTGCAATAAACTATTCTTACAAAAACTTATTTTGTCTACTTAATACTAATAAGCGATAGTATGACACTATAATATATCTCTAAATGGTTGATATTATTACGTAAATTCCGTACTTTAACGAGAGAAATAATTTTTATGTACCTAGTAAGATTATGATCTATGTAATTACTGCATATGAATGCAGCAATTGCAATAATTTAATGTGATAATGGATCTTTATTCTTCGAAGTGTACGCCTTTAGCACATGAGGCCATCAACATTTCATGCACATAACACAAATGAGCATATTCAACAGAAACTCACCATTAACATGATCCTTTACACTGCTGATTTCTAAGCTAGCAGGAAATGTCATGTAATCACTTACAATGACATATGTAAACTGGCGCACCTTTTTTTGGTCGCTAGTTTTATGGGGGAGCGAGGGCCGGGAAGAAGAAGAAGAAGAAGAAGAAGAAGAAGAAGAAGAAGAAAGAGGTTGGCCTCCTTATCACAGTGTGGTCAAACAAATAAGGTTCTTTCTTTGAGGTCCTTAGACATTATGCTGAATAGGTTATCTAATTCTGGAGCCTATAGACAGAATGAAACTTTAGCATTGAAGCCATTAGGTATGAGGGTGTGTAACGATGCCTTTGTATTGTATTTGATGTCTTTGTTATTGCTCTGCTCGCTTGTGAAATTGCCTACCTAATGGATACAAGGGAGCCGAGCGCCCAAGAAAACGTGGGTGAATAGTAACCGGGACATCCATACGCAACTTTCCTTTATATTTACTCTGCCTTCGCTCCCCATTGTATGTTGCAATATTTATAAAGAATAACACTCGTCATAAGCATTGAGATTTCATTAGGGAAAGTTACGGATAATATATTTTGTTAGTATACCTTGTTATTATTTAACTATAATAAAAAGAAGAAGTGTTACATTCCACTAAAAATTGGATATCGCGATTTCTGCAGAAATAGGTGTTTTAATACCCCCTGAATGCAAAAACATCATTTTAAGAAAAAGGCCCGTGAGTGTCTCTGCATAGTGTATTTCAAAAACGAAAATTAGGTTAAACACCAAACTTGATGTTTAAGTTTACTATCTTCCAGGAATTTAAAATGAACATTTTAAAGAAAACCTCTCTCTCAAAACTGTCTTTACTTGGAACTATTTTCATTATTTTATGATTTTTTTCAAAAATACCCATATCAATCTAGATTTTAGTACCACGTGTTTGAGAAACTTTCATGACAAATAAAATGTATATCTTGAATTTTCTGGAAATAACCTTTAAAACATATTTATTAGGAACAATTTTTCATTATTGGTAAACTAAAATCGTTAGACACAATCTTAGTGCACAAAAAATACATATCCTGTTAGAAAGCACAATTATGTCAAACCTTTTTTTGTAGATTTCATATTTCTGAGATATAATTTGTGCTTGAATTTTCAGCAACTTATACCCCTTTCATGTGGGAATTCGCCATTTATTTTTTCTCTTTTGTATGCGAAAAACAGGAATTTCAAATACATCACTGGTTTTCCGGTTTTATCACTATACTTCTTATACCCAAAACGAGTGTGTAAATGTATAATGAAGTTTTTTCCCTATTAACATGTACATAGGATCATAAACTTTTGTAGGAGTAGTTTATTTACAATGGCGCATGAGATGTTGAGCTAGGTATTTGGAAACAGTATTAGAATTGCAAATTTCAAAACTGGTGGATAAATGCAATATAGTATGGAAATAGTTCTAAAAACCACCACCGATCAGTTGGTGATAGGACTAGGAATAGGATACAGACTCACTTACGAACCTTACGTTAGTTACTGTACATATGTACCATAAGGGGGCTTCCTCGGGACGTAGGGGTGAGCTGAGAGGATACACCGTACGGCCGGAACTAGAACTGATGTCACAACAATGGCAAAGCCCTACGGTTTTCAGATAGAAGCACATGACAGCCGAACAGGCAGAAGGAGACATCGCCCCACACAAGGTCCAAGTCCCCTAGTTGGGGCAGTCCTCATTCCGGCAACCAGCGGATATTCACAATGAGCATTCTTTTTCTATGCCACTCTATACTGCTCCTGAAAGAAATCAACGGGATGAAGGATGAATGAAATGGCAATGGAAATGACATGGAGGGACAGGAAATCCAGGGGACGAAAGAAACCTACAGAGCAATCGTCTGGCGACCCGGTGAAACCCCCGAAAATATCCATAAGTCAGGTAGGTCGGCCGATCGAACCCGTGACATCCCGAATGTGGACCACAGTCGAAACCGTCTGTCATCCCGCTCGATGATCAGTTGGCAAAAATAGCTGACAAAGGACGGCTTACTGTTAAGCAACGAGCATAGTTGGAGCTTCTGTTCTCAGAAACCAAGATTATAATTGATGCACAGAGACATTACATGTGGGATGCGTCTAAAAACACGACATATAGATAGTCAAAGTCATTTGAAACTCAAAGAAATGTGTGAACTAAAGCGAAGTCAGACAGTCGAAGAATGTGGAAGTCGTGAGAGCGACAATGCGGCGCACCCCCAGTAAGTCAACAAGAAGCGCTACAGCTAAGGTTGGTATCTGACGTCGCTCTATTCAGCGCATTCTTCAAACAGACTTTCAGTTATTCCCGTATGAGATGACAGCTGCATTCTCTATGCGAGCGCGGAAAAGAGGAAAGCTATAATTTTGCGGCTTGGGTAATGCAAACTGGAGGCATCCTTGACAACACGTGATTCTCTGATGAAACTGTTTGCGTAAACAAAGGGTTGATTTGGGCTAGGGACTTTCTTGAAAGGTGCGAATACAATAAAAACGTGTGTTTTGGTGCTTAAGTAGTAAGTCAAAAAATAATCTATTAACGAAACAGTTAATGCTCTTCAACATGTGTCTATGCTGCGAAACATTTCTTGCCAGCACTTCATGCACCAATCTTTCTCAGCATACTGATGGTTTATGCAGGACAGGGCTTGGCCAAACATAGCTAATGTTGTTTTGAAATTCTTGCTTTAAACGTTTGAAGAAAGTGTAGTGCCACAGCGTTTCCCCCAGCATTAGTGTGGCCAGCGGCGGCGGCTGTGTAGGAGCACAAGAGCACGTGAACCTCCAGTATTTCTTAGTGGATCTCCTTTTTCTCTTTCAGGAAACATTTAATAAAATGCGCTATCCGGTGCCACTTGTTTAAATATACCGCGCTCTGCTCTTCAGATTGAACACAGCCGAGTACCCGAATATGTGACAACAACGCTTGTAGCACAGGCCTCGTGTGCTAGCTGTAACTAACGTTTAGCAGCTCTGTGCTTGCGCGGGTAACAAAGCAGCTTGGAATTTTACAGCCAGAAATGAGCACAGTGCGACCGTGCACATTAACACCTCCAGGGTTCTGTTTATCAGTAGGAGGTGCTGCTATCTTTGAGATTTATTTAAAACTATCCAGAAGTGCAACTGCAGTCTTTGTGAGACGCGCTATTTTTCTTAGTAATTTGCATTTTATGCGAGACTTAAGCAGTTCATAACAGAAAACAACCTCAACGAAGGAACTTTTCCGAAGATTGTTATCACTACGACCATGATTTCATCAGAACCAGAAATATGCTTTTCCACAATAAAAAGAATTGAAACCTTTACTAGGAATACGATGGGTGAAGACCGACTTTCAGCAATGCTTGCTATTGAGAAGAAACTGGTCAACAGCATAAGATACTTTAATTACCGAGTGATAGAAAAGTTTGCACATTTGAAAAACCGGAGCGTGGAATTTCTGTCCAAATAAATATTCCTTTACTAGGAATACGATGAGTGAAGACCGACTTTCAGCACTGGCAATGCTTGCTATTGAGAAGAAACTGGTCAACAGCATAAAAAACTTTAACTACTGAGTGATAGAAAATTTTGCACATTTGAAAAACCGGCGCGTGGAATTCCTGTAGAAATAAATATGGTGTTAATTGCGTAATTCAACCAATGTAAATATTATTCACTGTAAATACCATTCTTCACATGAACTGTATCAAAGGACTTCACCCCCTCATCACCTCATATTGCTGTTAACTCTCGAAGACTAAGAAATTCAACATCTTTACAATACTGGGTGGGTGACGATTTGCGTAATAAATTTATAATTCTTGCTATTAGGAACTATCATTGTTTCTAATATTACTAGATTTGGTGTTGCGGCGACGGCGGTGCTAAATTGCTGAATTTGTGAACACCTGAATTTTTAATCCACGAGCCGCCACTGAGTGTGACCACAAAAGGCCTCCCCATAGCCCTACATCAATCCCTGTATTATTTTGGAGGGAGGGTTCAGTGAGAATCAATCTTACGTCTTCGGGAAATCTCTTGGAACCAGAGCCAGAATCTTACAAGTCTGCAAAACAATGGATGATGAACTTTGTCAATGAGTTGTGAGAAATATTAGCATTCGTCTTGAAGAACTCTGAAAAACATGGTGGCCACACTGAACACGCGGCGCATTAATATAAAATTTCCATGCTTTTGTGATGAATACCTGAATGTAATTTGTAAGTGTATTGTGCAATATTGAATAAAGTCGAAATATAAATGGTTCAACATTCCTGCACCATCCAGTATATGAAACTATTTCTGCAACATCGATCAACATTAAAAAAACAAAAAAAAAAAAAAAAAGCTTTAGGGAGAATACTTTATACTAAAAGTAAGTAGAAAATGTCTAGAGGGAGTCAAGTTTACCTTCTCTACATAATTCATCATATTGTACTCCATCTAGAATTCGATACTCAGATTTCACTGAAAATACACGTTTTGGGGCCGCCTATATAAAAAGGTGTATGTGTTCAAGAAAATCCCCAACTACAAACTATCCTTTACAAGGGAAACATTGAATATACTTATGTATTGAAATCATAATAACTTTATTTACTTAACTAAATCTTTAAGAGCAATTTTTATTTTCTCAAAAATATTTTTAACGATTTTGATAAAATGCTACATTAAAGATATTTATTTGACAAATAAACTGTATATCTTGAATTTTCTGCGAACTAGTCCTGTTCATTCTGAATGACTTTTGCATAAGGTAAGCCGCAAGAGATAGATATAAACTTTTTTTTTTTCGTAGTCGGTTTACCCTCCCAAAATGAGGACTTACAAGCGGATGCCTAATAGTCCAAAGCCTGTTGGGGAGCCAACAACACGAAACCACAGAAATGAGAACCAGCCCATAGCCGGGCATGAGCGCGACGAAGTGGATGATATGAAATGCAAGCAAAATGGATGATAGGAAAGGTGATGGTGGAGCAATTGGTGGAATGAGAGGCGGGTGAAACTGGAGGACCCGGAGAAAAACCGCCCATACGCTGCTTCGTCCACCATACATTCCACATCCGGACCGCCTAGGTGGGAGGCGAGCCATTCGGCCACGACGCCGCCTATGTATAAACTTACCTATTACACAAAAATATAGATTTCGTTAAAACATACTTATAGTTATGCATCCTTTTGTGGAGTTAATCATTTCTGAAATATTCCTTGTTATTAGTTACAATATGAAAATAGTTAAACTCTTCTCATACAGGAATTGCTTAAGTCCTGGCCATGCAAATGAACCGAACTTCAATCACAGAGCAACCTGCTTTTAAAAAATTTGACTTTCGCTTTAGCCAAATGATTTCCTTTATTTCACCTCTACTTATAAGGAACTAAGTAATAACACCAGTTCTGATGTTTATCTGAATTTACATGAAGTAGATAGAAAAATAAACTTTTTAAGAATACTTTGTTAAAGAGCGGTAGACAAAGTCATGCGAATGAAACGCGTAATATTGTTTACTCGGTAATTTAAGCGTCACCACGCTGAAATTAAAAGCCGCAAAATGTCTTGACATTAAAATGACGAAGTAATTTTTATTCAAATAAGGTACATTTCAGAAGGTTTATTAGTTTGACCTCTTGAATACGGGAATCTGAATCTACAGCAACAATATGCGTTGGCATTGTTATGCAAAGTTTCCTTGATGCCAAGAATACTTACAAGTGAATAATTGGACTCTGAAGGTTTTCATTCTCTGGGTAATTTTGAAAATGATGTTCTTTGAATTCACGTACTGATTCTGTTTTGGAAGGTGCTAACTCGACCTTAATTAAAACGTCTGTACTATTCGCGTCAAAAGCATGCTTGCTGCAGTGAGCAAAAAGTGGGTTTAATTAAGGGTTGCAGGAAACGGGAAGAAACCAACTGCAGCGCCCTGAGAAACGTGGGCAGTCTCAAGCAATCTCTGGCCGGTGTGGGAGGTAATATGTAACAATTTAATCCAAATTAGCAGCTAATATCAATATACCAAAATATGCACATAAGCATTTATCAAAAACCTTAAAATAAATTAAATAAATTAAAATATGCAATATGTTATAATCACTCACATTTTTTATTCACTAGGGTTTATTTTTGGATGTCATCTGATAAAATAATTTGAATTTGTAAAAAAATTATGTGTTGAAGTCACATCATTTTCTTTACTCCCTCATGAAATCTATTCTTTATAAACCACCATTCTTCTATCTACGTCATGCTAATCAAGATAATCATATGCAGAAATTACCTAATTGCATATTTCCTTTTGAGTACAACGGGATTGGCGATATCAAATAATTTGAGAGTGGGTTCTTATTTAATGATTTTAAAATGCCTTTCTCTTTGCATGGTCAAAAGGAAAGAAAGAAAAGAAAACATAAACGAAAGTATTTGAAAATTGAAACCAGTAACAAGGTATTCTCGGAAATAGGAACTCCCCCGCCCTCAAAAGTGCTGAATAGTAAGACTTTACCTACCTCTTACGGCTTATGGTTGTGCAGAAATCATTCAGAATGACGAGGACTACAGAGGCTATTCTTAGAAAATTCAATACACCCGTTTTATGACATGAAAATATCTTAAAATATGATATATGTTAACCACTTTTGATAAAATCAAAGATTTTCAAGTGAAACGTTTGGGGCGGGCGATTTCCTTGAAAACTCCAACTTAAATACTAAGTAACGTATTTGAATTTTGTTTGAGTTACAGATACTCTTTACAGGCACAAACGCGTACACACATACACAGACCGTTTTCTATAAATGCTTAGTTTTGGGAAATCTCGATTTCGAATTTCTAGATGGAATACAATACTTCCCCTACTACTACCATGTGGTTCAGCTGCCCCGTATTTATACTCCTTTGTGCGAGGAGAATTCAACGAGGCTATTCCATTTTAAAACCGGCTAGTGGAGAACTGACGGGTTTTAACTTGAAAAAACTTCGCTGAATTTTAGAACTCTTTTAACACACGAAGAGATATCTGAATGCACCAAATACGGGGCAGTTGGGCCACCTGGTATCTTATGATTATTTAATTCTTGTATAGCTTCCGCAAAATATATTTTGAAAGGCTTATTTTGCTATTTGCTTCATGCTAATCGATTTATATGTTTGCTGAAATGATTTCATTACAAATTTCGTTGTAGATTCAAATATGGTACAGAGGCAACAGCCCAAACTTTTAAAAACAGGTCGCTATGCTGCGTTGTAATTCCATACCTTTTATGAATCCCGAGAAACAGCTGAATGATGACAACTCCTCAAAGAATGACAAAATCATGAAAAACTAAAATAAAAAACACCAAGTATGTCAGAAAACTTGATATCTTCTTGTCGCATCTTTGGAATATGTTGAACTTAAATGCGATGCCTGATATTTATATACTTCTCTGACTTCTCAGGTTTTAGTCAATCTGTTCATATGCAGACAGATAGACACACACGCGCATACGTAAACGCACACAAACACATGGACTTTATTCATTGACAAAAAAATTAATAATTTCGATAAAGATATTTTTAGGTTTCTGCACTTGATCCTGATTCTAAATTTATTAAAAGTGTTTCCATGAACATTTTAAGAAGCGATATTATTACTTTCTCTACATATACTATATACTCACACATAATATATAGAGAAGGTATTGTAATGCATCCAAAAATTCGATGTCAAGATTTCAACGGAAATATGTTTTGAGGTCCTCTGAGACCAAAAAAGCATTTTCAGAAGAATATCCTGTATGTCTGACTGTGTATGTCTCTGGACAGCATAGCTCAAAAATTAAATATCTTCCAAGGGTTTGACACGAAGAATTTCAAGGGAATCCCCCCCTCAAACTACTCTTTACATAGAAAAGTTTTGAAAATTTTGGCTATAACGATTTTTATTGAAATACCGTATATTATAGCTATTTACATCAGAAATAAAATGTATATCTTGAATTTTCTGGGAATAACTTGTGAAAACCTGGATGCATTTTGCATTACTACGAATAGTAAACCATGTAGATCTCGTTAAAATACACAGTTTATGCCATATATATTTTTGCTATAGAGTTGACTATTACCGAGATATCCCTTCTTATTGGTTTTCAATTTTAAACTAGGTATCTTCTCAGGCGGGGTAATCTTTCGTTACATGTCTCTTGTTTTTCTGGAAATGCAAAGGGAACCGAACTCCAATTGTTCACATACGACTGGCTCTTAAAAGATTTGACAAACGGTTTAGCCTATTGCATTCTCTTATTTCCCTTCTAGTTACAAAGAAGTAAGTAATAAGATATTTATCTCGATACAGATAAAGGTATAATCTTTTGTGAGAATGCCTTGTTTGCAGGACAGGTAGAGAAAGCCGTGTGAATAGAACACATCCGATGTTTTTAAAATTCTGTTTATAATTCAGTATCATGTCCCCTTAAATGGCTAACAGTTATAGCTTTTTAAAGCACTTTACATCCATTAAAACAGCAATAGGCTAAACGCTCACTAAACAGTACTTATAACGCCTTTTTAAAATATTAAGCAATAATTGTTATAAACTTGTAACTTCGTTTTGTCTATTCTGATAGACACAAGCATTGAAACTTACGTTTTGTTCCTGTTCTTCAAATGTGGCCGTGATATGAAGGGAAAACAGCAGAGCCATCTGCAATAAAATCCATCCCATACTGAGACGCTATCCTGCAAAAAATTATAATAGTGGTTAGTATTATAGTTTAGTTAGTATTCTGTTTGTTTCACCAACCAATTACAACTCTGATGTGAGATTTAAGGACGTATTTGTTGATTCGTCAAACACTATGAATTGAAGAATTTAACTCATTACTGTTGCAAGGATAACCTTAACACTATTGGACCGCTAAATAACTTTTTATATTATAGTTCAAAATGCGATCCATTGTACGCATAGCTTATTCGCATTCTTTTCAGACAGTAGATAGGGAAAAGGAGGGAAGGTCAGGTTTGTTTAGCACGTGGCATCCCTTCCCTACCCCTAGCCAAAAAATACGGATGGACTGTAGTTTTTACGTTGTTTATTTTGTATTTATTTATTTTTTGTAGTCTAACTTCCTTTAACTTGGTAGTCATATCGGACGATGGATGAAATCGAGGATATGATGCTCAAATGACCTCGGGATCCACGGAACCTAAAGTTACTCGAATTTGTCTTCTTAGGATAAGGGAAAAGCCCGGAACTGATATTCGAACGCGGGACCTATTGAATGTGAATTAGACACGCTCCCCTCCACACTATAGAGGCGAGCATACGCATTTTTGTTAGTTATGCTAGTTAAAACAAGTTATGGAATTTCCTAAATTCGTTGTTATCAGATAAGTGAATAAAAGAATAATCCTAAACTCGCTGTTTCCATACAGCTATTTAGAAAAAGTGAAGATATCTAGGGGTTTTATTTTTTCAAACAAATCATTAGCGTCAGAGACGCAGGATAGGACGAAGTTCAAACTTTTCAGGGCGTTTTTATTTAAGGATGTTTATAACGTCAATACATGTACTAAACTACTAATTATATTGGAACTAATTATACCTCAATGTGTGCATGTGTACGCTACAAACCCCTCTCCACTACCCTCTCTTTAATGCCGATGGCTGCTCTGTGTGTTCGTAACTATGTGCGCTTCGGAACCCAAAACCGAGTTCTACTCATAATATTTGTGAACAACTTTCGTGAAGGTAAAAGAATTAAGAATTTAGAAAGCATCATATCGAAACAAGTATCTTGTTTTATTTAATAGCCAATATTAACTCTACATTGCAAGCTACATAGCTATGGTGTTATGGAGTTTGAATTGTTTACCTATTACTTATTAGTATATTGCGTACTAAGAGCTGTAAGTTATACTTATCAGGTCGAGAATGCATATTGGAAATACGAGGCCCGCAGGGTCGAGCTTTCCCAAACATTCGAGATCTGATAGGTAACTTACAGTTCGTGGTTAGCCAATAATTTTTTGAAATACCTACTTGAAAAAAGTGTAAAAAAAAACAATAATAAATACTTTTTTTCAATATTTTATTGAACATTAAGATAAAGTGAATTCTTGAAATGAACAAATAAAAGGTTACATTTAAATCATATGGACAAAGCCTTCTTATACACTCTTTTGTTAATGAACTTTGCAATAGCTTCTTTATTTGAAGTAGCACATGTCTTTAGTGTTACGTCATTTCTGAACTGTACTGTAAGTATTAATGATCTCTCAAACTCTTACTGTGAGTATATTTGCTGAGCTTGTTGGCATGGCAATTAATAAATTTAGCTTACATTACCAAATATGTGTTCAAAATGACTAACTTACATATCAAGTATTTCAAAAACTCATTAAGGAAATTTGATAAATGCTATCACTTCGTAAGGCAACATACACAAATGTTTTTCTGTATTTGAAGATATGCACAAGTATTGTTTCTCGGAAAAGCTGTTCTAAAAACGAACAGGAATAGGAGTAAAGTACATTAAGGAAAGCCCTGTGGTTATTGCGTGTCTTGTCACATCTCGAGGCTCCACAACTCGATTACACGTGATATAGAGGTCGGAATTTGGCAATGTAGAGTGTGTAGTGGATCTTAGTCACGCTATTTGAGGATCATACCATCGAGTGGGATGCTGCCCTCCTCTTCATCATGTAACTAACTAGGAAAACATTCCACCTCATACAATACGATCTGCAGCATCAATAATGCTGCATATGAGACGAATATATGAAGTAAAAACAATCAGATGTGATCTATTCACATGATTTCGTCTACCTATTCTAGTACAAATTATTCTTTCAATATATTATTCTTTTATCTGCTCTATACTAGTCAAGATAAATATTAATAAAAATTGTCTTATTTTCCTTGTTGGTACAAGAGAAATAACAGAATACATTATACGGAAAGCAGTATACAAGAGGCTACTAAAGTGCAACTTTGACATTTTTCCACCATTATGAGATAAGTCGCGAGAATCTGGTGATATTTCGGTTGTTAGGTTCTATTCATAGCCGGCAACTCCCCCGTAAATATGCACCTGTTACATGTATTGCGAAACCGACGACGCGGTTGAGTAGTTAGGCAGCTCGCCTACTATCTAGGCACCCCGGGTTCGATCCCAGGCGCCCGCATGCGGCGTCTGGGCGGGGTTTCTCTGGGTCCTCCAGTTTCCCTCGCCACTCATTCCACCAATTGCTCCATCATCACCTTTCCTATCGTCAATTTCACTTATATTTCATACCATCCACTTCTTCATGTTCATGCATGGTTACGGGCCGCCCCCTCGTAACAGGTTCTCCATTCCGTGGTTTCCTGCCGTTGGCTCTCCGACAGGCTTCTGACTCCTAGGTATTGGCTTATAAGTCCTAGGAGGGGGTGTCAGTCTTACACATACGGGAAGAATAAGCCGATTACGAAACGAAATATGTGGTGGGAAGGTTAGATATACAGATGTTTCAAAACTACGGGGCATAATTTCAGGTATGTATTTCCCACATGTAGACAATCAAATTAGTTCATTATAACATGTGTCCGGAAATGCTTCATTTCCGAGTTATCGCCTTCACAGCATTGAAATTCACTGGAACATAGTGCGTATAGAGAAAGTAAAAAAAGTTGTCATCAAGAAAAATAAATTATCTCTCCCTTAAACGTTATAAAACCACAGTATATAAGTCATCTTGCAGAAATTTATATCAGCTAATATGTATTTTAATATGGATATTTTGTTGTGTATTAAATTCTACCTTGTAACTTTTATTTGTAACTTTATTGTTCTAATAAAATTGAACAGCATTATGCACTTTAATCATATTCACATTAAAATTCATATTTTAGAGTAAATGAGTTTAAAAATCTGATGTGTTCCATTCACATGACTTTCTCTATCTCACACACGCACACACACACATACACACACACGGTCCTTTTTCTGCAAGTCCTTTTTTTTTGGATACAGGGGATCCTAAACCATATATTTTCGGTGAAATCTCGGTATCGAATTTTTTGGTTAAGTGCAATACCTTCTCTATACACTATGTACATAATCCGTATAGAGAAAGTAAAAAGTTGTCAACAAGAAAAAGATTATTATCTCTCCCTTAGTCGTTATAAATCCACAGTATATAAGACATCTTGCAGAAATTTATATCAGCTAATATGTATTTTAATATGGCCGTCGGAGGTCCATACACTTCTAAAGAGCGCTAGAGCCCTTTCTTTTTGCAAGTATTCGGAATTAGTTAGTGTTTTGTAATTAATATCTTTGTCAGCCTTGGCCTTTCCTGCTATTAGTGCTCTAGGCAAGCACATATCATCCCTATTTTAATTTCTATAATGCCTTTATTGCTGTAGCATAATTGGCATGGTTTATAACACTGTCCAGAAATATCCTTTGTCCATACACAATTTAATTTAAGTGGTCCTCCCATTATAAATTCCCTGTTGCTTTGCATAACCTTTTCAATGCTTTGAAAGAATACACCTGAATTCACCTGATCGATCCTACGCACACTCATACTAAATGGAGTAAAAGCATTATGTGCATTGTGAATGGTCAATCCTACATACCCAGGTTCATTTTCCAATAGCTCAGGTTTTACAAATTCTATTAGGTCATTAAACATGCTTTGGATCCATAGCTGTGGGTCTGCATCGTGTGGTATTTACCTAACATTAATGTCTATCTCAGAAAATCCTGTATAATGCTTTGCAAGATTTCTCTGCCTATGCTCTGTAATTTCGAATCTAGCCTCTGTCGGATCTATCTCCTGGCTATCCTCCTGCGCCACCATTGTGCTAGTACTGGGTATATTATCCATGTTTAATGAATGTTTTTACAACCCACTAATGTGTATAGTGTATATGTGTTTGTGTATGTTAACTTTTCAGGCTCAAATACTATTAGGAAGGACTGTATGTTTTTCTCTCGATATGTATGTTATATTCGTTGTACAAGCAATGTATTCTCTAAAGCAACGGTTCCCAACCGGTGTGCCCCGGCACCCTAGGGTGCCGTGTGATTGGCTAAGGGGTGCCACGAGATATTGAGATAAACAAAAAAAAAAATACCTTCTACTGAAGCCTTAAGTCTTGTAAGGTCTTGAAATAAAATAAGTCAAATCAATTACTCTCATGCGCGGCAGATGGTGATAGTGGTCGATTCATTTCAATAATTCAGTTATACTAGTATCCCACAGATGGCATTACAGCTATACCCTGCCGAACATTCCCGAGACTACTCGCTTCCTCACGAACATTCCCGAGACTTCGACAGATGAATATATAAAAGTGTACGCCGCTTGGCGCTTTCAGTTGTCTTCCTCGCGTTGATTCACAGTGTTTAGCTATGGATAAGTTCATTGTTAAACGTAAACGCCAGGACAGTGAAAGTGAACAGTCGGCTCCTACTGCTTGCTTTAAGCAGGCAAATCTTACAGTTTCTCCCGGACCGTCGAATTCATCACATAAAGAAGACAAACGAAAGAAAAGAACATACCAGGACAGTTACTTAGCGTATGGATTTAAGTGCAATAACAACGAGGAAAACCCTATCCCTAAGTGTTTAGTTTGTGGCGAAACACTTAGCAACGAGGCCATGGTACCTAGCAAACTGAAGTGGCATCTTACAACAAAGCATCCTAGTGTGTCTCAGAAAAGTGTAATGTATTTTACACATATATTAGAAGGGGAGAAGAAAACAGCTGTGCGAATGGTAAAGAGAATGACCATAGGTGATTCTGCTCTTGAAGTCTCATTTAAAGTAGCAGAACTGATAGCTAAAAAAAAGAAACCTCATACTCTTGGAGAGGAAATCATTGGCTCTGCATGTCTAGTTATAGTTTCAACAATACTTGGCGAAGGAGCAGCTAATAAAATTTCGAACGTTCCTCTGTCCAACAACACAATCAGCCGTAGGATATCTGAAATGTCATGCAATATCAACGAACAAGTCACGGAGAAAATAAAAACTTATAGAACATTTGCTTTGCAAGTAGATGAGAGTCTCGATATTGGTGACAAACCGCAACTCATTGGTTTTATCAGATATATTGATGAAAAAGATATTAGTGAACAGTTTCTGTTCTGTAGACCGCTTGAGACTACAACCACAAGCCATGATATTTTCGTTTCTATTAATTCCTATCTCAATGACCATGATCTTTCATGAAAAGACTTGTGCTATATGTACAGAGGGTGCACCATCTATGTTTGGGAAAATTAAAGGTTTTACTGCCAGATCTCTCAATGAAAATCCATCCATTATTATAACTCACTGTTTTCTGCATAGAGAGGCATTAGTCGTGAAAGCGTGTAATGAAGATTTTGCTGAAGTGTTTAACCAAGTTGTGAAAATGGTGAACTATATGAAGTCTCGACCTTTAAAGTGCAGAATTTTTGAACAGTTATGTCGCGCAACGGATGCAGCTCATACCTCTTTGTTACTTCACACAGAAGTAAGGTGGTTGTCGCGGGGTCGTGTATTGAACCGGTTTCTCGAACTTAAAGAACAACTAAAAAGTTTTTTTAAGGATGAAAATCAAGACAAATTTCATGAGCTCTTACTAAGTGATTCTTGGTGTTTTGAACTGTCGTATCTGGCAGATATTTTTCATAAGCTGAATGAACTGAATGTTTCGATGCAGGGTCGACATGAAACAATAATCTCCTCAACCAATAAAATGAAAGGTTTTAAAAGAAAACTTAGTTCTTGGAAGTCTGCAGTTCAAAAAGGAGATTTGTCGAACTTTCCATCTCTTCTTAATGTGGCAGGAGATAAAGATCTGGGTAAACTGAAAGACCGTATCTGTGATCACTTATCAAGATTGCAAGATGCAATAGATGCGTACTTTCCAACTATTTCCACTACGAATCTCGACTGGGTTGTCTCACCATTTGATTTCGTAGATATTGCAGAGGAAATAGATTTCACTGCTTGCGAACGAGATGAATTTATTGATCTTTGCGCTGATTACACACTCAAAGGTAAGTTCACCAAGAGTGAGGCGTCGGTGGCTAGTTTTTGGCTTCAACGGAGAGAGGAGTACCCTAACGTAATGAAGAAAGCAATTAACGCACTTTTGCCCTTTTCAACATCCTATCTATGCGAGCAAGCCTTCTCTGCAATGGTGACAATAAAATGCAAAGCAAGAAATAGACTGAATAACCTTGAGGATGATTTGCGTGTTTCACTGTCAACTGTAAGACCCGACATCACATATCTGTGCTCTAAGCATCAATCACAATTTTCACATTAATCATTAATCGAACAAAATTTATTGATGTATTTTTACTCAGTGATTGTAGTAAAGTTTACTGTATGATGTTATGGTGTACGTTACTATTATATAATATTTCAATAAATTAACACATTAAGCTTAATTTTCTTTTAATTCAAGAAAAGGTGCCCCTGGTGTTTATTGTTATTCCCAAGGGTGCCGTGAACTTCAAAAGGTTGGGAAACACTGCTCTAAAGAATGAAGTCCATGCTTATACTGTGCAAATATTTCATTCCCACAGAGATTTGTTCATTTTCACCGCTGTATCCGGACGTCATTAGCTCAGCTTATTGCACAACCTACCAAGTGGTTGTCTGGCTTGCGCAACGTTGCACCATCTCCGGTTGGAGTGCTGACACCGCATTCTGCCCCGTGTGAACAGCTCACTCACCCATCGCCTTCTTGCCTTTTCAACACCATGCTAATAGAGATAAACATTAGCAGAAACTTCTTCTTATTCAAATAGAAGGGAGCGATAGCTATGGGCTATGCATTGTCAAATGTTTTAATTGCTGTCTTTATGCGATTGTCATTTTAAATCACTTCTTTGCTTGGTCTGGCCACTTCCTGTCTTTCTCCGCCCGTTCCTCTTTCACTCACAACGCTTTCTCAGCCCGTTCTTCTTTTACACTCAAATCGTATCGCCTTCTCGCCCCGTTCTTCCTTTACACTCACATCACACTCGCGTCCCGTTCTTCTTTAACATTCACATCGCTTTCCCTGCACGTTCTTCTTTTACACTCACATCACCTTCTCGTCCCGGTTTTCTTTTACGCTCACATAGCCTTCCCGGCCCGTTCTTCTTTTACGCTCACTTTACCTTCAAGACCCGTTTTCATTTACTCTCACACACCAAGTGGGTGTCTGGTGCACATCCGGTGCAGTTTTTCTGGCTTGCGCAATCTTACACCATCTCCGGTCGGAGTGCTGAAACCGCTTTCTGTCCCGTGTGAACAGCTCCCCCACCCATCGCCTTCTTGCCTTTCTCTGCTACATATAATTGCAGCATTGGCATTCAGTATTCAGCATGGCTAGTGTACAATCCACAGATTCTTCTTCTTCTTCTTCCTCTACATCTGCGTCACCTGTTTCCTCTTTAGGCGACAGTGTTCGATCGTTTTTCCCGCCGGCGCAGTGGACATCATTTATGAACAACGAGCAACTTTATGAAACGTCCACCGGGTCCACCATCGCCGATGTACCCCTTCCATTTTCCAATCATCGCCATCAATTCTCCTTTTATCATTCGGATTAGCAAGGTTGAGTACCCATAATCCTGCAACCAGGGGTTTAAGCGCTAGTGTCGCGTTAATCCACCGGATTAAGAGAAAATGGCGGGAATTGTGACAATTGCAAAGGTATGGATCAGCGGATTATCTCTTAAACTTTCATAAACATTACTTTTTATCCTGTGCTAAAGACCAGTGAGCGTGTGTTATTCAAAGCAAGCTAAAGACAAAAATATATATAGTCAATTGTGCATTTGGTTTCTTAAAAAAAATTAAAAATCATTTTTTTTTTGCATGTATTCAATATTGTATTGCATGGGAATATGTAATACGTATATCTGCGATATGAACTTGTTGTCTATTAGGTTTTGCATACGGCATGGCAAGGAGAGTTATCCATAATCCTGCAACCAGGGGTTTAAGCGCTAGTGTCGCGTTAATCCGTCGCCTGAAGAAAATGGCGGGAAATTTGAATATTGAAAAGATATGGATCAGTGGATACACCTTTTCAATATTCAAATTTCCCGCCATTTTCTTAAGGCGGCGGATTAACGCGACACTAGCGCTTAAACCCCCCTGGTGGCAGGATTATCGTTACTTGACCTTGCTAGGTCGTATGTATTACTACTAACCAGGAATATCTTAAAAATGATTAACTCCACGAAAAAAATGCATATGACATAAATTGTGTGTTTTATCGTGAGCTACATTTTTTGTGTGCAGTAAGTTTTCCCCATCTCTTAAGGTTTAGCAGTTATGCACAATTCCGTAAAATTCATCCAGAATAAAGTAGTCTTCAGGGGCTATTCCCAGAAAATTCAAGATATACATTTTATTCGCCAGGTAAGTATCTTTAATATACGATATTTTACACAAAATCGCTAGAGCCATTTTTAAGAAAATCAAAATTTTCAAAAAATTTTCCATGTAAAGGGTAGTTTGGGTGTCGTAACCTTGGAAAATACCAAATTCAAATACCAAGCTTGGACTTTAACGGTGTTTTCGTTTTTGAGCTATGCTGCCCACAGGCGCACACACACACACATTAACACAGACAGGCAGACACACACACGGAAATTTTTCTAAAAATGCTTTTTTTAGATTCAGGGAGTCTCAAAACATGTATTTCGAGTGAAATCTCGGTATCGAATTTTTGTGTGCAATGCAATACCTTCTCCATACACTATGTACATAGTTCGTATAGAGAAAGTAATACAATCGCTAGCAATTTTATTTAAAACAAAAAGCAATTATTATTTAACTAAACCAAAATCCATTAACATATTTTTAAAAAGCAAGTATATTATTTAAAATAACAATTTATGCTGCATTTTAGACGAAGCTGCCTGCATTTGAAACTGTGGATTTCTCTGCATTAGAGGTAATACGCCGTGTGGTTTCGAGATTAATTTAAAACAATTTTATTCTCACAACAAAAACGTTTCTTTGAATTGTACATTAGGGGGGTATTTGTTTCATCTTGTAAGTCCTTTAATCGGATTTCTTATTAATGACTACAGAAAACTTCCCTGAGAGAATTTAAACACTCTTAAAAAAAGACGAATGCTGTAGGAAAAGACCCAACATTGTGTATATTTTTCCCTCTGGTTCCCATTGTTTAAGTACGATTTTGGCGAGAAGAATAAGTTGAGAATAGGAGTGTGAGGTGGTATAAAAAAGGAGGCGAGAAAGAGAGAGAGTTGTATGGTTTAGTTAGTAGTCGAGTAACCGGTTTGGACAGTCTGCAAGATTAATTTCGCCCCAAGCAGGCTGCCTTAGCTTTTCACCATTTCCACTGCAGGAAACCATGGGAAAATGCGTCACTGCGTTCTTTGCAAAGCAACGCACAAATTAGCTTCAAATTGCTGGTTACCATGTATTTAGGACCATGTTTGTCTTGGAATTGGGTAGGAAACTACTATTTTTCATTTTGATCGGAGTTTATCATTGGTTTTAGTTATTTTCTCTTTTTGTACCACGCTGACCCCGGTCAAAAAGCAATGTTTAATTCCGACCGAAGACCATAGAAATAGCTTGATACCAATTTCAGTTTCTTTGGAAAGCAACCTATGAAGAACATAAATGTTTCATAACGCTGAATAATAATAATAATAATAATAATAATAATAATGATAATAATACTTGTGATAAAAGTGCAGTGTTCCAACCGATGAAACAAATAAAGGTGTTGAGTTGGATTTATATTAATTATAGTGATAATAAAGTTAACGACTCCAATAGTTCTTGATATACTGCAGTTTTTGCATGAGCAATTTATACACCGTAGTACTTTGTTTCGCCGTCCGATCTAGCTGTTTTCACTTCCTGTGTAAAGATGGCAGCGTAATGCAAATTACCATCATTATTTCAGTTATAATATTGTTTTAGATTGAGGGTGCAACTTTAGGCTATGGTAATAAATATCCAACCCGGTGTTCATCTTGCGACTGAGGGAAAACACGAAAAAACCTCAGCCAGATTGATGGGATTTGAACCCAGGAGTGCAGACCACAAACGTTACCCCTAAGCTCTCCCACTCGATATTAGCAATATTATTATACCAATAGAAAATAATTACCCGTTAACAAAATTGTGTTTCATATTTGTTCTCGGGAACTAATTGAAGAGCCTCACTAACATAGTAAATGCCCGCCTCAGTAGTGTAGGCGTAGAGTACCTGCATCACATTCCTAGAGGTCGCAAGTTCGAATCTCGCTTACGGTGAGTTACCCAGATATGTCTTTTTTCGGGATTTGTCTCTTGAGAAGACGAGAAGATGATGTCGAGTAACTTTAAAGTTCCAATGAACCCCGAGATCATTTGAGCATAATTTTACCAATTCCATTCATCGTCCGATATGACCAACCAACTTAAAGGACGTTAAGCTAAAATAATAATAATAATAATAAATAAAGAGGTCATGGGTCCAAATCTCGATTAAAGCGATTTTCTCAGATATGGTATTTTCAGGGGTTTTCCCTTATCTTGAGAAGACGAATGTCAACTATCTCTAAGCTATAGGGACCTCGGTCCCATTGAAATATCATTTAACCATATCATTCATTCATCGTCTGATATAATGTACCAAGTTAAATGACGTAGCACCTTAAAATAAATTATAAATTGTCATACAACCTATGCTTTGAGTTTTACTTTCCTTTTGATATGTACTGGACATCTTGGTTTTGGTTTTTGTTGACAATCCTTAATTTTAATACAAATGGGAAAACTGAATGAAAGTAGTTTGGAAAAGCCATATTTTCTGCGATATTAAAACTGAATTCTTTAGGGGATGTTCTCCAAGAGTAACCAAAGAAATCTTCAATGGAAACAAGAGATTTTTTAATATTAATTTGCTTAATTTCAAGCATTAAAGATATCATAACTACACAATGCGACAAGGGCGAATCTAAGGACTAGGTCAATGGTATGCTTCGGATATCACGTCAGTATTGTCATATTGTCGGTATCATGTTTCCTTCATCCAATTATACTTTATTTTCGTCCTCAAATTTCTTAGATAACGATCGTTAACCATGCCTTCATTGCTACTTGAGTCAGTATTACATATGCCGCTGGTTTTGTAAATACTATTCTGCAAAATACGCCAACAATTCAAACGGATTCTACTAATAATGCTATTTATTAGCGTGTACTTCTCATGCAATCATCGAGCGAGGTGTAGTCACGGTAACGTAACCTTGCATTCGGGAGGTCGTGGGTTCGATCCCGTCAACCGCACACTGACTTAGGTTTTTCCATGGTTAGACGAATGCTGGGATGCGTCGTTTCCTCCACTTCCTTTCCATCATTTCTCTTTCATATTATTTCTTTATCATTAGGTTGTGATATGGTTGAACTCTAGTTGGAAAATGGTTACTTACACACATAGTTTCACTACCCAAGCATTGTCGGTTATTCACTCTAACCATGCCATCTGTGCATGTAGTACAACCTGTTATGAAGGTCGAACTCAATAGAAGACATTTGGCTTTTGATACTTTCAGAAAATATATTGTAATCCAGTTCAATAGTTGTCTCACATGTAAATCACATATGGAACCTATTATTCCATCTGCCAAAATACAAATTTATTATTTTGTGTATGTTATTTATATTTTGTAATAAAAACTTGCTTATTACATAGCTGCAACTTACTTCTATGCCCACCTGTATCCATAACACACACTCAGTAGCGCACGAGACTTCTGTCTCTCACCTCTCCGCTCGCTTATAAACAACGAATCATTAAGCTAGAAGTTAGCTTAGCATAGAGTCTTTTTTGAAGTCTACTTATATTCTTTCAGGTGTGCTCTAGGCTGATTTATGATGGTACCGGACAGGGCGCATGTGTATATGTTTTCGTGTTGAGACGACGGCGTAGTGATCATCCCGTACACGTGGTGTTGGCGACATGGCGGATCCTGGTGCCAGGATGAAAAACTTTCAGCCACTAAGTTAGAAACTTTCTTGTGCCTCTGAGGCCTATCCCTGCGGACTATAGCCTTCTGTGGTTCCATCGCTTCGTCCTTTCTTCCTGGGGGGCGGGGTGTTATAGCACAAAGCGCGAGGTGACCCCGCCTTTGTTGACCCCGTTCATGCAATCGAGGCTAGTAAAATTGGCCAATTTTATCTCTGCTCTTCAATGAAAGAATTTACTGATATCATTAGCAAATGATTCTAATATTAGTTAATAAAAATAATAGTAATATTAAAAATAATAATAATAATAATAATAATAATAATAATAATAATAATAATAATAATAATAATAATCATAATTAGCTAATGTACCGTTAAATAATACTATTAACAAATAAATTTATGAAACAGAATGCAAACATTATTGGTTAATATTATTAATTTCGCATTAATTACGAGAGTTTGGACAGGGGGAATTTTTGAAAATCGTTATGCAACGTAATTAGATGTAGCATAATTAAAATACCAAGTTTTCACCAACTTTTCGCGTTTTTGAGCTATATTATTCGTAGGCGCGCGGACACGGACCTTTTTTTAACATTCCATTTTTACTTTTTCTACTTAGTACATGGTATATAGGTAGAGAAGGTATTGCATTTCACCCAAAAATTCGATACGAAATTTCACTGGAAATACACGTTATAGCGTCCCCTGTATCAAAAAAGATCATTTTTAGAAAATGTCCGCGTGAGTGTGTATGTGTGTGTGTGTGTGTTTGCGTGTGTCTGTGAACACAATAACTCAGAAACGAATTGTCGATCATATATAAAACTTGATATTTAATGTCAGCATCTCCCAAGGATGCAACTCGAAGACTTCTAGGAAAATCCTCCAACTCAAAATATCCTTTACATGGAAAAATATTCGAAAATGTTTATTTTCTGCAAAATTTCACTAAAGATTTTAATTAAAATACTATATATTAGAGATACTTACTATGACAAATGAAATATGTATCTTGAATTTTCTGGGAATAGCCTTTGAGGTCCTCTTTATTCTGAATGACCTTTCCATAACTGGTAAACCGAAAGAGCTAGACAAAAATTTATCACACAAAACATTTAAAACATTTAAAATACATAGTTTGTATAATATACAGAGTGTATATAAATGAATATCTGGGTTTTAAATACTTATAATATTTATTACATTCAACTTACAGTTATGAATGATATGTCAAATGAAAAAGCAACTCCCCTAGGTCTTGGGTTGCAATTCAGAGCAGACCGCTTGATTTTAAGTGTATTTAAAAGCGAGAGTCCCATGTCAGTATATTTACTGGCATATAAAAGAATTGCGAGACAAAATTCCGGCACACTTTTGCAATGATCCTGGAAATTAACAGCGTCGTTAACAAACAAGTTATTTTAATTTTAATCTTCGTCATCCGGATCGGTCATTCTTCGGGTGTCTCCCCCTCAAGCCTTGCTACTAAGCATTCTGCCCAATTGTATTAATAAGGTGCATAATAATGGAAATATAGTAAGTATACTTTCCCTACCATGTACAAAGTAAAAAAGGTATTATATTCCACCCAAAATTCCTACTGAGATTTCACAAAAAATGTTTTCATAAAAAATGTCCATGTGTGTGCGTTTTTGTCTGTGAGCAGAATAGCTCAAAACGAAAAGTTGACTACTTATCAAACTTGGTGTATAATTTCAGTATCTTCTAAGGATGCGACACGAAGATTTTTAAGAAAACCCACACATCTCAAACTATCCATTATATGCAGGAATTTTGGAAGTGTCCGACTATCTCAAAAAACGGCTCTAATTATTAAATTTAAAACACCATATGGCATTGATTACATTTACATGACAAATAAAATGTATCTGTTTAATTTTCTAGGATTAGCCTTTGAAACGCTCTTCATTGCGAATAACTTTTTTTTTTAACTCGGAACCGTTAAAGAGAATGGAATATCAATGTTATTACCAGCGACCAGTTTTTAAAAGATTCAGCTACCGCGTTAGCTTAGTATATTTACCTTATTTCCCTTCTACTTACAAGAGAATAAGTAATATATGTTTGTCATAAAAATATCTTAACCATATGACACTTCAATAAAAATGTTAGAGCCACTTTTGAGAAAGTCTAACTTTTCAAAAAATGTTCTATGTAAAGAGTAGTTGGAGTGGGGGGGGGATGTTCTTGAAAAATGTCCTGTAGCATCCTTGAAAGATACTGAATTTGGATACCAAGCTTGATATTTAACTGACTTCACACACACTCACACACACACACACACAGTCACGCATCGAGCCGCGGCGTGGCCGAGTGGTCAGATCATTCGCCTCTCGCCTAGACGGCCCGGGTTCGATCCCAAGCAACCGCATGTGAGATTTGTGGTGGACAAAGCGGCGCACCGGCGGGTTTTCTCCGGATTCTCCTGTTTCTCCCGCCATTTCATTCCACCGGGGTTCCATATTCATGCAGTAAAAGTGGGCGTTAAACCAAAAAAAAAAAAAAAAAAAAAAAAAAAAGTCACACACTCAGACAGACATGTTTCTAAAATGCTTCCTTTCGAATTCACAGGGTCCCAAAACATGAATTTTCCGGTAAAATATCGATATGGAATATTTGAATGGTATACAATACTTTCTATATCCACTATTTACATTGTAAATATGTGCTAGAGAAAGTAAAAATCTTTGTTTATCACTTTCACAAAAACAGCTTTAATTGTTAAACATATATATTTTATAAATGAAAGTTTAGGAAAAACTTGGTATTTATAGTTTGTTCTACTGTATATTCCACCTGTTACAGTATTTTTGTGTTTATGTTCTGTTTTTCCTTAAAAGGCATGCCTTTTTACTTTCTCTGCACAAACTATGTACATAGTGTATAGAGAAGGTATTGTATTGCACCCAAAATTCGATACTGAGATTTCACTGGATATATATGTTTTAAGGTCCTCTGAGTCAAAAAAGTCCTTTATGTTTTAAGGTCCTCTGAGTCTATGTCTGTGCGTATGTGGGCAGCATGGTGCAAAATCGAAAATTCCAAACTTGATTCTTAAGTTGAGTATCTTCCAAGAATGCGACACGAAGATTGTCAAAAAAATCCCCCATCTCCAACTGCTATTAACATGGAACACTTTTCGAAAATGTTTATTTTCTCTAGAATGGCTCTAACGATTTTTATTAAAATACTTTTGATATTTTTATAACAAACGAAATGTAAATCTTGAATTTTCTGGAAATAGCCTTTGAAGGCCACTTTATTCTGGATGACTTTTGTATAACTGGCAAACCGTAAGAGATATTCAAAAACTTACTATACAAAAAATAAAGATCTCATTATACATATGTGTACTTTTTTTTTTTTTTTTTTTTTTTTTTTTTTGTTAAGTTAACAGTTTTCGAGATATTCCGAATAATTGGTTTCAATTTTAAGCCGCTTAAATATTTCCCAAACGGGAAGACATATTTCTTCTCGTTTCTGGTTTATTTAGTTCTGGCAAGTAAAGGGACTGGAATTTCTATTGCTTCAGATAGCAACCGGCTTTTAAAAAAAGAGACTATTCTTTAGTCTGTGTATTTTCTTATTTCCGTTCTAATTACAAGGACGCTAGTACAAAGACTTATTCTGCTAATGTTTATCTTGATTAACATGATGTAGTTAAATAATATTATTTTGAATAGAATGTTTACTTACCAAACCGCTAGAGGACATCATGTGAATTGAACACATTAGATTTTTTCTCCTTCTACTTACAAAGCACCAAGAAATAAGTACAATTTCTTCTAATGTTTATCTCGAATAGCACGATGTAGATAGAAGAATGGGCTTAACAATAATTTGTTACAGAGACGTAGAGAAAGTCACATGAATGGAACATATCAGATTTTTTAAATTGTCATAATAAACCCCAAAATGGTAGCTCTTTTATTTAGATATTCCTATAGAGTATGCTCATTCTTAATTAAAAGAAATTCATCTGCATACAACTGCGTTATCGATGCTCAGGAATCTAACTGGTAAACATTTTTTTGATATATATATATATATATATATATATATATATATATATATATTTACTGTGTTAATATAATTTTATTTGAAGTACAAAAAGGAGGAAGTTGATCATCCAGGCCATAAAATAAAAGGGAGGAGACTATGCTTGGTTGTCTTTTTACTCCGATAGCATCCTACAACACCGTATAACATTCTATATACTTTTCAAGAGTATGTGTTAAATGCTTTGAGGCAGAATTAAAAATCCTTTACATTACTTAGAGGCGCTATTCCAACATGGCGGTTTACATTTATCGGTTTTCAGGGTACAATAGAATTTTGCCCGAAGGGAGTGGGTGAAACGAGCGTAAAATACAATACATTGCATTTTAATCACACCCGATATTCATTTCCCTGAATAATCTCCAATAATGTGATGGCAATCATACATCGGTGCAAACATCAGCTGAGATATTACAGCTCTGCTACAGTTTATTGTAATCTCGAAATATAGGAAGACAAGTGCAAAAATAAAAGCGAGAATATTTTCCTAAGGAACGGTGTGGAATTATTATAATACAAAGAAATCTATTATATAAATCTTTTAAACAACCCTACTAAATCATCTAGTGATATGTTTACTTTCTCTTCTATGTTAGTAAGTAGGGTAAGAATTATATTCCACCGAAACATTCGATTTTGAGATTACACCAGAAATATATATGTGTTTTGTGGCCCCCTGACCAAAACAGTACATTTTAACTTCTCTACAACATACATTGTACGCAGCAGGTGGAGAAGATATTGCCCAGCATCCAAAAATTCGATACCGAGGTTTCATTTAAATATTTTTAGATCACCTGAATCCAACAAAAATCTTATTTTCTATACTACTTAGGTATAATAAGTGGGCGGGGGGGAAGTTATGTATTCCACCACACATGTTTCGACATTTTCCCGGAAATGCATATTTTGTATCCCTCTGAGACTGTTTTTTTTTAAAAAAAAGATGATTGCATTTTTTATTTTCTCTATTACATATATTATGGTGGGGAAGCATGATATTCCACCAAAATCTTCTATAACAATATTTCACCGGAAATATATGTTTTCATCTCCCTGAATTCCAAAAGGCATTTTTAGAAAAAGATCTGAGCGCTCGCGGGTGTGTGCGTGTGTGTGTGTGTATGAATGTCATTACTCAAAAAAACTCTGATATGTTTCAATCACATGACTTTCTCTACTTCTACGCAAAAAATTATTGCTAAAAAGCTTATTCTTCTATTTACTTCATGTTAATCGACATAAAAATTAACAGGAATGTCGTATTATCTGCTTCATTGTAAGTAGAAGGGAATGTACTAGACAAAATTTTAAACGCTGACGGCAATGACATTAAAATCCGTTTTTTTTTTTTTTTTACATGACCAGAAGTTCACAACTTCCCGAATGAGATAAGTTTAAGTATTTTAATATTAAAAGAAATAATTAGGAATATCTTGGACACGGTCAACTCCACGAAAAAACTACATATTACATAAATTCTGTATTTTAACGAAATCTACATTTTTTGTAGTAAGTTTTTTTCTATCTCTTATGCAGATGTCATTCAGAATGAAGAGGCCTTCAGAGGCTATTCCTGGAAAATTAAAGATGTACATTTTATGTGCCAAGTTAATATCTTTAATGTGCGATAATTTAATCAAAACCGTTAGTCATTTTTTGTGAAAAGCAAGTCGGGGGTGGGAGATTTCCCTAAAAAGCTGTCTGTTGTATCCTTTGAAGATTCAGCACTTAAATACGAAGTTTTGGTATTTAATGGTCGTTTTTTAGCTATGCCGCCCACAGACACACAAAAACATTTTTTTCTAAAATAGTTTTTTTTTTCTTTTTTTTTTTATTCTGGAAGTCTCGCAACATGTTTTTCCTGTGAAATCTTCGTATAGAATTTTTGGGTGAAATACAATACCTTCTCTATACACTACGTACATAATATGTGTAGAGAAAGTAATGAAATGTCGGATAAACACTAAACTAGGTATTTAAGTTCCGTACCTTCCCAAGAAGCGACATTTAAAATGTTCAAGAAAAGCTACCCTAAATTACCTTTTACATGCAAACTTGTTTAAACTTTTTTATGTTTTCAAAAATGGCTCTAACGATTTTGATTAAAATACCATACGTTAAGATATTTACTAGGGGCGTTCTATAAGTTCTTAGATAATCCAAGAAATTACACTCGCGGCATCGAAAAAAGTTTGTATTTAGTAACCGTCGTTTCTTACTAGATGACAGTTAAATTTTTAGCTATATCTATCACGTGGTTTCGTTGACATAGGCGATTGAATCAACAACGTTGTGCTTCTTTAGAAAGATGGGGAAAAAAAGGAGTTTCATGCGGTGACTAAACAGTTCTATTCAAATGTCTTTACAGCGAAACAGATACAAACCAAGTTAAGATGAAGTTCATTACACATCTGCTCCTGCGTTTGAAAGAATTTATAATTGGATAAATGAATTTAAACGTTACCGTACATTCACAAATAATGAACATCGTTCCGGACGTCTAGAAGAAGTGACTTCCTTCGAAATGGTTGATAAAATCCAGGATAGGTTTGTGTGATCGACGAATTAAAGTTCGCGAAATAGTAGAGGCCACAGGCGTATCACAAGGTATAGTGTTCGCAATTTTGCACCAAAACTTATGTCTGACAAAGGTCTCGGCAAGATGGGTGCTCTCAATTGGGAATAAACGCAATCGAGTGATCGATTCGGAGGCTGGTTTGGTTTTTCCAATGCAATCCTGACGAATTTCTGCGTCGATACATAACTGTAGATGGAACATGGATTCACTACTACAGTACAGTGGAAAAAGTTCGGTTTTAAAGCGAACCGGCTCCGAAGAAGAAAAAGTGATGAAATTTACAGATAAGGTGATAGCATCGGTTTTTTTTAATGCACGCAGAATCATCTGCACTGATTGCTTACAGAAAAGAATAACGATAAATGGAGAGTATTATGCATCATTATTGCACCTGTTGAACGGAGAAATCAAGAAAAAACGCCCTTAAACGGCAAAGAAAAATATTCCCTTCCATCAAGACAATGCAAGGGTGCACACCTAAGCAGTTTCAATGGTAAAAATATAGAATTAAGGTTCCAATCACTACAACATCCATCGTATGCACCAGATTTGACCCCAGAGATTTTTTTTTACTTCTAAACTTGAAAAAGTGGCGCGGCGGTAAACAATTCATGTGTAATGAAGAGGTCATCTCCCAAAGAGATGCCTATTTTAAGGACCTTCGGAAATCCTCCTTTTTGGAAGGCTTAAAACAGTCACTAAGGCGTCTCGCTTTGGTGCTTCGTGTTCAGGGGATCGTGGGTTCGAGTCCCGCCTTGGGCATGGGTGTTATATGTTTGTGTAATGTGTGTATGTTTGTGTAAAGGAACAGTAAAACCAGTAATCATACAGTAAATTTAGGGGGGGAAATGTAATACAGGGGATAGAACACCGGAGTCCTGACCAGACTTCGGGCTTTAAAAAAAAAAAAAAAAAAAAAAAAAAAACAGTTCAAGAAACGCTGGAAAAAGTGTATCAAGCTAAAAGGAAAAATAAAAAAAACCCTGATGCGTTCCTTTCACATGAGTTTCTCTACATCTCTGCAACAAATTATTGTTAAAAAGCTTATGCTTATATTTAATTCATGCTAATCAAGAAAAATCAGCAGAAATAGTCTTATTACTTGCTTCCTTGTAAGTAGAAGCGAAATAAGGGAGTATTATAGGTTAAAGTGATAGTCAAAGGCTGGTTGCTAAGTTATTGGAGTTCCTTTATTTGTACGGATAGGAGCTGATAAATTCCTGTATGAGAAAAGTGTAAGTTTTTTTAAAGATGAAACCAAAAACAATGAATATCTTAAAAACGATCAACCTCACGAAAAAAATGTATAAACATAAATAGTGTTTTAATGTGCTCTATGTTTTTTGTGAATGTTTGTCCATCTCATAAGGTTTAGGGGTTATTAAAAATTTCGTAAAATGTATCCATAATAAGGTATTCAGAGGCTATTCCCAGAAAATTCAAGATATATATTTATATATATATATATATATTTGTCAGTAAATATCTTTAATATGCTATATTTTAATCAAAATCGTTAGAGCCATTTTTGAGAAAATAAAAATGTTCGATAAAAGTTCCATGTAAAGGGAGGTGGGGGGATTTTTCTCAAAATTTTCGTGTCGCATCCCTGGAAGATACTAATCTTAAATACCAAGTTTGGTATTTTACCGTCTTTTCGTTTTTGAGTTTTCGTGTTCATAGACACACGGACACACACAGGGACCTTTTCCTGAAAATGTTTTCTTTTGGATACAGGGAATCCTAAAACATATATTTCCGGTGAAATCTCGTTATCGAATTTTTGGGTGGATTGCAATACCTTCTCTATACACTATGCACATAGTACGTATAGAGAAAGTAAAAATATATATACCAAAAATAATTTGTTTTTCTATCCTTTCTAAGGAGTTACTGAATACCCCTCGTACATGGAAAATCAAATGTATATCTTGAATTTTCGGAGAATACCCTATAAACTCCTCTTCATTTGAAAGGAATTTTGCATGATAATTTATAAGTGGTAACGGTAAGGATAGACGAAAATTGCACTGCTCAAAAATGTATATCTCTTTAAAAAGCACTGTTTATTTTAAATAATCGTTCTTGGCATAAGCCATTCCTGATATATCCGTTATTAATTGTTTGAATTGTCCAATGCCATGTCATTCATAACTATTTCAACATTCAGTTGTTTTTCACGATTGGATAAAATGAGAACGAACTTTTAAGGCTGGTCTATATAGCATCTAGTTCCTAAACATTTGACTATCGCAACACTTGACTATTTTTTTAGCTTAACGTCCTTTAACCTGGTTTGTCATATCGTACGATGAATGAAAGAGCTGAAATGATTTCGGGGTCCATGGGGTACTTATCGTCTTCTCAGGATAAGGAAAAACCCCTAAAAAAGCTTATCCGGGTAACTCACCATAAGCGACATTCGAACTCGCGACCTGTTGAATGTGAGGCAGACACGTTACCACCACAATACTTAGGCGGGTCTTTTCATTTGTAACAAGTCTGTAATGCAGCTATTTCTACGCAAGTGTATCTTGATTTAAAAAAAAAAAAAAAAAAAAAATAATATTTCGTAAGAGTAGATTTTATAGCCGTTATAAACGATAAAGGGTAGAGAAAGGCATCCAAATGTAACACACTAAATTTCTATTCAATTTCTAGTAAAACGTTCATGGTGTGTCTGAGTAGGTATATAACTCAGAAACGAACATTTGGTTAAATATAAAACTTTTTATTTATGTTCGGTATCATCCAAGGATGTGTTACGAATATTTTCAAGGGAAATTCCTCACCACAAACTAACCTACACATGGAAGATTTTTAGAACGTTCTATTTTCTCAAAATATCTGTCACTATTCTGATTAAAATTACATATTTTAAAATACAGGGTTACTACAAAAGAAATAGACAACTTCAACTGCCTGAAAAACAAAAACTATTAGAGATAGCAACCTAATTATTTTGGAGGTATGTTGAGAAACTCTCAAAGTTTTGTTTGTTACTATTGGTAACGCTGTAGTGTTTTGTTTGTTGTTGCAGAAGCTGAAATGGCGGAAAATCCTATGGAAAGGGCATATTGCGTGTTGGAATTTGCTAGAACGCAATCAGCAACTGTTGTCCAACGACATTTTAGAACACGTTACCATAAAACGCCATCGACTAGACAGTCAATCTACGACTGGTATAGAAAATTCGAGACAACGGGATGTTTGTGCAAAAGGAAGAGCTCGGGAAGACCAAGAGTTTCGGAAGAAAACGTTGAACGTGTTCGTTCTGCCTACATAAGAAGCCCACAGAAATCGACATCTAGGGCAAGCATGCAATTACAAATTCCACAGCAAACTGTATGGAAAATCTTACGGAAGCGACTGCACATGATGCCTTACAGATTACCGATGTTGCAGTTTTTGAGTGAAGAAGATAAGGTCATACGGCGTGACTTTTGCATCGACATGTTGCGACATGATGAAGACGATGCTGGTTTTTGTGAGCGCATCATTTCATTTTTGTGGTAACGTGTTCTAAAATGTCGTTGGACAACAGTTGCTGATTGCGTTCTAGCAAATTCCAACACGCAATATGCATTTTCCACAGGATTTTCCGCCATTTCAGCTTCTGCAACAACAAACAAAACACTACAGCGTTACCAATAGTGATAAACAAAACTTTGACAGTTTCTCAACATACCTCCAAAATAATTAGGTTGCTATCTCTAATAGTTTTTGTTTTACAGGCAGTTGAAGTTGTCTATTTCTTTTGTAGTAACCCTGTACTTATTTACATCACAATTAAATGTACATATTGAGTTTTCTGTACATAGCCTCTGAAGCCCTTTTTTTTTTTATTCTGGATTCTTTTGCATAACTGGAAAACCATAAGAAGCAGTCAAAAATATTGCTATACAAAAATATATGTAAAACACAATATACGTAAAACACATTTTTATGTGGAATTAATACTTTCCGAAGAATTCATTTCTTAATTTCCCAATACTTAAGAAACCGAATTTAAATGCCATCCATCACATGCGTCCAGTTCACTGTTTTTCGGGGATTCTCCAGGCACCAGGCGAATGCTGGTCAGGTTCATTACATCCTCCAACTTTACCCTGTTCCCATTATTTCCTTATAATACGTATCAGGATTGAAGGACCAGCGAGTTGTGCCTAAATGTTGGCTTGCGATATGGCTCGTTTGGGACGTGCCTTCAGGACTTTCGGGCTCGAGCCCCTTCGGGGGACCACCGGAAGTTCGGGCCTCGTGAGTGGTACCGAACGCCGACGGAGGGGCTCCATCTGTAACCTTTAGGGATCCCGTCCATGCTTGTGGACATCCATATCCGGATCTGGTTGCCCTTCTGTTTCCCTTCAACTATCCCTGGAGACACATAAGTCGCAAAAGTCCTTGAGGGTCTATGTGCGTGCTCTGCCTCAGTGTCATGTGGCCCCGTTCGTGTGTAATTTTAATCCTCATCCTTCCGAAATTGTCCATTTCTTCTTTCGACTCAATCATTGCTGTTGTGTAGACAAGTAAAAATAAATAACACTCTAGGTTATATTGACTTATTAACTTCAACCTTTTTTACTTTCTCTATACGCACTATGTACATGGTGTATAGAGAAGGTATTGTGCTGCACCCAAAAATTCGATACCGAGATTTCACCGGAAATATATGTTTTGGGACCCCCTGAATTAAAAAAAAAGCATTTTTAGAAAAATGACCGTGTGTGTGTCTGTGTGTGTGTGTGTGTGTCTGTGGGCAACATTACTCAAAAATGAAAAGACCGTTAAAAACCAAACTTGGTATTTAAGTTTGGTATCTTCCAAGGATGCGACGCGAAGATTTTCAAGAAAATCCCCCCACCCCAAACTACCCTTCACATGGAAAACATTTCAAAAATTGTATTTTTCTTAAAAATGGCTCTAACGATTTTGATTAAAATGTCGTATATTTAAGATATTTACTTGGCAAGTAAAATATATATCTTGAATTTTCTGGGAATAACCTCTGAAGACTACTTTATTCTGGATGAATTTTACGGATTTTTGCATAACTACCAAACAATAAGAGATGGACAAAAATTACCACACAGAAAATGTAGAGCACATTAGAACCCACAATTTATGTTATATGTATTTTCTTCGTGGAGTTGATCGTTTTTAAGATATTCCTTGTTTTTAGTTTCAGCTTTGAAAAACATACTTTTCTCATACAGGAACTTGTCAACTCCTGTCCATGCAAACAAAGGAACTTCCGTCACATAGCAACCAGCCTTTGACTATCACTTTAACCTATGGTACTACCATATTTCGCTTCTACTTAAAAGGAAGCAAGTAATAAGACTATTTCTGACATTTTTTTCTCGATTAGCATGAAGTAAATAGAAGCATAATCTTTTTAACAATAATTTGCTGCAGAGATATAGAGAAAGTCATATGAATGGAACACATCAGATTTTTTCCATGTGGATTTCAAGTTTTACAATAGAGCATCCATTCGGTTCACTTAATAGTAACCAAATTACGGGTATAACCTGAAACGGTTTGACATTAGTTTTTACATAAAAGGAAAAGAGCACATAGAAAGAGGAGAGGAAACAACAGTGCAGCAAAATGATCACCAGTGGTTTTAGGAGAAGTAGAATTTGTTAAGTTGTTCTGCAGTGAATTTCTTGAGGAACAAAGACCCAGTTGTGACGTAGTCGTGGGAAGAAAGGGATTACAGCATGATTTCCATGAACAGCACCGCAGGCAGAGAGGAAAAGGGCTCGCAGGCTCAACAAATGGCTTCTTTACAGCTGCTAAACGTCACAAGCCATTAGCTTTACAAAACTACTATTCCCCCTTTCTCACCTCACTCCCTTCTCATCCGGCAAACCACGCCATTTTCCTTATTCGTCTTGCCCTTCTGTATACTACCAGCCTTTGTGCGTCTCGATTTTTCGTTGCCAATGTCTTCAGAAATCAAAGAAATAAAAGAAAAGGAAGAAAAAAGAGAGAGAAGGTTGATATACCTTCACAGAACTGTTTTGAAAACAGAACAGCTTTTACTTAATAAGTCGCTTTTAATCTAACTTTGGGCCTGCATAATTTTTATTAACTGCAGTTAAAGCATATTAACAGGCTTCTACTAACCCGTTCATTAACTCCTTATATGTTCTGTCTGTCTGTCTGTCTGTCTCTCTCTCTCTCCCCCTCTCTCTCTCAGAACGTTCTAGTTATACATTTCGAACTGATTTTGCTCCTTAAGTTAAACTGTGAATATTTAGGTCGAAAACTTGCATTTGGGTGTCTAAAATAGACTGCTTCAGCACTTAATTTAGGTTGTATAGTTTTCAGGTTGATTCACCCTTTGCCGCCAGTTGCTTGTCCACCCATGACGTCAATGCTAAATAGCGAGTTTATCACGCATTGCCTCTTGCAGAAGACTAGCGAACGAGAGTAGCAGCGGAGTCGATGTCAAAAGATTCGAGGTCAGCCAAGTGAGAAGGAACTTGTATCGTACCTTTCTAATATTTACATTTGAAACATACGCTTGCGTAACGCAAACTTGCAATCGCACCATTTATGCTAATAGCTAATGTTTTCTTCCAGTACGGAAGCAGCTTTCAACTATACAAATTCTGTGATCGGTGGTGACTTTCAGCTCGCGTGAAAAGAACGCACAAAATGTCCTGTGGAAAAAAATACTGCACCTAGTACACAAACCTGTTTATAAAGTCCATTTTGGCTAAAGAACTATATACAATCAGTTTAAACATATAGGCTTCCTCATTGCATTAATTCCCTTCTCTTTCCTGATGGCCAAATAGTTTACCCCTGCAGTGTCCGCTTCTTCCACTAAAGCTCGATCCCAATCCCTCACTATTTCCTTCAGACAATCGCCCTAAACCTGTTCCAAAGCATAATAAATCCACAAGGGGTAGAAAAGCAATCCTTGTAACGGGATAACCTCATAAAACATATTTGGAAACTTCTAAGAAACAAAGAAATGTAGAAACAACCCAAAGACATTCAGGTAAAGAGCGTGGACGTGGATGTAAAGGAATTGGACGTGTTGACAAAGGACCTGGTCGTGGAGGAAAAACAGGACATAAGAAAGTGACGATTCAAGCTATTGGCTGTAAATCTTCCTTCAGACCGCTTTGATTGTTCTTTGGAACAGCCTTAGTTTAATAATGAAGATGCATCTCGTTTATTTTGTGATGACATATTTTCTAATGATAAAAATCTGATGTATTCCATTCACATGGCTTTCTCTATATCTCTGCAACAAATTACTGTTAAAAAGTTTATGCTTCTATTTACTTCATACTAATTGAGTAAAAATCAGCAGAAATAGCCCTACTACTTGCTTCCTTGTAAGTAGAAGCGAAATAAGGTAGTACTATTGGTTAAAGCGATATTCAAAAGTTGGCTATGTGACTGAAGTTCCTTTGTTTGTATGGACAGGAATTATTAAATTCCTGTATGAGAAAATTATGTTTTTTAAAGTTGAAACCAAAAACAAGGAGTATCTCAAAAACGATCAACTCCACGAAAAAAATGTATATAAGATAAATTGTGCGTCTTAAGGTGCTCTGCATTTTTTGTGCCGTAAGTTTTTGTCCACATTTTATGGTTTAGCAGTTATGCAAAATTCCACAAAATTCATCCAGAATAAAGTAGTCTTCAGAGGCTATTCCCAGAAAATTCAAGATATACATTTTATTTGTCAAGTAAATATCTTTAAAATACGACATTTTAATCAAAATCGTTAGAGCCAATTTTAAGAAAATCAAAATTTTCGAAAAAAAGTTCCATATAAAGGGTAGTCGGGGTGGGGGGATTTTTCTCAAAATCTTCGTGTCGCATTCCTGGAAGATACTGAACCTAAATACCAAGTTTGGTATTTTACCGAATTTTCGTTTTTGAGTTATCGTGTTCAAAGACACACGGACATACACGGACCTTTTTCTGAAAATGCTTTTTTGGATACAGGGGACCCTAAAACATATATTTCCGGTGAAATCTCGGTACCGAATTTTTGGGTGAAGTGCAATACTTTCTCTATACACTATGTACATAGTACGTATAGAGAAAGTAAAAAGGGGAATTGTGAGTTCAGTGTATGATTTGTGATATGTGGGCCCATAATGATTGTGCTGGAGCTGATGAAGATATATATGTAAGTAACTATTGTAGTGTGTAATAATTTCAATCTGTTTGTGAAGCTCATAATTCTATTACTGCTTTGCAAATTAATAAAATGTTAAAAGTATTATTGGGGTTTAATTCCTAATGTCCTGGTTACATCTAGGGGGTCCATATTACCCGCACCATAACTTTGACGGTGAGTTTGTAATATTTTCAGGAAATAAAATAAATTTTAGTTCCGCTTGGTACCGCAATAGATTAATTAAGGTGTTAGAGATCAATATACAGGGAATATGAAATTCAGTAATTGGTATGAATCGAATTTATCGTTTAAGATATATGCCTATCTTAAAAACAAAGTGAGGTTCCATATTCCCACCTCTTCCTAACTTTTTGAGTTACGTAATTAAAGTCAGAAAGCCAAACGCCCATATACATGCTCACGCATTCACAGGAACTTTTTCTAAAACTGTTTTGTTTTGCACTGAGGAATTCTCAAAACATGTACGAGTATTTCCTGTGAAATCTCGATATATAACTTAGGGTGGAATACATTTCTTCCGCTACCTGTAAGCGGTAAAGAAGTTAAAATATGTAGGTATACACATATAATAGAAACTGTTCCATTTTTGGAGGGCCGTTTACGAAACCTTTTATCTTTCCGCAACACACACTTTCAAGTCGTTTCTCCACCAAACATACGTGACTTGTTCGCTTTTGTTTCTTTTCTTAAAGAGATGAAGGGGGAAGTTCCACTCCAAAAGACCGCCACTCCCTTCCAAAGTCAAAACCCGCTTCCTGACACAATGCTCTCCATGCTAAGAAAGAGTAGGGAAAATTATGCAGTCAATAAGCGAAGGAGGTATGTCCAAAATGTCAGTGCCCTCTTTTCCTACCATTTCCCCCCCCCATTTTATTATTTATTTGCAACCCTGTCCCTAAAAGAAAGAAATGAAATAAAGGAGGCTAACTTTTTAAAAGGTTTGCAAATGGATAAATACTTAACTAAAGTTTGTGCCACATGGTAACTCTGGCCACTTATTAGTGATCTGCGAGGTAGCATGGTGTTTAAAGTCTAACAAATATCGCACTAGGGTACTTGAGTTTGGAATGAAAATAAGAGATGTGGAGAAAATTTTCATTTATTAGTAATAATAAGCTCGCATTTTATTCAAATGGGTGATAACTAGCGTGTTTTCCATGGTGACAGGCGGTCAAAATTCTCCCCTAGACTTTTGTTCATAAAATTGCGTTGGTTTCGTGAACAAACATTTTGATGGTTAAACACCAATCATAAAGGTCATAGGACCCTCCTCCGCACGTAGATCATCTGATCCTTTTGCTTCTAACCTGATTCCTGGGAGGAATGAGAGGAGAGACTGAAAGCGGGGCCAGATCCAAATGATGACGGGTGTAAACACTGACGGGGTCCCTAATATTTGCATTTCAAACTGACTCCGCATCCAAAACCCAAGAGAACCTAGCTCCCGGAGGTCACCCTAACCCCTGACAGTGGGTCCCACTTCCTGATTCGGCACCCCTGACGATCCCAGAAAGAAACCTCTATAAAGCGCAAATCCACCGTCCAGCTGAACAGCGTCACCTGACCCTATAATTCTGAAATATGGCATTGAAGGAAATGATGCCTGAAAGAAATGAGGGACATAAAAGTCGTATTAGAAGAGGAATCATGCTATCATTTATCTACCTAACCGGGAAAATCACGTAGAGCCCATGGATTTGAGAGACGGGATCAAGCCCGAGACTTCCCGAACGCGAGTTGCGTTACCGCGACGCCACCTCGTCGAAAGTTAGCTGTGCAAAGGTTTTTATTATTAGCAAACAACGGAATTAGCAAGAAATTGGGTTCAAGTTAGCTGTACTCAAGGGATCAATAATTGTAGAACGTACACAACAGCAATCATGTGTTACTGCCTTAAGGTGAAACGCAATATCGTGTTTGGTCTGCACACCAACAAACTAAACAGGGATGGAGTGGTTTAATATTTGTTGTCACAGGGTAAATCTAGGAACAACTCCACCTAAATTACTTTTGTCCTGCTTTAACCCTTGGAAATTCCTCAGCACCGTTATTAGTCTGTAAATAGAAAAAGACAGTTTTCCTACTTTCTGCACTTCTTCCACTGTCGCTGTAAACAGCCTGATCAACATAAACTTAAAATCGAAAAGTCCGTTATATACTAAACCTGATATTTAAGATCATTATCATCAACGAAACAAACACGAAAATTTTCAAGAAAATTATACTGTTTCATTAGCCTCTGGAATTACTATTTCTTGAAGTCATCATGGATTATTAAAAAATAATCATAATCAAGACATGCAAGGGTTAACTTTCACTATTGTATTAGGTATTTACTTTACCTTCACCCTAAACTACGCTTTTTATGGTACATTTTCGAAAATATTGATTTTCTCAAAAAAAACAAATGGCTCATGATTTTCATTGGAATGCCATATCTTAAGGTATTTTCATGAAAAATTAAACGTATAACTGGAAATTTCTGAGAAGAAGCTTTAAAATACGCTGGCTTTCGCGTAAATCGTTAAAGATGGACAAAATCTTACTGCACAACAATTGTAGATCTCGTTAAAGCATACAATAATCAGTAAATCTTTTGTGGAGTTAGCTATTTTCAAATTATTCCTTGTTATTTCCAATATTCATACTTTCTGAAGTCGTCATTTTTTCTCTCTCTTCACCATGCAAACAAAATCGACTTCATCATTTAGCGACCAGCTCTTAAAAGATTTGACTATCGCTTTAGTCTAGTGCATTTCCGTATTTCACTTCTACCTACAAAACAGTAAATAATGATACCATTTCTGTTCATGTTTAGTAAAAATATTTTGTTGCAGAATAGGTAGATAAATTCACGTGAATGAAACACATCAGATTCCTTATAAGGCGCACACCCCGTCATTTTTTAAATTACATACATCATTCGTAACTATTTTCCTTTTTAACTCAAAGAACTGCATTGTTTACTTATCTTCATCTCATTATTCTTAACTTTTTCTTTCTTTCTTTCTTTCCTAGCCTACTTTAACTGCGTAGTAATATTGGAGGCTTTTGACTGAAATATTGCAGATTTACTCTTTGAACTCAGTTTAGCTTACTGTACCATTTTCGGGCGCGCTATCAGTCTGATTTTATTTGACTGTACCTATTATTTTCTAAAAACAATGGTTTAACAAAACACCTTTCAAATACAAATAATGCGCCAAATGAAGATATTACTCCACTATATGTACATAACAGAAAAGGACTAAAGTCACTGTATACTAGAAGCGTTATCTTAGATTAAGGATCTTTACGAAGTTGAAAAGAAAACTGAAAAGGAGGAAGAATTAAGGAGTTGGGTTGGAAATGTAGGCAGAAAACTTTGTCTAACACCGTCACCTTTGTAACACTGATTGTGTTTTCTTTTTCTTATTTGTTTTGTTTCATTTATGAGGACCCCTTTACACAACTCAGATTTGAAACATACTTACACTCACTTCCAGATTGATTGCCTTTTCTAGCCCAATATGTACAATGTACATAGGGATGGAGAAGGTATTGTAATGTACCCAAAAATTCGATACCGAGATTTCACCGGAAATATATGTTTTGGGGTCCCCTGAGTCCGAAAAAAAGCATTTTTAAAAAAAGGTCCGTTTGTGTGTGTGCCTGTGGACAGCATAGCTCTAAAACAAAAAGACCGTTAAATACCAAACTTGGTATTTAGGTTTAGCATCTTCCAAGGATGCGAGACGAAGATTTTCAAAAAAACCCTCCACCACAAACTACCCTTTACATGGAAAAAATTTCGAAAATTTTGGTTTTCTTAAAAATGGCTCTAACGATTTTGATTAAAATCCCGTATATTAAAGCTATTTATGTCCAAAATAAAATGTATATCTTGACTTTTTTGGGAATATCCTCTGAAGACCTCTTTATTCTGGATGAATTTTGCAGAATTTTGCTTAACTGCTAAACCGTAAGAGATAGAAAAAAACACACTACACAAAAAAGTACCTCATGACAAAACACACAATTTTTGTCCGTTACGTTTTTTTTGTGGAGGTAACCGTTTTGGAGATTCCCCGTTATTGGTTTCAATTGTGAAGTACCTACTTAAACTTTTCTCACACAGGAAGTGTCTGTTTTTCTTTTGTTCTACTCCCGGCCAAGCAAAGAAGTGATTTTCAATGACAATCGCATAACGATAGCTTTTAAAACATTTGACAATCACTTTAGCATAGTGCATTCCCTTATTCCCTTCTACTTATAAGGAACTAAGTAATAACATGCTGCTAACATTTATCTTGATTAGCCTTGTGTACAAAGAAGAATAATCTTTTGTAGGAGTTTTGTAGAGCAGCTAGAGAAAGTCATGTGAGTGTAACACATCATATTTTTTTTCCAGGCTTCGGAAGTAAGAAAGGATTCCAAAAGAAAAATGTCTCCGTCCCAGCTAAAATCGGACCCGGGACCTCTAGTTTGGAATGCCAAAAAGTGACCCCTCTACCACAAAGACAGTTAATGTCATTTTATTATTTACATATTTTTATTTTCTCTACACGTACTATGTACATAGTGCATAGAGAAGATATTGTATTGCACCTAAATATTCGATAAGGATTTCACCGTAAATACATGTTTTGGGACTACCTGATTCCAAAAAAAAACATTTTTAGAAAAAGGTTCCATGTGTATCTATGTATGTGTGTGTGTGTGGTCAGCATAGCTCAAAAAACGAAAATTCCGTTAAATACCAAACTTGATATTTAAGTTCAGTGTATCCCAAAGATGCGACACGAAGATTTTGAAGAAAATCCTCCACCCCCAACTACCCTTTACATGGAAAAAAAGGTTTGATTTTTTCAAAAATTGCTCTAATGATTTTGATTAAAATCTTATATTTAAAAATATTTACATGACAAATAAAATGTATATCTTGAATTTTCTCTTTGTTCTGGAGGATTTTCTTTTTTGAATTTTGCATAACTAATAAACGTAAGAGATAGACAAAAACTTCCTGCGTAAAAAAATGCAGAGCTTCATAAAAAACACAATTTATATCATATACATTTGTTTCGTGGAGTTGACCGTTTTCGAGATATTCGTTGTTATTGGTTTCAGTTTTAAAATACAGGAATTTGTCAACTCCTGACCACGCAAAGAAACGGATTTCAGTTCCATATCAATCACATATTAAAACATACGACTGTCGGTTTAGCCTAGTGTATGCCCTAATTTCCCTTCTACTTCTAAAGGAACTAAGTAATAAGACGGTTTCTGCAAGTGTTTATCTCGATCAGTGTGAAGGGATAGAAGAATACGCTTATTAACAGTAATTTGTTACAGTGATATAGAGGAAGTTGTGTGAAGGAACACATGAGATTTTTTAAAGTGGGTACAATTTATACATATAGTTTACACCCGTGGTGAGTCAATCACAGTCCTACATTTGATTTTCCAAACCTTGCGCTATCTCTTTTCTCAATTGCGATGCTCATAATTTAGACAGAAGAAGCTGTAGCAATGCCGGAGTGCATATTTTCTGTGCGGCTGATATATTTGCGATTACTTTGTGGTAGCAGAAGCACCTAGTATCGATCATGTAGCAGCCCATTCTGCGGAGGAACATCATACCTTTGCTTGTTTCCTCCTCTATTAATTCACGTTGGTAGGAAGGAAGGAAGAGAAAGACTGAGGCGGACACAAAACAGAAGACTGGAGGCATCCCCCTAATTAGACCGGCAAGCCAACGAACGGTTTTCGGTATTAAAACACTTGTTGCAGGCTTTAGCACAGTCTCGCACCAAAATCTGGGAGAGCATCCACGCCTCCCTGGGCTTAGGGATGAAATATGACTATCCCCCTCCCCTGTACGTATGTGCAGACGACGCCGGCGCTGGGAAGGGGCCAAGTGAATGGAATAAGGGAAGGAGATTATTTATTCTCAAGAAAGTAAGCGGGACGTTTATATAAGAGGCTAAAACTAAATTCGCCGTCATCTTTTGTCACGGTTTGTGTAGTCTTGGGGGAACTTGGTGTTCAGACACTACTTGTGGGGGCAGCAGTGACGCAAAGGACGCTAATTTGGGTCTTTCACATGTCACTTTCTGCGTGTGCAAATAAGATTTATGCGTGGCTTAAATGCCTTGTCCTGAATAAATGTTCACTAGAGTGTGAACTGAATTGTGCGTGGTATAGTGAACAGAGAGAAATTCCTTCTGTTGTACATATTTTTGTGATAGCTACTTATCATTTATTCTGTGAACCTAACTCAGTAAAGTGATTGATTCTATTATTAATTCATTGTTATATTCTTTAAGGTATGCATTTGGGTTAAAATACTCAAGTTTTAATGAACATACTATTTACTTTCCCTGCCATCTACCTATAGTAGCTAAGAGGAAGAATCGTTTCCAAAAAATATGCTGAGATTTCACTTTTAAGGCTTCCTGAATCTAAAAAGGAGGATGTTTTGCTTTTACGTACAAGGTACATAGGTAGAAAAGGTATTGTATTGCACTAAAATAATCGATACCGAGATTTCACTGGAAATGCGCGTCTTAGGGTTCCCTGTTTATATAAAAATAACAAATATGATAATTAAGTACAGCATCTACCCAGGAGGCGACATGAGAATGTTCAAGAAAATTCCCTCATCCGAAACTACCGTTTACAATGAAAAATGTGTGAAAATGTCTATTCTTCCACAAATTGCTCTAATGGGTTTATTAAAATACAGTATATTAAAGAAATTTACACGATAAAATATATATCTTGAATTTTTGGGAAATGATATCTGAACACCTCTTCATTCTAAATGACTTTTGCCTAGCTGGTAAAAGGAAGAGATAGACCAAAATTTACTACATAAAAAATGTGCGTCTGTTAAAACACACAATTTATATGTTATACCCTTTTGTGAAGTTAACCATTTCCGAGATATTCCTCGTTTTTTCTTTCAATTTTAAAATATTTAAACTTTCCTCAAACTTTCCTTTTTCTGTCGTTTTACTCCAGGCTAAGCAAAGAAAATCGAATTTCAATTACATAGCAAGCAGCTTTGAAAATATTTTATTATTGGTTTAGCTTAACGAATTCCCTTATTTTCCTTCTATTTATAATAAATTAATAAGATCATTTCTGTTAATGTTTGTGTAAATTAGCATGAAATAGATAGAAGAATAAGTTTTGTAAGAATAGTAAGAAAAAGCAGAAGAAGTTGTGTGAATTCAACACCCAGATTTTAGGTCCGCGCATTGGTGTGTGTGTGTGTGTGTGTGTGTGTGTGTGTGTGTGTTTCAATCTGTGTGTCTATTTATGCATGCATGTGCATGTCTCTATGAAACGCATAGCTCAAAAACTAAATTTCAGTTTCTTTTAAAGATATGACACAGAGTTTAAGAAAATACTCCTATCCTGAATAATACTTTATCTGAAAGATTTTTCGATAATTTTTACTTTCATCAAAATATAATATTTTCAAAATACTGGTAATACAAAATGCATAACTTTATTTTCTGGGAGTTCTGTGAAGTCCTCTTCATGTAGAAGGAATGAATAGTTGTGCACTTTTGTATAACTGGAAAGAGTAATTTATAGAATAAAAATGTACAATTACTTTTTAAATTTCCAAATTGACTTCTGAATTATTAGAAAGAATTCCCATACAACCCATCATTCGTATTAAATACTTAGAGATTTATATATGGAATGATCGTTATTTAGATGTCATATTGGTTCATCTGCCGTTTAATCAACAACTTTCGAATTTAACTTTTCATTTAGCTTCTAAGCCAACCTGTATTTTATTATATTTATGATATCCTTACAGCAGAATAAGATGTGGCAATCTAAACTGAAACAAGCTTAGTTTATTGGTTTAGATATAATGTTGGTCGATAATAATCGTGGTGGCGGAGGAGGAGAACGAGCAGGAGGAGGAGGAGGAGGAGGAGGAGGATCACATATGCATTCACTTTTGCACAAATAAAAACCGTCTGACGTTCAGAGAAACACGCCATGTTAAATCACGTAATGGTAAAAGATAGAGCGATATTCCTTTAGCAGGATGGGGCAAAGTTCATAAACGTACCAGTTTGAGGGTTTTTTACGACGGGATGCTAAATTTCTGCAGTTCTGTTGCTACCGCAACTTTCGCAAACTCCGGTTTCCCCAAAGTCAGCTCGGGAACAATGGCAGCAGATAAATGAGCAATGAACACTTCTCGATGACCTCCGCAGCAATTAGTTATCCTCGAAGGCACTTGTCTGCACCACCTCTATTGACAGAATGTTAGCAACGGGTTGCAAGGGAGCAAAGAAAAAGCTACACGTAACTAATAGTTAAGCCGAAGCACCCTAGCAACGGAAAACGTTGCAAATTATACTTCTATCCGCTATTCAGTATAATCCTCGCTTATATAGCAGTAAATTATTGTTGTTCAGTTAGATTTCTTGAATGGACGACGCCGTGACCGAATGATTAGACTTACCGCACAAAAAATGTAGGGCACATTAAAACACACAATTTATATTATGTAAATTTTTTCGAGGTTTAAAAAGCTTGTACTTTTCTCATACAGGAGTTTGTCAACTCGTGTCTATAGAAACAAAACAACTTCAGTCGCATAGAAACCAGCTTTTGACTATCACTTTAATCTATGGTACTCCCTTATTTCGCTTCTACTTACAAGGAAGCAAGTAATAAGACAATTTCTGCTAATTTTTTCTCGATTAGCATGAAGTAAATAGAAACATAAGCTTTTTAACAATACCTAATTTACTACAGAGATGTAGAGAAAGTCATGTGAATGGAACACATAAGATTTTTTTTTCTTGGAGTGGATCGTTTTTGAGATATTCCTTCTAATTTCTTTCAGCTTTAAAAAGACCTGTACTTTTCTCACTTGGGAATTTGTCAATTCCTGTCCATAAAAACAAAGGAACTTCGGTCCCATAGCAACCAACTTTTGACTAATGCATTTCTGATATTTTTCCTCGATTAGCAGGAAGTAAAAAGAAGCATAAGCTTTTTAACAATAATTTGTTGCAGAGATGTACAGAAAGTAAGAATAAAGTGTTCTTAAGACTGCAAATACATAAGATTGAATAATAGCTACTGCAGATTCTAAGGTTAAAAGTAGGATTTGTGTAATAATTAAAAGGGGTAGAAGGTATATTATTATAGTACTACCAGTATTTCCTAGTAGTGTTATAAGAAGATGAATGTGAATGGAACACATCAGATTTTTTTTTTATGCTGGGGACCCTAAAACATGTATTCCTGGCAATCGCATTTTAAGTGGAATATAAATACCTTATCTGCCTACTATGTACATTGTACATGCGTGCTAGAGAAAGTAAAATGAGAGAAGATACAGCTGAAGAAAATCTAGTGTGTACCATTCACATAACTTTCTCTACATCTCTGCAACAAATTATTCTTAAAAAGCTTATACTTCTATTTATTTTATGCTAATCAGAAAAAAGTTAGCAGAAATAGTCTTATTACTTGCTTTCTTGTAAGTAGAAGCGATATAAGGGAGTACCATAGGTTAAAGTGACAGTCAAAAGCTAGTTGCTATGTCACTGAAGTTCCTTTGTTTATATGGGCAGTCGTTGGCAAATCTGTATGAGAAAAGTAAAAGTTTTTCATAGCAGAAACCAAAAACATGGAATGTCTCAAACGCGATGAACTCCACGAAAAAAAATGTATATAACATAAATTGTGTTTTTAACGTGCTCTACATTTTTCGTGTAGTAAGTTTTTGTCCATCTCTTACGGTTTAGCAGTAATTCAAAATTCCATAAAATTCATCCAGAACAAAGTACTCTTCAGAGGATATTCCCAGAAGATTCAAGATATACAGTTTATTTGTCAGTTAAATAGCTTTAATATACGATATTTTAATCAAAATCGTTAGAGCAATTTTTGAGAAAATCGAAATTTTCGAAAAAAAGTTCCACGTAAAGGGTAGTTGGGAGGATTTTTCTCAAAATCTTCGTGTTGCATCCCTGGAAGATATTAAACTTAAATCTCAAGTTTGGTATTTTACCGACTTTACGTTTTTGAGTTATCGTGTTCACAGACACACGTACACACGGACACACGGACACACACATACACGGTCCGTTTTTTGAAAATGCTTTATTTGGGTGCAGCGGACCTTAAAACATGTATTTCCGGTGAAATCTCGATATCGAATTTTTGACCGGAGTGTAATACCTTCTCTATACACTATGTACATAGTACGTATAGAGAAAGTAAAAATAAAAAGCATTTTGAAACACTTTCTACAGCTAGGTTCCTATCGCTAACTGGCTATTGGTCTTCCACACCCTCGATACCTAATGCAAATGTCATCTTAGCGCTCTCACCTCACAGAACGTGAAATAGCTGACGTACTCTGCTCGCACATTTAGCTTATTGAGATTGGAGGAGTGGGAGTTTGTCATCATGGTAATGGATCTGCTCAATATTAGTTTCAAATTACTGCAGTAAATCATCGAGAAACATTTTGAAACACACCACTCAATTTGGACGCTTTAATCGTTGGTGCATAATCACGGGATCCCGCAGGATTGTTACACCCGAGTCCATTGTCGTGACATTCTTTGTCGAATACCCATTAATTTTCAATAGAGTGAAATGTGCTACATGGGCGTGAAAACCGTGCTCGTTGTCAACAAAATGATAACAACCAAAACTACCGTTGTCAATTTTACGCCTAGAGAAAATTTGTGATATACGATTTCCTAGTGCTGTGATATTTGTAATCAATCGTTAAAACAGCAGCTTCTAGTCCGGGTGCAACCATCATTGCTGGAGCATGTGTTTCCAAATGTCAATGCCATAAAACTCGAAATAAAATATTAACTCTATATTCATCAACGTAATGTTCTACCAATCACCTTCAAACAACCGAACGGCGATAACATTTCAGTTGATTTCGACAGTGGTGTTAAAACTGAAAAGCATGAGCTGAACTTACATAACGATCATAAGTACGATACCATAAGCGTTTGCTTAATTCAGGCTATTTTTACTTTCTCTACCAACACATAGAAGGAAGAGAAGGTATTGTATTCCACCCGAAAATTTGATACTGAAATGTCTCCAGAAATATGATTTGAGATTCCATAATAAAAAGAAAAGCGTATCCGCGTGTTTACTTTATCTACCGAGTACTATGTATGCACCTATATGGTAGGTAGAGAAGGTATTGCACCCTACCCAAAAAATTCCGAGATTTTACAATAACTACAAGTTTTTAAGGTCGCCTGATCCCAAAAAGTACTTTTAGAAAAATTTCCATGTGTTCGTGTTTGTGTGTGTGTGTGTGTGTGTGTGTGTTAGCAGCACAACGAAAGACGAAAATTCGTAAAATGCAAAACTTGGTAATTATGTATAGTATCTTCCAAGGATGCGACAAAAAGATTTTCAAGAATATACCCCCAACCCAAACTACCCTTTACATGGAAAAATTTCTGAAATTTTCGACCTTCTCAAAAGGGCATAACGATTTGTATTAAAATTATGTATATTAAAGGTATTTATGACAAATAAAATGTGTGTTGTTGGGAATAGTCTCTGAAGACCTCTTCAGTCTAAATGACTTTGCATAACTCGTAAACCGTAAAATATAGGTTAAAAATTACTACGCAAAATACCTATAGATTTCACTATACACTCAATTTATGATTTTATTTATGTTTTATTCTATTTCTTTACTATTTTTAATTTTAAAATTGTTTATTTATTTATTTATTTATTCATTTATTTATCTTTGTAGAGCTTACCATTTCAGAGATATTCCTTGGTATTGGTTTCAGTTTTCAAATTCTTATACTTTTCTCACAACTTTCGTTTCATATCTCTTTTGTTTTATTCATAGCCATGCAAAGAGAACCGAATTTCAACATCACAATTTTAAAACATTTTATTATCGCTTTCGCCTAATGAGCTCGTATTCCCTTGCTTTCCTTCTACGTACAAGAAAATAAGTAATAAAACCATTTATGCTAATGTTTCTCTGAATTAGCACGAAGTAGATAGAAGAAGAATATTTTGTAAGAATAGTTTGTTTACAGAATAGGTAGAGAAAGTCTTATCAGATTTTTTAAAAATATGTGTGTCTATGAACAGCATATCTCAAAAAGGAAAAGTCATTTAAATTCCAACCCAAGAATGCGACACTAAGATTTTCGGGAAAATCCCCCCACCAAAAACTACCTTTACATGATAAAAATACTTTATAAAATGTTTATCTTGAATTTTCTGGCAATATCCTCTGAAGTCCTCTTTATTCCAGATGACTTGCACTACCGGTAAAGCATAGGTATGAGACAGACAATATATTACGATAAAAAAATGTAGACCTCGTTGAAGCACACAAATTATGTCCAATATATATATATATATATATATATATATATATATATATATATATATATTTTTTTTGTAAAGTTACTATTTTCGAGACATTCCTTCTTATTTCTAATGCTTATGTTTTTCTCATATGAGAAGTTATATTTGTTTTATTTGTATATTTATGTTTACTACCACATGCAAAGAGAACGGAATTTCAAGCCACTTTAAAATTTAGCCTATAGGGGATGAGCATACGGAAGTTTACCAGAAATAAAGATGTTTGATGGTGCATGTCAGGGCGGTTAACATCGTAACTTGTCACTAAAATACTTAACATAACCAGTGAAATCACCAGATCTAGTATTTAAGAGTAGAATTAGAATACGAACCAGGATACTCGGCACCAAACGTTATATGATTATTGTATCTATGCCCTACGAGAGCATATATCGGGCGGACGGAACCAGAAGGTACGGCACTACAATGACAGGGTCCCTACAGTTTCATAATTGAAGCACCCGGCAGTCGGACAGGCAAAGCGGGTCTCCTGCCCCACACACAGCCAGACACCCTGCTAGGGGAGGTTATCATCTCCCCAAAATCCGAAGTCTTGCCGATCTCGGTGGCCGCGCTCGCTAAAGTGACTCGCTTTGGCGCTTCGTGGTGCACAGGATCGTGGGTTCGAGTCCCGCCTTGGACATGGATGTTTCTGTGTTTGTGAATGTGTCTATGATTGTGTATGTATATAAACGTTAAGAATATTAAGGTCTACTAAGGAAATATAGGAAACTGGAAAAAATGGAGAAAAAAAAAAAAAAGGAATACAGCGCCGGAGGCCTGACAAGCCTCCGGAACTGTATTTAAAAAAAAAAAAAAAGTCAGTAAACGCAGAAAGCACAATAAGCATCCTTATTCACTGCCACTCCGCACCAAGGACTATTGCTGACACTTCCAACCCGGAAAGAAACCGACGGAATGAAGGATAAATGAACTAACAATAGAAACTACATGGAGGGGCAGGAAATTCCGGGTACGGAATAAACCTACTCAACATTCGACTGGAAAATCCCCAAAACACCCATTTGGATCGAATCCGCGAGCTTCTTAATGCCAGACCTATTTACAAAAGAGACACTTTTTAGTCTTCTGCTAGTATTGTAATCCATTGTCACATCATATACGTATTTTAGCTCATTTTATATTAAAACTGAAAATAGATAATTATAATAAATTTGGACATCTACATCCTACTTCACATAATCATCGATTACCTATCACCAATAATCGGGATGCGCCTTAAACGTTAAATTAAACATAGGTGCTATGGACATAATCTAGAACATAAATATGCTATTAAACGTTGTAAGTTAATGCACTGCAATAGTATGGAGAACAATCTATATAAATGAATCGCTGAAATGTATGTACGCGTATCACTTCCGAACGACTGCATCAAATTGAACAATTCTTTTTTTGCTATGTTCGTTATTGTCACGACAAGGTTTCTGGAAACAAAACTGTTTAAAAATAGTATTGAAAAGTATTTAAAATCTCATAATATGAATAAAAGCCATGCCAGGCGAACGTATTTCGGTTAATAGCCACCAGATGGCAATGGTATCACGGTTATTTGTTGCTAAATTGTCGTAGTAGTGCTACATTTTCCCTCCCCATTCAATGTTAAGGTAACGCACCAGTTTATCGACACAATGACGCAACGCAGCAGTGAAATTCAAATACATTTTTATATATTAACTTCCTCTCCTTACTCCTATTGTTCAAAATAAAGTAGCAAAGAAGCTTTGCTTGCGACTAAGAGCTAGAGCAAGTACTTATTTGCCACTAGATGGCTGAAGTAGCATTTTCCTTCCTCATCCAATGTTAAGATAACACAACAGTTTATCGAGATGACACAACCAGCAGTGTAATTCAAACACATTTTTATGTATTAACTGTCCTTTCCTTACTCCTATCGTTTAAAATAAAGAAGTTTTCCTGGCGACGAAAACCTAAAATACGTGCTTATTATTTGCCACCAGATGGCCGTAGTACCTACTAAACTATTTTTCTTCCCCATTCAATGCTAGGGAATACACCGGTTATGGAGACAATGACGCAAGATAACTGAAAATCAAAAATTATTTCTTATGTAGTAACTATCGTTCCCTTGGTCACATCGTTTAAATAAAGAAATAAGTATATTTTTGTTGTAATTCTTTAAAATGAACAAATTATGAACAATGCATATAACCATTATCCTTCTTGGAATCTGAAAATGGCGGAAAAATGAATGGCATCCGCTTTAGGTTTAACTTCCTATTGCAGATGTTAGTTATTTGACGTTATGTGGTATATGAGCTAGCAAAAGAACATGAAGATACCCGCGTCACCATCACACTGCAATTGCGGTGCTCTTAATGCATTTGATCAAGTAATATTTTGGGTTAAATGTGGAAATTTAATGTACAAAGCTATCATCAAATAAAAGCTTATCAATTGCCCAACCAGATCTACTTGCTCTTTAGTTATGCCATTGTTAGCCTTAAAAATGGATGTTTTGACATAGAAGAAAATAAAGAAAGAGATGGAAAACAGGAGTAAAGGAAAGAAACAGATTTGCAAGAAGCATGAATGTTACTTTGTACTTTCTCCTTAATGTAATTCATTACCAGCGTTTACCCGCCACACTATGGATGCGCTGCCATTACTGTTGTTATGCCGACATTGTTATCGTTGCCCATGCTGTTAACTGCATATGTCTTCCTTTCCACACTACCTTATGGGTGCTCTGACTTCGTCCTTTTCGCAATACCAACTATATATATGCTACATTGCGCAGATCATGCGCTTCATAGCGCTTTTCAGATGCAAAGGCATTAGAAGACATTGGCAATAGGAAAATTCCTGTTGATACTTCTACTGGCCTCATTTCGTTTCCATCAAATGTTGTCGCTTCACTGCATCAAAAGAAGAATTAATATCGAAAATTTTCCAAATATTGGTGCAAATTACAAAAACTATGCTTGGTTGAGCGAACAGCATTTTAGCAGGAACTTATAAGAATGTAGATAATTTGAATGTAAAAATTCAGGGTAAAATTGTTGGAAAAATGCATTCATTTAAGTCGATCAATTCCATTACCAATCCAAATGAAGTTAATAATCTAACTGAACTCCTAAATTCATTGCATTTGCCAGGATTCCCGCCAAAAAGTTTACAGCTCGGTGATAATATACTCCGCAACATCAATCAGCCGAAATTATGCAGCGGAACAAAACTCACTGTTAAAAAAATTATGAAAATTTTGATTTAAGTTGATACGACATAGGAAAGTCAAAGACGAGGATATACTTATTCCAAGAATACCAGTAATGTCTTTTGAATTTAAGCGCGCCTTGCATTCGCAATGACAATAAATCCCAAGATTAATCGTTAGAAGTGTGTGAAATATACCTTGAATTGTGTTTTTCGCATGTTGTACATTGCGCGTACTCGAGAGTCGGCAAACTATCGGGGCTATTTTTTTCTTTCCAGAAGGCAAATTGTACATTACAAGGCATACAATAAAGTGTTGTCAAATTGTTTAATTGTAATTTTATTTCATTGCATGGTCGTACTGTAAACGGAAGATTTTATCTGAGTTTTTTTTTTTGTTTTTTTTGTTTTTTTGGTAGTTACACCACCCGTGCAAAGCCAGGGTGGGCAGCTAGTGTATGTATATATGAATCGCTGAAATGTATGTACGCGTATCACTTCCGAACGACTGCACCTAATTGAACAATTCCTTTTTTGTTGGGTTCGTTATTGTCACGACAAGGTTTGTGGAAAAGAAAATGTTTAAAAATGGTACGGAAAAGTTTTTAAAATCGCATAATATGAATAAAAACAGTGCCAAGGGAGCGCATTTCGGCTAACAGTCGCGAGATGGTAGTGATACCACGGATATTTGTTGCAAAATATTTTCCCTCTCCATTCAATGTTTAATCTAATGATAGAAAATAAATTATATTAAAAGAAAAATTTTAAGGTAACGCACCAGTTTATCCACACAATGACGCACCGCAACTGTGAAATTCAAATACATTTATATGCATTAACTGCCCTTTGCTTACTCCTATTGTTTAAAAGTAAGAAGGAAAGAAGCTTTCCTGGCGACTGGAACCTAGAGTAAGTACTTATTTATTTACTGCTAGATGACATAAGTAGTAGTTTTCCTCCCCATTCAATGTTAAGGTAACGCAACAATTTATCGAGATAATTACACAACGCTTGAACAATTCTTTTTTTTTTTTTTTTTTTTTTTTTTTTGCTGTGTTTGTTATTGTCACGACAGGGTTTGTGGAAAAGGATCTGTTTAAAAAAAAGTACGGGAAAGTTTTTAGAAGTTCCTAATACGAATAAAAACACCGCCAAGGTAACGCATTTCGGTTCATATCCGCCACGGTTATTTGTCGCTAAATGGTCGTAGTACAGCTATATATTTCCCTTCCCATTCAATGTTAAGGCAACGCACCAGTTTATCGAGACAATAACGCAACGCAACAGTGAAATTCAAATGCATTTTTATGTCTTAACTGTCCTTTCCTTACTCCTATCGTATAAAATAAAGAAGCAAAGCTTTCCTGGCGACGAACACATAAAATACTACTTATTTGCCACCAGATGGCCGTGGTACCTACTGCTCTATTTTTTTCCCCATTCAATGCTAAGGGAATGCACCCGACTATAGAGACAATGACGCATATATTTCTTATGTATTACCTATCATTCCCTTGGTCACATCGTTTAATTGTATAATTAATTTTATTTTTATTGTAATTCTTTAAAATGAACAATCTATAAACGAAACTGAAAATGGCGGAGAAATGACGGGATCCGTTTTAGGTTAACTTCCTATTGCAGATGCTGGTTATTTGACTTTAAGCTAAAGAACATGAAGATACCCGCGTCACCATCGCACTGCAATTGCGGTGCTCTTAATACATTTGATCAAGTAATATTTTGGGTTAAATGGAGAAATTTAATACACAAAGCCATCATCAAATAAAAGCTTATCAATTGCCCAACCAGATCTACTTTCTCTTTAGGTATGTCATTGTTATCCTCAAAAATGGCAGTTTTGACATAGGAGAAAATAAAGAAAGAGGTAGAAAACAAAAGTAAAGGAAAGAAAGAGATTCGGAAGAAGCATGCATGTTACTTTGTGACTCTCCTTAATGTAATTCATTGCCTATGTCAGCGTTTACCCGCGACACTATGGAAGCACTGCAATTATTGTTATTATGCCAACGACATCCTTGATTGCCCACGCTGTTAACTGCATATGTCATGCTTTCCACAATATCTTATGGGTGCGCTGACTTTGTCCTTTTCGCAATACCAACAATATATGCTACATTGCGCACATCATTGCGCTTGATTGCGATTTTCAGATGCAAAGACATTGTTAGACATTGGCAATGGGCAAATTCCTGTTGACACTTCTACTGACCTCATTTCATTTCCAGTGAACGAAATGTTTGTTTTTCAAATTTTTGTCTCTTCACAACGTCAAAGGTAGAATTAATATCGAGAGGGTTCACAAATATTGGTGCATATTACAAAAACTATGCTTGGTTAAGCGAGCGAGCCATTTTAGCAGCACCTAATAAGAATGCAGATGATTTGAATATAAAAATTCAGAATAAAATTGATGGACAAATGTATTCATTTAAGTCGATAGATTCCATTACCAATCCAAATGAAGTCGTCAATTATCTAACTGAATTCCTAAATTCATTGGATTTGCCAGGATTTACCGCCACACACTTTACAGCTCAAGGTGATAATTATGCTACGCAATCTTAATCAACCGAAATTATACAGCGAACAAACTCGTTGTTAAAAAAATTATGAACATGTTGATTTAAGCTACTGTAACATGGGAAAGTTCAAAGGCGAGAGTATACTTATTCCAAGAATACCACTAACGTCAACCGAGTTTTCTTTTGAATTCAAGCGTATTCAGTTTCCGACGCGCCTTGCATCCACAATGATAATAAATCCCAAGGTCAATTGTTAGAAATGTATGGAGTATACCTTGAATTGTCGTGTTTTTCGCATGGGCAGTTGTACGTTGCGTGCTCGAGAGTCGGCAAACTATCGGCGCTATTTGTTTTTTCTCCGGAAGGAAAGTTTTACATTACAAGGAATTACAATAAAGTATTGTCAATTTATTTAATTGTAGTTTTATTTCATTGCATGGTCGTACTGTACACGGAAGATTTTCTCACAGCTTTTTTCATTAGGTTCACCACACGTGCGAAGCCGGGGCGGGCAGCTAGTTTATAATACTTTTAATATGATATCGGCGCTCTTACCTAAATAAAACATTAAACATCTTGGTTTTTATACAGATCTTCTATCTCTAACAATATAACCACACGCCAATAGACAACGCTTACACCAAAAATTACAAAACAATTCTAGTTAAATGCAAAGGTAAGAACTAATAAGTAATAGTAATATAACAGCATAATAATAATAATAATAATAATAATAATAATAATAATAATAATAATAATAATAATAATAATATCAGCAACAACAACTCCAGCCCAACTGTCGGCCTTACGCCCATTTGCTAATACAACTATCATAATTATATATAATTAATATACTATGATTAATATAAATAATATTATTGTCAGTGCGTCACTAGGTGACTAGTTGAACTACGAAGTTGGAACACTGCAAATAATAAACCAGTATGCCAACGTATCCATACATATACGTATAATAATACATCTTGCAGAAATTTATATCAGCTAATATGTATTTTAATATGGCCGCTGGAGGTCCCGGGTTCGATTCCCGGCAACCAAAAATTTTCGAAACATGTTCCATGTAAAGGGTAGTTTGGGGTGGGGGCATTTTTCTCAAAATCTTCGTGTCGCATCCATGGAAGATACTAAACTTAAATACCAAGTTTGGTATTTTACCGACTTTTCCTTCTTGAGTTATCGTGTTCACAGACACACGGACACACACACACGGACCTTTTTCTGAAAGAACTTTTTTTTGGATACAGGGGATCCTAAAACATATATTTCCGGTGAAATCTCGGTATCGAATTTTTTGGTTACGTGCAATACCTTCTCTATACACTATGTACATGGTGCGTATAGAGAAAGTAAAAAGTTGTCATCAAGAAAAAGATTATTATCTCTCCCTTAGACGTTATAAATCCACAGTATATAAGGCATCTTGCAGAAATTTATATCAGCTAATATGTATTTTAATATGGCCGTCGGAGGTCCCGGGTTCAATTCCCATGGAAGATACTAAACTTAAATACCAAGTTTGGTATTTTACCGACTTTTCGTTCTTGAGTTATCGTGTTCAAAGACTCACGGACACACACACACACATGGACCTTTTTCTGAAAGTACTTTTTTTTTGGATACAGGGGATCCTAAAACACATTTCCGGTGAAATCTCGGTATCGAATTTTTTTGGTGGAGTGCAATACCTTCTCTATACACTATGTACATCGTGCATATAGAGAAAGTAAACAAAGTTGTCATCAAGAAAAAGAAACTATCTCTCCCTAAACGTTATAAATCCACAGTATACAAGTCATCATGCAGAAATTTATATCGGCTAATATGTATTTTAATATGGATATTTTGTTGTGTATTAAATTCTACCTTGTAACTTTTATTTGTAACTTTATTGTTCTAGTAAAATTGACCGCATTATGCACTTTAATCATATTCACATTAAAATTCATATTTTAGAGTAAATGAGTTTAAAAATCTGATGTGTTCCATTCACATGACTTTTTCTATCTCACACACACACACACATACACACGGACCTTTTTCTGAAAGAACTTTTTTTTGGATACAGGGGATCCTAAAACATATATTTCCGGTGAAATCTCGGTATCGAACTTTTTGGTTACGTGCAATACCTTCTCTATACACTATGTACATGGTGCGTATAGAGAAAGTAAAAAGTTGTCATCAAGAAAAAGATTATTATCTCTCCCTTAGACGTTATAAATCCACAGTATATAAGACATCTTGCAGAAAGTTATATCAGCTAATATGTATTTTAATATGGCCGTCGGAGGTCCATACACTTCTAAAGAGCGCTAGATCCCTTTCTTTTTGCAAGTATTCGGAATTAGTTAGTGTTTTGTAATTAATATCTTTGTCAGCCTTGGCCTTTCCTACTATTAGTGCTCTAGGCAAGCACATATCATCCCTATTTTTAATTTCTATAATGCCTTTATTGCTGTAGCATAATTGGCATGGTTTATAACACTGTCCAGAATTATCCTTTGTCCATACACAATTTAATTTAAGTGGTCCTCCCATTATAAATTCCCTGTTGCTTTGCATTACATTTTCAATGCTTTGAAAGAATACACCTGAATTCACCTGATCGATCCTACGCACACTCATACTAAATGGAGTAAAAGCATTATGTGTATCGTGAATGGTCAATCCTACATACCCAGGTTCATTTTCCAATAGCTCAGGTTTTACAAATTCTATTAGGTCATTAAACATGCTTGGGAGCCATAGCTGTGGGTCTGCATCGTGTGGTATTTGCCTAACATTAATTTCTATCTCAGAAAATCCTGTATAATACTTTGCAAGACTTCTCTGCCTATGCTCTGTAATTTCGAATCTAGCCTCTGTCGGATCTATCTCCTGGCTATCCTCCTGCGCCATCATTGTGCTAGTACTGGGTATATTATCCATGTTTAATGAATGTTTTAACGACCCACTAATGTGTATAGTGTATATGTGTTTGTGTATGTTAACTTTTCAGGCTCAAATACTATTAGGAAGGACTGTGTGGTTTTCTCTCGATATGTATGTTATATTCGTTGTACAAGCAATGTATTCTCTAAAGAATGAAGTCCGTGCTTATACTGTGCAAATATTTCTTTCCCACAGAGATTTGTTCATTTTCACCGCTGTAACCGGGCGTCATTAGCTTAGCTTATTGCACAACCTACTAAGTGGTTGTCTGGCTTGCGCAACGTTGCACCATCTCCGGTTGGAGTGCTCACACCGCATTCTGCCCCGTGTGAACAGCTCACTCACCCATCGCCTTCTTGCCTTTTCAACACCATGCTAATAGAGATAAACATTAGTAGAATTTTCTTCTTATTCAAATAGAAGGGAGCGATAGCTATGGGCTATGCATTGTCAAATGTTTTAATTGCTGTCTTTATGCGATTATCATTTTAAATCACTTCTTTGCTTGGTCTGGACACTTCCTGTCTTTCTCTGCCCGTTCCTCTTTCCCTCACAACGCTTTCTCAGCCCGTTCTTCTTTTACACTCAAACCGTATCGCCTTCTCGCCCCGTTCTTCCTTTACACTCACACCACACTCTCGTCCCGTTCTTCTTTAACATTCACATCGCTTTCCCTGCACGTTCTTCTTTTACACTCACATCACCTCCTCATCCCGGTTTTCTTTTACGCTCACATAGCCTTCCCGGCCCGTTCTTCTTTGACGCTCACATTACATTCACGGCCCGTTTTCATTTACTCTCACACCACCTTCCCGGCCCGTTCTTCTTTTACGGTCATATCACCTTCTTGGCCCACTCTTCTTTTACGCTCACATCGTCTTCTCGGCCAGTTCTTCTTTAACATTCACATCGCTTTCCCTGCACGTTCTTCTTTTACACTCACATCACCTTCTCGTCCCGGTTTTCTTTTACGCTCACATAGCCTTCCCGGCCCGTTCTTCTTTTACGCTCACATCACCTTCTCGTCCCGTTTTTGTTTTATGCTCACATAGCCTTCTCGGCCCGTTCTTCTTTTACTCTCACATTACCTTCAAGACCCGTTTTCATTTACTCTCACACACCAAGTGGGTGTCTGGTTCACATCCGGTGGAGTTTTTCTGGCTTTCGCAATCTTACACCATCTCTGGTCGGAGTGCTGACACCGCTTTCTGTCCCCCCACCCATCGCCTTCTTGCCTTTCTCTGCTACATATAATTGCAGCATTGGCATTCAGTATTAAGCATGGCTAGTGTACAATCCACAGATTCTTCTTCTTCCTCTACATCTGCGTCACTTGTTTTCTCTTTAGGCGACAGTGTTCGATCGTTTTTCCCGCCTGCGCAGTGGACATCATTTATGAACAACGAGCACCTTTATGAAACGTCCACCGGGTCCACCATCGCCGATGTACCCCTTCCATTTTCTAATCATCGCCATCAATTCTCCTTTTATCATTCGGATTAGCAAGGTCGAGTACCCATAATCCTGCAACCAGGGGGTTAAGCGCTAGTGTCGCGTTAATCCACCGGATTAAGAGAAAATGGTGGGAATTGTGACAATTGCAAAGGTATGGATCAGCGGATTATCTCTTAAACTTTCATAAACATTTTTTATCGTGTGCTAAAGACCAGTGAGCGTGTGTTATTCAAAGCAAGCTAAAGACAAATATATATAATCAATTGTGCATGTGGTTTCTTAAAAATAAATTAAAATCAGTTTTTTTTTGCATGTATTCAATATTGTATTGCATGGGAATATGTAATACGTATATCTGCGATATGAACTTGTTGTTTATTAGGTTTTGCATACGGCATGGCAAGTAGAGTTATCCATAATCCAGCAATCAGGGGTTTAAGCGCTAGTGTTGCGTTAATCCGCCGCCTTAAGAAAATGGCGGGAAATTTGAATATTGAAAAGGTATGGATCAGCGGATACACCTTTTCGATATTCAAATTTCCCGCCATTTTCTTAAGGCGGTGGATTAACGCGACACTAGCGCTTAAACCCCCTGGTGGCAGATTTATCGTTACTTGACCTTGCTAGGTCGTATGTATTACTGCTCTGGTTTTTCGTTTTAGCTTTGAAAAACTTATACTTTTCTCATACATGGATATCTTATCTCCTGTCCATACAAACAAAGGAACTTCAGTTACATAGCAATCAGCTTTTGGCTATCATTTTAACCTATGGAACTCCCTCATTTCGCTCCTACTTACAAGGAAGTAAGTAAGACTATTTTTGCTAATTAGCATGAAGTAAATAGAAACATAAGCTTTTTAACTACAATTTATTGCAGAGATGTAGAGACAGTCATGTGAATGGAACACATCAGATTTTTTTTACTTTCTCTTTATAGTACATGGCGCATAGGTAGAAAATTTGATATCGAAATTTTAGCTAAAATTCATGTGTTAGAGTTCCCTGTCTATAAAAATGTATTTTTAGAAAAAGATCTGTGTGTAAGTGTGTCCGTGTGTCTGTGAGCACAACAGCTCAAAAATAAAAAGTTGCTAAAATACCAAATTTCGTATTTCAATTTAGTATTTTCCAAGGATGCGATTCGAAGATTTTGAGAAAATCCCCCATTCCCAAACTAGCCTTTAGATGGAAAATGTTTCAAAACTTTTGATTTTCTCAACAATGGCTCTAACGATTTTGATTAAAATACCGTCTATGAAAGATATTTATATGAAAAAATATATAACTTGAATTTTCTAGGAATAGCCTCTGAAGACCTCTGAATTTTGCATAAATGGTAAACTTTAAGAGATAGAAAAACTTATTATGTCCTTACTATGTTTGAAGAGCAAGCAGAGAAAGTCATATGAAAAGAATACATTAGAGCTTTTATTTATCATAAATCTTTTGAATTATAAGATTTATCAGTGACTAGCTAAAGATTATGTTACTTAATATTGTATCTTTGTACCAGCCAAAATGGTTATTTGAATTCTCGAGATTAGAAGCAGGTGAATTTTGTTAGAATACATATTCTCTCACAATGTCAAACCCGGTGGAGGACGATGGATTTTTTCGGGTATTAAAATCCTTAGTATGGCTTCCTTCGGAAGGGAAGTAATGCCGTTAGTCCCGTGTCGTAGTTTTACGGCACGTAAAAGAACCTCAAGCCTGATAGAGAGGCCTCTGAGCAAAATTAAGCGGTCTTTCACGCCCAGTATAGAATGGGACGCTGAGAACCACAGTAGTTAAAGAGCGTCCATAAATAACATGCCATTTTTTCACATTGTCGGTCTAGTGGCTCAGATAGTTAGCCCTTGGCCTTCTGATTCCTAGATCACGGTTTCAAACCCGGCCCGGACTAATGGTTTAATATATGTATTTGCTGTGAATGCAATAGTCCTCTATATATGTAAGTACACAAACATTGCTGCATGTTTTCATAGCGGAAAATAAGATAGACATGTTCTAAAATTGTCTTCTGCCTGCAAATGCAGGTAATAAACGAGCTATGTATCTCATGTCGAGATATTGAATATGTAGAAGATAATGGATGGGTTTGATACATTGAACCTCCTTTGCACTGCTTAAAAGGTATGTAGCTTGAAGCAGTGAAACTTCCGACCAACAACTTGTAATACTTTGTAAACAGCTAAAAATATGAAAACTTATTTAACATAAATTCTATATTTATACAAACTCTTAATTTTCTGCGGTAAGCTTTTTTAACTTTGTCTTACGGTTTCATTGTTACACAAAATGTAATCAGAATCAAAGTGTCTTCAAATATTACTCACAAAAAGCTCATGATTTTATTTTATTACGTCAATGTGCTAAACGTATCGTATTATAATCTTAAGTGTCGGGACAATTTTGGTAAACTCAAACATAACAGAACATCTTACATGTTATATATAGAGCTCGGTTTTGGGATCCGAAGCGCACACAGAGTAGTCAACGGTTTAAAGATGGGACAGTGGGGAGGGGTTTGCAGCGTAAAAATGCACGCATTGAGATATAATCTGTTCCAAAAGTAGCTCATTGCTTGTATTGGCATTATGTGCATTGTAATAATTCATAAAGAAGCACAATAAAACAATTATTTCATAATAGGATTATAAAATAAAAACGCCTACTACTTTTACAAATAAGACTATAAAGCACGATATAAAACATTCAGGATAACTATGTGACGAGTTTTGAAAAGACAATGAACATAAACCATCAAACTCACTCAGAATTCATTGCAGTGAATTATAAGATGCATCTTTACTGTATCGAAAGAAAAAAACTCTCCTACTTTCACTCAAAATGTGTTGGAATCATTCACTGTGCCGAATGGCTACTCTTTCAGGGTTCACTATTTAACTGCTAGCAAGAACTGAACGAGGCCAGGCAGTGAGCAATGATAGATAGTGCTCACACGTTTCGAAACAGGCTGTAGAGACAGACCTACTCCATCACATCATAGTCATATCTACTCTTTGAGCACCAAACCTCATTCCGGATCAAGCTCTCCTATATATAGGAAGTAGACATTTTCTTGAAATGATTATATAATATAAACAAGTAGAAAATAGAATCTGAGTGTAGACAAAGCTCATCATTAGAACTACAAAGTAAAGTAAAGACTAGGTGGGATGAAGCAACATTATAGGGTAAAAGGTGATCTTTGATTATCCTTTTTATCCTTGTGTCCTTGTAAATAGACGGAGAATATGTGATTATACTGGAATAAAGCCGTTAAAACCGGTCGTTTTGTGGAATAATTGAAATTCGGTTCTCTTTCCATGGCCGTAAATTAAAAAGAATAGACATTAAACAAACGAGAACTTCTCGTTTCAGAAAAGTTAAAATATTTTTAAAAATGAAACTAATAACAAGGAATATTGGAAATTGGTTAACTATACAAAAGTGAATATGACATAAATTGTTAATTTTAACCTGCTCTACAGTTTTTGTGTACTATATTTTTGACCATCTCTTATGGTTTATCAGTTATACAGAAGTTATCTAGAATGAATAGATGTTGAGAGCCTATTCCCAGAAAATTCAAGATATACATTTCATTTGTCATAAAAATATCTTAAACATGTGGTATTTATACGAAATCGTTAGAGCCATTATTGAGAAAGTAAAATTTTTCGTAAAATCTTCAATGTGAAGAGTATTTTAGGATAGGGGCTTTTCGTGAAAAGCTTCGTGTCGCATTCTTGAAAAATACTGAACTTATATATGAAATTTGGTATTTCATCGACTTTTCGTTTTTGAAATATGCTATTCACACACACACACATACTCGCCTGCAGTACCTTGGTAGAAAAAGCGTGCGTTAAACACAATAAAAACAACAACAAAAACACACGTACACACAAATTCGTACACGCATAGAGAGAGATAGAGAGAGAGAGATAGAGAGTGGGAGTCGTACCGCCTTCTTCTAAAAAGGCTATTTTTTAGATTCAGGGGGCCTCAAAACATTTCTCGTTTAATTTTGGTATCGAAATTTGGGTGGAATACAATACCTTTTGAACCTGTCATGTATATAATACAGAAAAAGTAAAAATCTTCAGGCCAGAAAATTTCCCGTCGCAGACTTCCTTATTAGGTTCGCATGCGTGCCAACATACCAATGAAAAATATACCAGAAATTGATTAAATACGAGTACAAGCAATTACTACTCTCTCTATTATGCAAAGTAAGGCTAAAAAATGTTGCAATCCGTCCAAAATTTCGATACCAAAATTTTCAGCGGAAATGAACACGTTGAGAGATTTCTTGAGAAAAGTAATTTTTATCTTCTCTATTTCGCACACAGTATATAGCCAGAGAAAAAAAAATGAGTTTTAAATATGCAAAATCTTTAACTGCTTTGGTTCTTAGCATCCCGTTCTGAATTAAGTGTGAAAGACCGCCTAACTTTGCTCAGAGGTCTCTTTATCTAGTTCTTTTATGTGCCGTTGATGTCCTACACGAGTCCGCCGGCTTTATTTCCCTTCCGAAGGGAGTCATGCTCAATCTTTTTACGCCCGTATGTATCATCGTCCTCCGCCGGTTGAACCGGCAACCTTACGAACTAGAAATTTATCTGAATAAAAAAAAAAAAAAAAATGAAAAAGGTTCATTTGTGTGCATGTGCATATATATATATGTGTCTTTAAACAGCGTAACTAAAAATGTGAAAGTCGGTTAAGTAACAAAAATGAATCCGCCAAGAATGCAACAGGAAAATTTTCAAGAAAATCCCCCATCCCAAACCATACTTTAAATAGCATTTGGATGTTTTTGATTAAAACATTGTATATTAAAGATATTTTCATGATAAATAAAGCTTATTTCCTGAAATAGCCTCCAAAGTCCTCTTCATTTTGAATGCCTTTTGTATAACTGTAAACCCGTTAGAGATAATTGTAGACTCGTCAAAAACATAATTTACGTCAAATATATTCTTGTTGTGGATCTAACCATTCCAGAGATACTGCTTATTATAGGTTTAAATTTTCAATAGCATCACAGCGACCAGCTTTCGCTTTATTGTAGTGGATTCCCTAACTTCCCTTGTACCTATAACAAAATCCTTAATAAGACTAATGTGTTAATGATTATCTTGATTAGTAGGAAGTATATAGAATAAGCTTTTGTAAAAATAATTTATTTGCAAAATAAGTCGAAAAAGTCATATGAATGGAAAATTCAAAATTAGTTTTTCATACACAGCTTGATCTTCAGCAAAGATGTAAACTAAGCCTACCATTCTCACAAAGATAATATTAATTGCATTAAATAGTCAAATCATCGCTCAATGCAGTTTGTACAAAAACACACTTGTGAGAAATAAATAAATATAGTAAAAAAAAAAGAAGAAGAAAGGAAAATAAAAGAAAGGAGACAGGATAAGGATCACCGCCGAGCCAACAACTGATCAACTAGGCGCGGCTATTGTTAGGATTGATTCCTCAGAACAACATTGCATAACAAACACAATAGCCGCCTGGCAATCCATTATGTGCCACTTTCTCGCAGTTTGGTTGAATGGGTGCTCTAGAAGATTCTCTCCTGTAATTCCAGTAGTTTCCTTTTATCCAGAACGTTCCACTTTGTATACGGGACCTATATAAGGAACTGACTAAAGACGTTTGGACAGTGCAACAGTGCAATTAACAAGTTACGGAATTGACGAGTGGGCGGAATGGACGGACAGTGCCAGGTGCAGCTTAGTTGTAAATTCTGACTCAGTGGTTGAGTTGCAATCGTGATTCAACGAAACAATTACGTTGTGTTCTCAATGTGTGACAACAGTGACCCGTGTAACGCTTTGGTTACGTTGAGTGCTTTAGTGTAAAAATAAAGTGTGTTTAGCAGTAGCTATTTTCTTATTTGTCAGCAATGAGATCTGAAAGATAAGGTAGAGGACGTTATTAAAAATTATTGGAGAACATGGACAGGATGGAAAGTGATATAACGATAGTAATGGAGGAGATGAAGGCGAAGGTGAATTTTGGAATGAAGAAAATATAGGTATAAATGAACACAGAAATGAACCAGATGAAAGCGGAATTAAAGAATGACTGGCTGGCTTGGAGAACGTTTTGGCAGGGCTCCCCGGAAAGGTGAAAGAACTCGCCCAACGCATTAACGCCCTACAGGACTTTGGGAAACAGCTTAACGTCCTGGAAGGAGGAATCGACGGCATTGCCAAGGTAGTGAACGCTATAATAGAAGAAATTCTTCACGGAAGGCTTATGGCTGAATGTGACACAACATCTGCGCTTGTCAAGGTACCAAAATATGACAAAACAGCGTCGACTTTCGAAGTCTTCCGTCGAGAGGAGGAGGAGGATACCGCACAGCTGAGAGCCAGCCTCCAGGGACAGGCGGCAAAAGTTTTGAAGGCGATTGCGACGTCGGCGTTGTTTGAGACATCTAGGAGGCTCTCGAAAACTGTTTCGGGAACCATTGCTTGGCCGCAATCTATCGTAGTCAGCTTAAGCCAAGGCTGTAACAGCCAGGGGAAATTCTGGAAAAGTTCGCCCTGGCCATTGGGCAGTTAGCGAACAAAGCTCTAGTGAACCTTCTACCCAGTTATGTGTCACAAGAAGCCACCTGCTACTTTGTCAACGTGGTGCTTGACGCCAAGATACGACAGTGTCTGCTTGCCAATTACAAGACCATCCACAAAGCACTGACGGCCGCATTGAGGATAGAGGCGGCCAAGTAATAATAGCTGCCCCCGCCTCGAAGACCGAGAATAGAGGATCAATCCAGGGACGTAGCCGTAGTGTGTGCTGGGAGTGTGGCCAGCCAAGACACCTTTTGAGGAACTGTCCTAACAAAGCCGAAGAACAGGCGGGAAGCAAATAGGTATCTCGTAGCTTGTGAGGGGCATGTGGTGAGGGTGAGCGTCAACACCATTCCTTCAAATGACGCTGCGTGCCTTGGCCAGAAGAATGGACGACAGCTTCGCCGCGGACAGTTGGATATAAGGGAAGATGCTGTGCCGAATACTGGAGGATACAAGGCACTACTGGTTCCTATCTGGCCAGTGAAAGAGTGAGGTTAACAAGTTATGGAGAAAGCGAGTGTGGGCAGTTATTAGCGCACAGTCCCGAGTGCAGTTCCGTTGTGATTTGTGACTCAGTGGTTCATTTGTAATTATGATTCGAGTATTCTGAGTGTGTGATAACAATGATGACACAGTGTAACGTGTTGTTATGCTGTGTGCCTTTGTGAGAAATAAAGTATGTTTAGCAGTTAAGTGGTGTTATTTGTCACAATAAAGTTACATGAAAGCAAAGTTGGTGAGTATGTCTTCTTAGCCTTATAATTCAATAATTCAGTTTAGATTAACGAATGTAGGTTAAATTTGATTTATAATACAAGGTTCTAAATCATTTAGAATAAATAATTAAATACTAGATTTTATGACGAATATCGAACCTGAAAGTCGGTCAAATGACTGGGGCGGAATTTGGGAGAGACTAAAACCCAATCTGGGCATTCTAGCAAGATTGATACCGGGGGAGGTACCTTTCACACTAGGAATTTTTTCAAAATCTTCGACCGCATCCTTGGCCGCACCATATATGTACCGTTTAAGAACATACAAACACACACACACACACACACACACATAGACTGGCCGGGTTCAATCCCAAGCCACCGTATGTAGGATCTGTGGTGGGCAAAGCGGCGTAGGGGCGGGGTTCTCCGGTTTCCCCCGCTATCGCATTCCACCGGTGCTACATCATCGTTTCATATATCATCACTGTCATCACCTGCGGTACCAGAGTAGTAAAAGTGGTCGTTAAACAAAACAAAACAAAAAAAAAAAACAAAAAAAAAACACACACAAACTCAGTCGTTTTTTTAAAGTACTTTTTTATTCAGGTGTCCTCAAAAATGTATTTCAGTGAAATATCGATATCGAATTTGTAGTAGAATCCATAACTACCTACTATTACAAAAGATTTATTTTTATCTACTTCACGTATATCAAGGCAAATATTTGGAGAAATGCTTTTGTTTCATATTTCTTTGTAGATATTCAAGAATAAGGGAATGCACTAGGCTAAAGCGTTAGTCAAATGTATTAAAAGCTATTCACTGCTTTTGAAATTCTGCTCTCTTTGCTTGACCAGAAGAGAGAAAAACGAAACGATTTCCCATTTAAGAAACATGTATTTAAAAATTGAAACCAACAACAAGGGATGTTTCGGAAATGGTTAACAAAAAAAAAAAAAAAAAAAAAATTTCTATTCATTCAGGTGACTTTTTCTATCTGTTCTGCAAACAAGCAATTCTTACAAAAGATCGTTCTTTTATCTATATCATGGTAATTACCTTAAACATTGCCATAATAGAGTCAAATCTTTTAAAAAGTATCACTGTGCATTACCAATGTAATTTGGTTGTCTTTGCATGGCCAGGGATAAGAAAAGAAATATATGATAACAGATGAGAACTTTTCCTTTCAGAAAAATTTAAACACTTTAGAACGGAAACTAATAGCAGGGAACATCTTTGAAATGGTTAGCTCTACAAAAAATCTGTATATTACACGAACTGTTTGTCTTAACGAGATCTTCTCTTACGGTTTATAAGTTATGTAAAAGTTAATTCGAATAAAGAGGACTTCTGGGCCTATTAACAAGAAATTCAAGAGATACACTTTTTTTGCCAAGCAATTATCTTTAATATTCGCCAATTTAATTAAAACCGTTAGAGTCACTTTTTAGAAAACCGAAAATTTCGTAAAATGTTCCATGTAAGGTTACTTTGGTGTTGGGGATTTTCCTGAAAATCTTAGTGTCGTATTCTTGAAAGATAATTTAAATACCAGCTTTAGTACTTAACGTACTTATCATTTTTTAATTATACCAACTGTCCACAGATATACACGAACTTTTTTCTAAAATGCTTTATATATATTCTGGAGCTCTTAAAACATGTATTTCCGGTTTAATATGGATATCAAATTTTGAGTGGAATGCAATACCTTCTCTACCTATTATGCACGTTGTACAAGAAATACAGATCTGTGTTCTATTCACGAGACTTTCTCTACCGATTCTGCAACAAATTATTCTTAGGAAAGCATATTCTTCTCTCTACCTCGTGCTAATCGAGATAAACATTAATAGAAATGGCTGTATTACTTAGTTCCTTCTAAGTAACAGGGAAATAAGGGATTATACTAGGCTAAAGCGATAGTCAACTCTTTAAATGTGGTCGCTACGTGAAGAAATTGAAATTCACTTCTGTTTTCATAACTAGGATTAAAAAAATGGTGATTAATGGCTTTCCATTTGAACATTTTAAAACAAATACCGAGGAATGTGGTTAGTTTTTAAAAACACGTATATGACTTAACTTGTGTGTTTTAACTTCTACATTTTTTCTTCAGAAAGCTTTTACTATCTCTTACGGTTAACCAGTTGTGCAAAAGTCATTCCAAATGAAGAATATTTTAGAGGTTGTTACCAAAAAATTCAAGAAATAGATTTTATTTGTCATGTAAACATTTACGGTGTTTTAATCAAAATCTAGGGCCATTTTTAAGAAAAATGTCGAACAATTGTAAGCAATTGTAAAAGATAGTTGGTTTAGGGGAATTTTACTGAAAATCTTCGTGTCGTATCTTTAGAAGACACTAAATTTAAATTCTAAATTTTGTATTAAACGAATTTTCGTTTTGAGGTTTGCTGTCCCTGGACATACACACAGACACAGATCGACTGTTAGACAGTCACAGAGCTTTTTCTAAAATGCTATTTGGGTAGCTACCACCATAATGAATAATAGAGACGGAAACAACGAAAACCTTGTAAACAACTACATGAGCGCTCCTAACGGCCGAATAATATACTACGAAATCTGGATCCCCAGAGGAATAGAGATCATTTCTCGTAACCTAAAGGGCCAATTGATCCTCTCTTTCCCCCTTAATAACGCCGCTGGACAAAGGTAAGATTAGTGGTCGTAAGAGATGTAGTAATAGAGGGTAATTAGATAGGAAAGGAGGAGGAAGGTATAAAGATGCAAGTAGGATGTTGGTTCACACTTTTTTTTAATTAAATTCTATTATTTCTCCGAGACTATGCTTTTATTTCAAAAAACCATTCCCCAAAATGTCATTAGGGTAGTATTTAGCGCATAGAAATGTAGATTTGAAAACAAAATTGGTCAGTGGATGCTGAAGTAAATAATTACCAATTTAGCACCGCATTGTTTATAGTATGCTTTGCTCGGTATTTTATCATTTTTGATTCACTGATATTAACAGAAGAAATAAAATTAATCTGACCTTACAAAAAGCTACAAGCAAGCGATTCTCCTATTTAACTGCATAGACGATTATGCTACAATTAAGCACATAGTTGAAATCATAGGTTAGGTGTTCCTATGAAACTGAGAACTACAGATTCTCCTAGTATTTAAAAGCATTTTATAGCCTAAGTCCAGTTTAAAATTATTTATACTCTAGGTAATTTAATTTATCGATTATTAACATAAGTACGTTACCATTAATAATGAGAATTTCCAGTCCGCGATTTCATAGTATTTTCAATTTTAGTAACTAACCGTATCAATTCTTCAGTACTAAGTTCTAAGTTAAATTAGCTAATTTAAATACAGAAAGGTGTACTTACAAATAGCATTAAGAGATATCTTGCCTCGAACAACATTTGCTCATGGCCAAAAATAGCTGATGTAAGGTTAAACTATCAAAAGACATCTGCTGTCATGTTCCCACATCATCACAACAATTTGAAAACAATGAAACGAATTTGCGATATGTTTATCTCATACGAATATCTTAGAGGGCCTAGAAAACTTGTTTTGAAAGTTTGTAACTCACTGGTTGTAATTAGAGAAATATATTCATTGTAATGATGCTGTGTTCTGTTCTCTCATATAGTGATCGAGGATTGTACCACTCTGGGAACATTTGCCTAATTGAGCTTTTAATTGAAAATTGTCAGTTTTCCTGAGCTGACTAGCTTAGATCAGCTCTTTAGACCTCCAATTTCTATTAAGCATTAATTAATTCATTCATTTATTATTTGATAATATATACCTATTAAAACATGTTAAACTAAACCTATCCATAAACCATGTAAATACTTCTTTCTGTATTGTGGGGATAGCGTATTCACATCACAATAAAAAGTCCGGAGATCGAATCAAGTTTAGGGCAAGTTGCTCAGATAATTTTTACTTTCTCTATACATACTATGTACATAGAGTATAGAGAAGGTATTGCATTCCACCCAAAAATTCAATACCGGGATATCACCGGAAATATATGTTTTAGGGTCCCCTATATAAAAAAAAAAAGCATTTTCAGAAAAAGGTCCGCGAGTTATTGTCCGTGTGTCTGCGAACACGATAACTCAGAAACGAAAAGTCGGTAATATACCAAACTTGGTATTTAAGTTTAGTATCTTCCAGGGATGCGACACGAAGATTTTGAGAAAAATCCCCCCACCCCAAACTACCCTTTATAAGGAACTTTTTTCGAAAATTTTGAAATTTTCAAAAATGGCTCTAATGCTTTTGATTAAAATATGTACATTAAAGATATTTACTTGACAAATAAAATGTATATCTTGAAATTTCTGGGAATAGGCACTGAAGATGCATTTTACGTAATTTTGCATAACTGCTAAACCGTAAGAGATGGGCAAAAACTTACCACACAAAAAATGTAGAGCACGTTAAAACACACAATTTATGTTTTGTACATCTTTTTCGTGGGGTTGATCGTTTTTGAGTTATTCCTTGTTTTTGATTTCACCTATAAAAAACTTATGCTTTTCTCATACAGGAATTTGTCAACTCCTGTCCATATAAACATCAGTCACATAGCAACCAGCTTTTGACTATCACTTTAACCTATGATACTCCCTTATTTCGCTTCTTCTTACAAGGAAGCAAGTAATAAGGCTACTTCTGCTAAATTTTTCTCAAATATCATGAAGTAAATAGAAGCATAAGCTTTTTCACAATAATTTGTTGAGGAGATGTAGAGAAAGTCATGTGAATGGAACACATAAGATTTTTTATCGGGGTTTCTGTTTTCCGAGAAAACAAATATAGGCTAGCTTCAAGCTCTATGGCTCTCGGACTCACTTGAGTATCATTTCACCCATTTTATTCCTTCGTCTTCTGATATGACACTCCAGTTTAAAGTACGTTGAACTTAAATAAAATCATATACAGTCACACAATTTTTTCTACACATTTTCTTTAATTTATAACATTTCTAGAAACCACTCTTAAAGAGACTTACTTTTCTAATTTTTCTATTAATCATAAATACGCAGTGGAAATGGTTTCAATGATATGAAACTTGTTGATATCCTGGATCTTTTTTTTTTTTTTTTTTTTTTTTTTTTTTTTGATAGCGTTTCAAGCCCGCTTTTATTATGGTGCCGCAGTCAATGACACTGATGATGCATGGAATGAAGATGGAGCGCCGGTGGAATGCGATGGCGAATAAAACCGGAAAACCCGGAGATAACCCGCCCTGCGACACTTTGTCCACCACAAGTCCCACATGCGGTTGATTGGGATCGAACCTGGGGCCGCCTTTGATGAGAGGCAAGTGGTATAAACACTCGGCTAAGCCGGGGCCTATACTGGATTGTGATATACCATAATGTATATACATTTCAAATAAGCTCATGAGAAGCAAACGAACCCCACTTAGTTTTCAAAACGTAAAGTCGAAAAGGATGAAAAATTCAAATGAATAGCATCGAACATTTTGGAAACGGTTAATGCTACAAATTATTTCTCATGTGTATAGCATAGTTGTATAAAATATAGTCGCCCTCTGTGGTGTAATGGTTGCCATGCTAACTTCATATACCCAAGGTCGCGGGTTCAAACCCGGCGGAAGACGATGGATTTTTTCTGGTGTAATAAATCCTTAGCATGGTTTCCTTCGGAAGGGAAGTAAAACCATTGGTCCTGTGTCGTAGATTTACGGCACGTGAAAGAACCTTAAGCCTGATACAGAGGCATCTGAGCAAAATTAGGTGGTCTTTCACGCCCAGTACAGACTGGGACGCTGAGAACCACAGCATTTAAAGAGCACCCATAAATAACACGTCATTTATTTTTTTTTTGTATAAAATAGCCTAAGAAAAACACTTCTTAGACTATTTTATAGGTACACTCAGGTGAAAATGAAAGAAATCCTTCAAAAAGTCCCTTTGTTTAAAGGTCTATTATTAAGAATGAATTTCAAGTTTCATAATTGAGTTTGGTGTCTATTAATGATAATTATAATTTTACATGTATTTTAAATGTGTCTTAAAGATTGATAGGCCAGTATAAATGTGTTGTAAATAATGTGTTGTAAAAATAATAGAAACATTAATAAAAACTGAGATTGGCCAGAAGGGCTTCCAAACTTAACTGTATGATGATAAAACAGAGGGCTGGCTGGCTATTACAGAATGCTTCATAATGGATGTGTGAGTATAGAAACAGGAGAAAATAAAACTGTACTGTTGAAAGTCTTGAGGATTTAAGCGTATGAGTCTGAACTTCATCTGCTGGGGACACTAATGTTTAGCAAGAAGTAAATACGTTACTTTTCGTTAGTAACAGTTGTTTATTTAATCCCTTGCAGCACAGAACAATAAAAGTAAAGCTACAGGTCTGGTAGAGGCCACAGCGCCCTGAAATAAAATAAAATTATACATAAATGACCTCCTGACTGCACCTGTCGTTTGACAAAATGTCTTGCAGTTGGTTGTTGCTTCCATCTAGTTGGCTAGTGCAGCCACTATGCCGAGGTTGTACTCAATAGCTACTTGGATAGTTTTTTTGTTTTTGTTTTGTTTTGTGGCCTTCAGGTGTAAACTATTTGTCATCAGGAGAGAGGGAGAGAAAGAGAGAGAAAGAGAGAGAAAGAGAGAGAAAGAGAGAGAGAGAGAGAGAGAGAGAGAGAGAGAGAGAGAGAGAGAGAGAGAGAGAGAGGAAATTAATGCTATGAGGAGGGATGTAAGGCTAGATATAGCCTTATACAATTATTGCATAGTAAACTGGTTTTTGGTAAGGCTGTAATATAGTACTGATGCTGGCAGGAAAAGGGACGGAAAGTTTATGAAAAGTGCTTGGACAAGTTATAGATTGGTGAAGAACGACTTGGAGGTCATGCGAATATACTATCAGGGGATTAGCAGTTTCAGTTCTTTATGCAGCTGATGATTTTGAATAAAGGAATTAGTGATGATGCACAAAATCCTGTTTTTAAATGTGCCTATCTGCGCAAGGTCAGTCAGTATCCCTTTAGAATTTGTTTCTCTCTTTTTACTTTCTCTACACGTACTATATGCATAGTATATAGAGAATGTATTGTGATGCACCCAAAAATTCGATAATGAGATTTTACCGGAAATACATGTTTTGAGACCCCCTGAATAAAAAAATCATTTTTAGAAAATTGTCCATGTGTGTGTCTGTGTGTGTCGTGGACAGCATAGCTCATTGTCTGTTAAATACCAAACTGGTATTTAAGTTCAGCATCTTCCAAGGATGACACATAGAGCTTTTTCAAGAAAATCCCCGCACACCATCTATCCTTTACATGGGAAAACATTAAAAAATATTAATTTTCTTAACAAAGACTCTAACGATTTTGATTAAAACCATATATTAAAGACACTTACATGACAAATAAACCGTATATCATACATTTTCTGGGAATAGTCTCTGAAGACCTCTTTATTCTGAATGATTTTTCCTGAATTTTGCATAACTGGTAAACCTAATATACATACTAAAACCTACTACACAAAAAATTAAGACCTCGTTAAGACACATATTTTATGCAATATACGTACTTTTTTACTTTCTCTACACGCAATATTCGCATAGTGTATGGAGAAGGTATTGTATTGCACCCGAAAATTCTATACCGAAATTTCATCTGAAATATGTGTTGACCCCCTGAATCCAAAAATAGCATTTTCATAAAAAATGTGCGCGTGCGCGCACGCGCGTGTGTCTGTGAACAGCATAGCTCAACAACAAAAATTCGTTAAATCCAAACTTGATATTTAAGTTCAGTATCTTTCAAGGATGCGACACGAAGATTTTCAAGAAAATAGCCTCACCCCAACTATGCTTTACAAGGAAAACATTTCGAAAATTTTAGTTTTCTCAAAAATGCCTCTAAGGATTTTGATTAAATTCTCTTACATCTAAGATATTTACATGACAAATAAAATAAATATCTTGAATTTTCTGAAAATAACCTTTGAAGAACTCTTTATTCTGGAAGATTTTTTCTAAAAATCACCAAAAAAATCTAAGTTTCGTTAAAACACACACTTTATGTCATATACTTTGAGTTGACCATTTTTGAGATATTCCTTGTTATTGATTTCAGTTTTAAAAAGCTTTTCTCATACGGGAACTTGTTATTTCCTGGCCACGTAAAGAATCGGATTTCAGTTTCATAGCGACCACAGTTTAAAACATTTGACTGTCGGTTTAGCCTAGTGTATTCTCTTATTTCCCTTCTACTTATAAATAATTAGGTAATAAGACCGTTTCTGCTAATGTTTATCTCATTAGTATTAAGTAATTTGAAGAATAAACTTACTAACAATAATTTGTTACAGAGATGTAGAGAAATTGATGTGAATGGAACACATAAGATTTTTTCTACAACGCTATGCATTTAAATTGTTCTACACAATCCGATGTGTGATCAATTTTCACATTTTTATAGAGAAATAACAAAAATTATAAGCATAAAACTGTTGCAGCTAATTTTAAATCGTTTATCACTGGAGGAATTAAAATAAGAATATGTAATACTACACTAAAATTAATGAAAATATTGTTTATATTTTTTCTCCAAAAATACGTCAATAAAATTGTTTCCATCGTTTTTCTCAAAGTCCTTAAAATCATAATAGATATATTAGTAAATGTTTAAAATTTTCACCGCTTTGACCATTTTTACATTAAAATAATTGTATTAATTGCTTTTTTTTTTCTCATACAAGCCGTGTTTACAACAGGAGCTCATTTGGAGAACTAGAGCAAAAAATCCAATGCCATTGCCGGGATTCGAACCAAAGATCTCGTGGTTGCTCTAAGCATTGAGCTACCATGGCAACACAACGAAACATATTAAACTCCTCAATTGACTCGTATGTTTTCCGGTAAACCACAAGATGATCTCAAATTATCTTGAGATGTCATACCTTCATGGCGACTTACAACGTCGTGTACTTAAGTTCCGGCTTCATAATTTAACCAACTATCAGGTTAATTAGTGTTGTTTTCCCACAAAAGCCGCATGTAGGTTAGGAGATGGATGGTTAGAGTCAGGTCGAAAAATGCAATGCCATAACCTATATTTGAACCACGGATCTCCCGGTCTCGAACCATTTGCTCTAACCATTGAGCTACCATGGCAACGAGTCAGTGTAGGAATTTAATGCCCTGTCTAAGATATTTTAGTATAACAACAGGTCAACCAGTGTGAATGAAATGTTAAAGATTAACAGTTACATGTTGATTATTGAATACATTTATTATACCGAACAAAGTTTTTTGTTTATCCATTGAATGCTAACTATTAAGTAAATTGTTGAACAATATTAACCTTCCAAGTTAATAGATTTTAATGTTTAGACTATAGAACATACTCTCGCTATAAATGTAATTTGCACTACCTATAATTTTCAGAATATATGATTCTACATTATACATTTATAACTTTTATCTTCAGTTATTATTTATATGTACCTGTATATTTACTTCAGATTTCATTTTGCACGTATAATTAATGCTACGTACGATTCGGTGTACTCAAGCTACGCTTCTAATAACATTGCTTACTCTAGGGAAATTTGTTACTCTCAAAACGAGGACTTTTCATCCATTGTCTGCGAACAGAATGAAACATGAAATTGTTGTCGCTCTAAATTTTGAGTTCCATATTAAGAGAGACTACGCTGGTAAAACAAAAGTTTCCCTAGGACCCCAAACTGGGGTATGAGACAAGTTTAAATATAGCAGTGTATATTCGCAGGAAAGTGTTCATAAATTCAAAACGAAGTGATGTGCTGGCATCACACACTCATTTTAATTTATTATTCTTTTATTTAAATCTATTTCTAACTTCTTTGTATCTTGCTAATACTTTTCAATGACCGGACGATAAGATAAAAAAATAAAAGTATACAACCTGAAGCACTGGGACATTTTTTTTTTTTTTTTTTTTTAAATTTTTCTTTACTGTATCCCTATTTACATTTCCCCCCGTAGGTTTTACTGATTACTGGTTTACTGGTTTTACTGTTTCTTTTACAAACATATACACATTGCACCAACATATAACATCCATGCCCAAGGCGGGACTCGAACCCACGATCCCCTGCCCACGAAGCACCAAAGCGAGACGCTTTAGCGAGCGTGGCCATGGGGACCGGTAGGACATTCAAACCAATAGCAGAATATGGGGGAAATTTTGGGGAAAAAATTACCAATTTTAATGAGTTCAGTAACTCTCTGTAGTAAAATCTATCTCTCATAGACAGTGATATCAAATTCTCTAAAATGTTATTAGAAAACATACAAAGCGTTCACATGCAATCTAAAGTATACATTTTAATACAACTAACTGCCTCCGTGGTCGACTGATCGGCGAACTGACAAATCACCCGGTGGTCCCAGGTGCGATTCCCGGCTGGGCGTAGTTTTCTTAATCCAGAATCATTCCTTATCCACCACAGAGTCTGGGCGTATATATGTGAGAACAGATATGCGAATGTTTGAAGAAAAGAAAACGTTAAAGTACCCACAGTCAACAAGTTATTTCTAAAGCAAACGCCCCCGATATAGCTATAGTTGTTAAAGGGAGTTATATAAAAAGCAATGAAAAGGCCAGTATCTCAAATGTGTGATAGTTAATCAATATCGTTAAAAACTATTTTTCAGAAAATATAAAAGTTTCAGGTAATTGATATTTGGGGTGATCAAATCTAATTTTGGTCTTCATAAAGAATTATAATTCAGGGACAACATTTGATATTTTCTTATCCGACTTTTTATTCTTGGGTTATGCTGTTCACGAAGCAAACTGAGATTGATTGACAAAGATAATGTTTATCCTTTAATAGAACCACTTATATATTTTCAGAGGAATAATATTATATATATTTTAGAAGTTTATTTTTTCGTATATATTTTTTTAAACTTTTAAAACTTCCTACAAATCAACTTTATTGGGGCGTGTCCTAGGCGTCCCGGGTTCGATGCCAAGTGCCCTTATGTGGGATTTGTGGTGAACGAAACGGAATCTGGGTGGGTTTTCTCTGGGTCCTACGATTTCTCCCGCCACTCATTCCACCAATTGCTATCCAATTGCCTTTCCTAGCATCCATTTCGCTTTCATTTCATATCATGCACTTCCTCACGCTCACGCTTGGCTAAGGGCTGACCACTCGTTACAGGTTCTTCATTCTGTGGTTTCGACAGGCTCCTGACCCCTAGACATACGCTTGCTAGGGGGAGTCAGTCCTGCATACGGGGAGAGTAAACTGCCTATGTAACGCAGATATTAACATGTTAAATTACATTTAGGTGAATACATGGAATTTCAAAGAATAGAATAATAAGCTTTTCTATGAAAAGTTTGTAGAGTATAAATATTTCATTTCGTATTTATGGAATCTTAAACCATATATTTCCCATGCTATTGAACTATGTTATTTTTCGGATGCAATTCTTAATTTTCCTCACATAACGTCATAAATTTAATTGAGTTTTATTTATGGATGCTCTTTAACTGCTGCGGTTCTTGGCGTCTCATTCTATTTGAGGCGTGAAAGACCGTTTAATTTGGCTCAGAGGCCTCTTTATCAGGGCTGATGTTCTTTTACGTACCATAAATCTACGACACGGGACCAATGTCTTTACTTCCCTTTCAAAGGAAGCCATCCTAAGGAGTTTTACGCCCGAAAAAATCCATCAGCCTCCGCAGGTTTTGAAACCGTGACCTGGGAACCAGAGACTAGCACGTTACCCCTAGACCACGGAAGACGGCATAAGGTCATACGGAATTAGATAAGCAGCATGCATTTTCTTTGATTTCATAATATATATACAGTTTCATCAGAATTTAGCTTACTACATTTAGAACAACGACATTTTTAGTACTGCCGCGTTTCTGTGCAAAATCTGCTCTTGAGTTTGCATGAACAACTTGGAGCCGTTCTTTTGCACAGTACATTACAGTTAACAGTTCCTGAACGCGTTAAGCTAAACACCTATATGGAATACATGTTCCATTTATCGCAGACTTGTCCCAATTTGAAAGTATCTTAAATGCTGCAGGAATAACATTTATTTTAATTTCGAGATAGGGTGAGAAATTCGTTTTGCACCCTCCTCCCATTCTCTCATCCCATAATTCCAAGCTGCTTGCTAGGTAGGTGCAATTATTCCAGTCGATATGACTGGGACCGAGCACGTGACGACATAACTTCACCTGTATTTACTGCCTTCCCTTACAATTGCATTTTCGTTAACGAAGTACGTACAGAGGTTAGAGAGCGAGGGGTCCCGCTGAAAGCTTTATGTTCGATCTATATTAAAACGAAACGGAAACAGGCAACTCGTGAGCGATAATGGCCTAAGTGTGAGAGCGCCTCAAGACGCAAGTGGTTGGCACCCTTTGTTTCATCCAGTTCCTTAGAGCTCGATACCAACATCTGCTTTAAATAATGTTGCAAGCAGCAAATATAAAATCTTGTGAAATGAAGAACTGACGTACCTTTTAGGTCGGCTTTAACAAGTAAATTGATTTTAATAATTGCGTTAGAGAGAAAAAAAAATGTATTTGCGTTTTAACTACTCTTTAACTACTGTGGATCTTAGCATGCTATTCTATGTTGGGCCTCTTTAACAGGCCATAAATCTGCGACATAGGACCAGCGCCTTTACTTCCCTTCCGAAGGAAGCCATGTTAAGGATTTTTACGCCCGAAAAAATCCACCAACCTCCGCCGGGTTTGAACTCACGACCTTGTGTTCAAGAGGGGAACCACTACATTGAAACTACATTGCGGAGGGCGTTACGACAGATTGAATGCTTTACCCAGCCAATATTGCATTTTCTAAATTCATTTAGTCCTGGCCAAGCAAAGAAGAGATTTGCATTGACAATCGCATAACGACAGCTTTTAAAGCATTTGACTATCACTTTAGCATAGCGCATTCCTTTAGTTCCCTTCTACTTATAAGGAACTAAGTAATAAGAACATACTGCTAATGTATCGTGTTCGTTGCTAGGTTAATTGCTTTCTATATATTTAATCACACCGATATGCGCTATCATATTCATCCTTTCTAAGCAGAAAAGGCCTAACCTTTAGCCGGGAATAGAACAACTGAGGAGCATTCATTCAAGAGTAAAAGTAGTCACTTGATGGTGTAAAGTAATCCTGTTACCTCACAGTGAGCCTGTGTTCGAATCCGGTTTTTCAATGTCTCCTAGCTCATTCTCCAAACAGACATTCACTATCTGATGGGTCTACCGGGTTAAAACACTCTGAACATAAATTATTATTATTATTATTATTATTATTATTATTATGATAATGATGTTAATAATAACCATAATATGTCACTATTAATAAACAATAACACTAAGCGAAAATAAGCTGAACAGAATAAAGCGCAGAACTATTCCTATTTATATTCTGAGTTATGCTGTTGCTGATACTAACCAGAAGTAGCCCTAATCTAGATATAGAATAACAAAAATTATTTTTATACATTAGTTAGGCCCAGCGTACAAAAATGTTTAGACGAATATTAAAATAATATCCATATAGTACCTTCATTATGAAATCTATTGAAGAGTATTAAAGAATGGCATATCTAAAAATAACATGGTTTTTTCTTAAAACTCAGTATTTCGTCAGATTTTTTCTCCATTTACTATGTTTTTAGCCCTCCTCTCAGAAAGAATTGGGTATCGTATTAAACAGTGAAATTTAAATAAAACCAAACCCTTAGTGATTATTTAGTTTCATATCAAACGTTTCAGTCATTTGTGAGCTATTAGATTATAGAACACACACAAAAACTAGATTTATAAGTTATAATTTTATTCTAGAATAGTACGCACATCTCAATCATTTATGAAAATTAATACGTCTAGAAAAAGTTACATTTTTTGTTTGCTATGAGTAATTCCTTTTTAGATTTTATTTTAACGGTTTAATTAAGCACCGTAACAGGCACATTACCACAATCATTCTCTGCCTCAACCTGATGACCGGATAGTGGGGGAGAGGGGAAAATTACATTCGGTTGACGTGTGACTAAGAAAGAGATGGTTTGCAAAAATGTTACTTTGCGGAAAAGTTCAGTGCAAGACTCGCGCAACCTCTAAAAATATAATCCTTTGAATAAATGATTCCAATTTATAAGATGGCAAAAAAAAGTAAATATATAATTTAGTGACTCCTCAAAATATTTGAGATGTTAAATTAATTTTCATTTGTAATATAATTGTTTTGGCAGGAAAAAAAAGTGTTTTCTCATATTCTTAAACATTTAAAGCTATAATTTAAAATTAGGGAAAAACACGATGGTATATGTAACATGTTTGACGGCTTATTTTGTAATCTGTACTAACATATAGGAACTGTCATGTGGTGCGAGGTACCCGGTAGGGACATTAGGTTGTTCTCCTGCTGGGTGCACTTGCACTTGGAGAACTCCTTGACGAAATAACATCAGCTCCTAGTGCGCTAACCATGTCTAGACGGTTGGAAGGGGCGACTATACAGAATGTCCAGAAATTAAGTATCTATTTTGCTGAAATAGGCATTGCAATCTTATTATTTATAGTGGCACCTGTTTATCACATATTACGTTCAACATGAGCACCATTCACATCCCGACTCACCCCTCCCCTCTGTCGGCTATGGCACGAAAGACATTCCCGAGCATTTGTGGTGTTATAGCTGCAGCAGCTTGTCTAATTCTGTCTCGAGTTCTGCCAATGAGTTGTTACGGTGTCGGCGATACACGCGTCCCTTGATAACTTTCCATACAGAGAAGTTCATGGGTCTGAGGTCGGGAGAATGCGACGCCCAGATCATGGGTTCTGCACACCCTATCCATCTTCCAGGAAACGTATCATTCAAAAACGTAGCACATCTATGGCATAATGGCATGGTGCCCCGTCTTGTTGGAAGTAGATAGTATGCACACGTTTATTCTGCACAAGCTGTGGTAACAGAAACTGTTGCAGCACATCTACGAACATTGTCCCATTGATGGCCTTTTCGGCGAAAAAAGAGCATGCCGTAAACTTTGTCAATAGATATTCCCATCCATACATTAACTTTGGGAGAGTCTCGCTGGAATTCCAGGTGCTCCACTAGTGGTATGCCAGCCCAGATGCTGCAGTTAGGTTGGTTAACCCTTCCACAAGTGTGGAAGGTTGCCTCGTCGCCGAATAATAACTGTTTGCGGTTGTTGTGATTTGCATTTACTTCCAGCAATTCCTGGCACATGTTCATACGCTCTGCCAAATCAGATGGTATGTTTTTTCAGCGTGTGTCGCAACACTTTATGTACCGTCGAAATTGGAATGTCCAGTTCTACCGGCAATCGCCGCATCGATTTTGGACTGCGTTCAATTGAGGTTCTAATGCCTTCAATTTGGTAGGCTGAGGTTAATGGATGGCCTTGTCCGGGCTCTTTGTTAACGGTACCCGTGCGTTTAAACTTGTTCACTAGTGTTTAACTCTTATCAGTAGGTCCAGGTTTATGAAATTGGCTTTCAAATCTCGTCCAAATTTCACCATGCGACAACCTCTGCTACCTCCACGTTAAAGCGACTCCTGTACATTTAACATCACTTTGTTTCAGTTATCTGCAACAACAGAACACTGTTTAGCGGTGCCATGTAGCCAATCCATCGTTCAGAGCAACAACTACAACATTTACGTCTACAATGCACCTGTTACATACTAGTATATACATGTTGCCCCTATATCATCGTTTTCTACAACATCGATATTTAATTTCTGGACACCCTGAATATAAGCTGGCTACAGATAACCATACTTTGCACTCTGTTCATGACGTTCTAGTGACCTGGGTCTTAGATTTACAGTTTTTTGTACATTAAAAATCCTACTCCACTCCAATTGATGTCATGGGCACATAGCTGAAATCGGCAACGCCTCCAAGCGAAAAGTCTTCCACATTTCAAAGTGTTACATTAAAAGCGAGATATTATTCATTTTGCCTGTAGAATGTCCCAAATGCTGTTTTACTTGTATCCTCTTGAGGACTGAATCATGTCGTCCAGTTATGCTGTGGGTGTTAGATTAAAAAGGTTACTACTAATGTATGTCAAACTTGTCAAGTCAGAATGGATCAATAAGTTTTTGACAAATAGTTATCTGTTGCACTTTCCCTGTTAAAATGTCAATTTCACCACATCAAAATTTTCCGAATAGTATAACAGGACCAAAGTCAGAATGGTGCAGCTAGAGTTAGATATCGCATCTAGTTAAGAAAGTTGAGAAATCCTTAGGTCTGCAATGTTGGAAAAGTATTCTGACCGTGAAAGAGGGCAAATTCAACAAATGAATGATGACAGAATGTCAACAATATATATATATATATATATATATATATATTCATTTTAAAGTGAAACGAATTTGTAAACTATCTGGTATTTTTATGATGTCTGAGAAGAATGACATTTCATCAACTTTCGAGCCTAATCATAAGGCATGCTTTTATTAATTTCAAGTATATCTACACTAATGCCTCTTGTTGCACTTTGAAAAGTTTGTAGTATTTGTCCTGTATGTATTCATTTTTTTGTAATTATTCACCACCTCTAAAAATATCTGGCATCCGCTTTCGATTTCAATTCGGTAGTTTCATTGAAATTCTCTAGATTTATTTTTGAGAGAATGTAAAATAACAAAAATGCTCTATGTAATGAGCAGTTTGTGATTTTATTTTTAAAATTATTTCCGTGTTTTAGAACACATCTATAAATCATAGAATTTACCGTTTATGCGATCCTTTGATTGTGAATTGCATTATCCACAATGTAATTCACACACACAGACATACACCCACATACATTGGCCGTTTTCTTCTACAAAGGCTTCTTTTTGATTCAGAGAAACTTGATAAGGAATGCAATATTCTATTTCACAGTCTATCTCCCTGTTTCTTTCTTTTTGCCTCTCTTAATGTCAATTTCAGCCATCCAACTGAAATGTATGCTGTGTTTCTGATATAAACGTTGCATTATTCTGTGAAATATATAGTGCAGGCAAAATGTGGAATATGTGGCGTACAAAAAAGCGCGCCTCTTCGCTTGAACGCGTAGAGGCCTGCCACAATGCGGTCCGCCGATCAAACCTGGGCAACACACTCGTCATCAAAGAGTGTGATCGTGATATCGTTAAGTGATGTGCCCATTTTTCGTTAATGTTTAAAACTTTCTATATCCTTGCATTTATATTATCATGATCTCGCACTGCTTCATATAGATCCGGCAAATCTTCAACAAATACATCCTTAACTTGACAGCTCTAAGTTCCAGCCGTTTATGTATGTTATTATTTATATTGCTTTTGCTATTCTCAAGTAGTAGCGTACCTGCCTCTGGGGCAGAGGACCCGGGCTCAATTCCAGGTACCAATTTTTTCCTCGTCGGGAGGACTGCGTATCTGGCCTTTCATCATCACCATCCCGCGGAAGGTAAATGGCAACACCACAATGACACTATCATTACTTGAACGCCGAGTTGTGATTTCTACCACAATTCCATCCTAGTGAATCTGCGGGTTGAATACTTGTCATCATTACCATTATCATCATCATCATCATTATCATCAATGTCATCATCGTCATCATCTATTGCTATCCAGTGGTGTGAAGAATGAGGAATATTATTTTTAGAGATGATAATAATAACCTTATAATAACCTCTTTCTTACCAACATTTGTGCTTTTACTTTCTCCACCACTAGGTAGCGACGGTACTGCATTCTACCCAAAAATTTGACACCGAGATTTCACTGGAAATATACGTTTTAGTGTCCCTTAAATTAAATACTAAAGTATTTTTATGTGAAGTATCCTTCAAGGATGCAACATGAAGATTCTGAAGAAAATCCATCTGCCGAAAAATACCCTTTACATGGAACATTTTTCGAACATTTTGATTTTTCAGAAACTAATGTAACGAATTTATTCAATATACCGTATGTTTAAAATATGTTCATGAAAAATGAAATGCATATGTTCAATTTTCTGGAAATAGTTTCTGAGGTTCTCTTAATTGTGGATGACTTTTGTATAACTGATAGGCCGTAAGCGAAAGACAAAATTTTACTACATAAAATGTATATCTCGTTAAGGCAATTTGTGTAAAATGTATGTTTTCGTGAAGTAAACCATTTTGGTTTAATTTCCCACTGATACTTTTACTTTCTCTAGCACGTTTCAGTAGATATGGAAGGTGTTACATTCCATCCAAAACTTCGATACCAATATTTCACTGGAAATATATGTTTTGGGGTATCCTGAACATGAACGACAAAAAAGAAAGAAAAGAAAGCAATTTTGGGAAAAGGTCCGAGTGCGTGTATCTGTGTGCGCGCGCGCGTGTGTCCGTAGTTTGTAATCAACATAACTCAAAAAGTTCAGAATCTTCCAGGGATGAGCACAAAGATTTTCAAGAAAATCTCCCACCCCAAACTAACTTTTATATTGAATATTTTTCAAACATTTTCATGCTTTCAAAATAGCCCTTACAATTTTTAATATAATACATTTTAATGACAAATGAATCGTACATTTTGAATTTTCTGAAAATAACCTCTGAAGACCTTTATTTTGGATGAATTTTGCATAACTGGTAAACCAAAGAAGATAAACAGAAGCTTACTACAAAGAAATGTAAATCTTGATAAAAGTGGAACGAAATGAGTTTTATTTATTGACGCTATTTAACTGCTCTGGTTCTCAGCGTCCCATTCTAAACTGGGCGTGAAAGACGAATTAAGGCCTCTTTTTATCAAGCTTGAGGTTCTTTTACCTGTCGTAAATCTATGACACGGAACCAACAGCTTTACTTCCCTTACGAAGGGAGCCATGACACTCTTTATGTCATATACCTACATACTTTGTGGAGTTAACCATTTCCGAGATATTTCTTGTTTTTTCAAACGTGAACTTCTCATTCTTGTTTCTTTTGCTTTACTCCTGCCATACAAAGAGAACCAAAATTCCTTCATATATCAACTAGCTTTTAAAATAGTGTATCCCTTTATCTCACATCTACTTATAAGGTTTTACGTAATAGTCATTTCTGCTAATTTTACTGTTAGGGTCAGCTTGATAGGGCGTTAATATAACAACTTTATCATTGTTATAATTTATGCTAATGTTTGTCTTGATTAGCTTGAAGTGGATTGCAAGGATAGTTTGTTACATATTTGTTTTTATTTTTCGCTAAACCTGGACATGCAAATGGGATTTTAAGACCATCACATTGTGACCAACTAGAGTGGTTTGGATTTATATAGAACTGACACATTTCTTTATTAAATTATTTTGCTAAAACCCACTTAAACAGCAGCTTCTAACGTCAAATTAAGCGTCAAATGTTCGGGAGCCTCGATTTCCTGTAAGGAGATGCGCAGATGATTATTCTTTATTCGTTATTTGTCTTAAAATTGGCAGCTGTATTAGACATTTTGTTCTAGTCACTGAAATGACGTACACATTAAATCAACGGCTCTTCCTTGTGAAGCAATACTGGATTACGAATTTAATTAGCGTCCTTACATCAACAAGAACCATTGGCAGCTTAGATGAACGATGTTTGTTTTTTCCAGAGATACAGTTGCTTTCAATTTGTTACCAGTTCCGGTATTGTATTTCGAAGAAAGGATTTCGAACACCAAATTCTTCCTGGCATGCTCTTCAAATAGCTGTGTTGGCAGTTGAAATAGATACGGCAAAGCATTCCCTTACTGCCTCTATTTTGTAGTTAAGGTGGTGGAATAGTTTAAAATTAATAATTTCACACAAAATACTTTTGCTTTGAAATAGTGTTATTAAAAACTGCTAAACTAGAAAGCTAAGCAAAACATTACTTAAATATTTACCACAAATAATTTAACAGAATATGTTAATTTTATATAAAATATCTGATATGTTCCATTCACATAACTTTTTCTACCAAACCATTCTTTTCAGAGTAACAAACTTATCTCTGTAACGAAATAATTTTACAAAAGCATATTCTCCTTTCTATGTCATGCTAATCAAGATACACATTATCAGAAATGATATTGTTGCTTGGTTCCTTATAAGTAGGAGGGAAATAAGGGAACACACTAGGCTAAAGCGTTAATCAAATCTTTTAAAAACTGGTTGCTGTGTGATTCGGCTCTATTTGAATGGCCAGGAGTGAGAAAAAAGAAACAGGAATGACAAATTCTCTTTTGAGAAAAGTTTAACATTTTAAAATTGAAACCAATAACAAGAAATATCTCGGAAATTGTTAACTGCACAAGGAAGTACAATATAACATATATATGTTGTGTTGTTTTAACGAGATCTACAGTTTCTTGTGTAGTAAGTTTTTGTCTATGCCTTACGGTTTACATTTTATGGCAAAAGTCATTCAGAATGAAGAATTCTTCACAGGCTATTCCCATAAGATTCAACATATACATTTTACTACTTATAAACATATTCTTAATGCAGCTATTTTAATCAAGATTGTTAGAGGCATTAAAATCTTTGTGTGGAATCTATCCTTGGAAGATGCTGAACTTAATTTTCAAGTTTGGTATTTAACAGACTTTGGACCACATGGACCTTTTTCTAAAAATGCTTTTTTTCAATACAAGGATCCTAAAACGCGTATTTCCAACAAATTCTCGGATCAAAGTTTTTACCGAAATGCAATACCTTCACTATGTACTAAGTAGAGAAAATACTCTGTATGTAATATTGATAAGTTATTACAGCTATATAATTTAAGTGAAGAAATAAAAATGTGTCACAAGAACAATTTCGAATACAGTTATTAGTATCCAACGTAGCTTAGTATGACATGAGGTCGTTCTTGTAAAAATATTTAATACCAACACGACTTCTGAAATGCGTACTTGAATTTTTAAGAGAAAAGTACACTGAATTTGAATTCTTAAGAAGTCAAAGGCAGGTACAGTGGACATTTTTATTACTGTGTTGTAACTAAGTGAAAGGAAATTTAATCTCTATTCCAGACTTCGCAAAAACATGCACGTAGCAGCCCTGGAAGCTATGAAGTTCACCACCCCTTGTAACACCTTGGACAGAGGGTGAAATTTATACCTGATTCCGTATGCAAATTTATTCCTTATGCATTTAGTAGTGAACTGCCACTCTGGCTTGTAAATCATTTCCTTTACCTCAAGGCACGATCTGAGTTAAAACAGTATTTACACTACCTCGAAAAAGTTACGCTTTATTTCTGCTAATGTAACGATATTCGAAGCTTTCATTTAGACTAAAGATAGTGATGTTCTTGTTTCGTTTTGCTCTTTTATGTTTTATCCAATTCTTACCTTAGTAGAGGAAGTATCGCATTCTACCAAATAATTTATTACTGACATTTCTCAGGAAGATTTCCTGCACTCAAATAAGTAGACATTTTTACAAAAATGTTCATGTGTATTTCTTTGTTGGTTAAATACAAAGCTTTATTTAAATTCAGATTTCTGCAGGATCCAAAGAATGATTTTCGAAATTGTTTTCTCAAAAATGGCTATAATAATTTTGATTAATATACCATAAGGTTAAAGTAAGAAATTTTCTAAATGTATAATTGTTAAACCGTAAAAGATATTAAACATTTTATACCTCCCCCATATATAAATCTTTTTAAAACACATGTGAAACACATTTTTTTCTTGTCCTTAAACATTTCCAAGATATTTTTTGCTATTCATTTTAATTTTCAGATACATGCTTATATTTTTTCAAGTGGTATATTGGCTGTACTTTCTTCATCATGCAAAGAGCAGAATTTAAAATCCATCAAGTAGCGATCACCTTCCTAAACATTTTATTAACCTTTTGGCTTTCTGTATCCTTTTTATATTTAACAAAATTGTAAGTATGTAACTAAAGTTTATCTCGAATTACAATAAGTAGATCGGCCTGCTTCTGTGGTGTGGGGGTAGTATGTCTGCCTCACATTCAAGAGGTTGCGACGAATCTCGCTTAGAGTGAGTTTCCTGGGTAAGGCTTTTTTCTGGGTTTTCCCTTATCCTGAGAAGACAAACGTCGAATAACTTTAATGTCCATGAGCATCATTTAGCATCAGTTCACCGATTCATTCATCGATCGATATGGCCAACCAGGTTAATGGATGTTAAACTACCAGGAAAAAAAGATCGAATAGACTTTTGGAGGAGTAAATTATAAGAGTTTGAATAGACTGTGAATGTATCACGACACATGTTTACTTTCTTTACATAGTACATGGTACATAGGTAGAGAACATAATATGGTATTGCACTCCACCCAAAAATTCGATACCGAGATTTCATTGGAAATACTCTTTTATGGTCCCTGAATCCAAAAAAAAAAAAAAAAAAAAATCATTTTTAAGCAAAGTTTCGTATGTGTATATGTGTATGTGAGTGTGTGTGTATGTGTCTGAGTGTATATGAACATGATAACCCCAAAACGAAAAGTCCGTAAAATACCAAACTTGGTGTTTAAGTTATGTGTCTTCCACTGATGCTATACAAATGTATAATATGTACAATACATTATATTGAATTCTGCGACAATAACCTCTGAGGATCTCTTCATTCTGGATGACTTTGCATAACTGGAGACCTCAGAGAGAAACAAAAACTTACTACACAAAAAATGTAGATCTCGTTAAAACACGCACTTAGACACATACATTTTTTTCGTGGAGTTGACCATTTCCAAGATATTCCTTGTTATTGATTTTAGCTTTAAAAAGCTTAAATTTTTCTCATATGGAATTTGTAAATTCCTGAACATGCAAAAAACGATCACATGACAACCAGCTTTTAAAATATTTGACTATCGCTTTAGCCTATTTCCCTTCTAGTTACAGGAAAGCAAGCAATAAGATACTTTTTGCTAATGCTTATCTCAATTAGTATGGAGTTTATAGAAAAATAAGCTTTTTAACAATAATTTGTTACAGAAGTGTAGAAAAAGTCATATGAATGAAACACATCAGATTTTTTGTCTCAGTCTGATTACAATGCATTCATGAGGCACCAGAAAGTAGGTAATGCCAATGGAATAACTATTGTTGGTTGGATACTTAGCACTTCTTAGACAGTCAGCTGCCCACAGTAATCCAAGGCTCTTACTTTATTAGATTTCGCATGTTCGAGATACTCTCTGTTAGACGTCATGACTAAATTTAGCCATAAGCGAAAAGAGGTTGGAAATACGATAAGCAGGAGAGTATAAAACAGGAGAACTAATATTAGTTGAATAATATGTGAATAAAATCATTAACTATAAAATGAATTGTAATTCATTTTGGAGAAAATCCTACAAATTATGCTTAGGGATTAAACTTTCTTAAAAAAAAAACGAAAACAAAATAAACTGTTGTGTAATTTGCAAAGCTAAATTCGAGTGGGTTAGTGTAAGTACAAAGCATAAGTAAAACGTAGGAAATAAAAAAAAAAAACAAGAAACAAATTGTTTGAAGCAAAATAAATGTTAGCGGAATTTTTACTGGAATTAATTTTTTAACTTGAAATTAGGAACAAAATATTTTAGCCCACTTCGGTAGTGTGGGAGTTGCGTATCCGCCTCACATTCAAGAGGTGGTGAGTTCGAATTTCGCTTAAGGTGTGCCACCCGGATAAGTTTTTTGGTGGCTTTCTCTTATTCTGGGAAGACGAATGTCGAGTAAACTTAAGCTCCATGGACCCAAGATCATTTGAGCATTTTACCGAATTCATTCATTGCCCGATATAACCTAGCAGAGTAAAGGGCGGGCCGCGCCGTGGCCGAGTGGTTAGACCACTAGCCTCTCACCTAGACGGCCGGGGTTCGATCCCAAGCGATCGCATGTGAGATTTGTGGTGGACAAAGCGGCGCTGGGTGGGTTTTCTCCGGGTACTCCGGTTTCCCCCGCCATTGCATTCCACCGGTGCTCCAACATCATTCATGTATCATCAGTGTCACCGCCTGCGATGCCATTAGTAGTTAAAGCGGGCGTTAAACACTACCAAAAAAAAAAAAATAGTAAAGGGCATTAAGCTATTAAAAAAAAAAACAACTTTAGAACACAAATAATTTACATTCTCTGAATTAAATTTACTTATTAAAAACTAGATAACCTTAAGAACGGTTGACACCTCATTATCAATCATAATTTGTATAATATATAAAACAAAATGAAAGTTATAATAAATTAAATAAATATAGCATTAAATGTAAACAGAGTTATTAATAGAATAAGCATCAGGCAGATATACCATTCTTTTAACAGGTTTTAACAACCAAAAATATATTTTTATTCCTGAGAAGGCAAATATGAGTCTAAACAGGACAGTTAAGATAGGGTTTTCCGAAATAGCAGTGAGTAGACAGGAATAGATTAGGTACGGAAAAAGATTTCGACTCGGAAGTAATAAGACTTTGTAGCTAATGAACTTCCGGAAGAAATGGGTGAAGCGAAGGATACACAAACGACTAGAACTGGAGTAGCCGGTGGGGTCCCTAACTCCTCCAGGTCCAGACGTCGATGAGATCACACTCTCAAGCAGGGGTTTTCTGGGGGCTCATCACACACAGATCACCAGGACGGACGGAAACTCAAACCAATTTCCACCACCAACTCCACAACATCCTCTCTGATCTGGCCCTCAAACATGGCAAGGAAACTAAGTGACAGGAAATGAATAAAAGGAAAATTCTCGGCATACAGAGACCACCGCAAATTTCGCCTAACGACATGGAAATCCACAGAAAAGCCCAATCTCAGGGTACTCCGTCGAGCGGAAATCAATCCCAAGGTTTCTCAAATGCGAACGTCACACATTACCAAGGAGCTATCTCGCTGAGTTCCAAGTAATCATAATCGAGAATCAACGTTACATATTTTAATTTTAAAATAAATGTTAGCTTATTAGAAACTTGATTCCAATGCAAAAAGGTGATCAGACCTACTGAAAATGATAATATGTGATTACAGAAATGCAAAATAGAAGCATAACTGTGGCATGAAAATTAGAATATTTTCTTAAAGTTGTTACACGCAACATGTTTTAATGAATACTCTTCATATATATATATATATTCATTATTTAAAAACTGTAATTTATATTGTGCTGTGTAATAACTAAACAAGAAGAATGATTCCCGAGAGAAATGGCTCAGGCGGTAAGGTCTATGGCTCGCTTTAGCGAGGTCGCGCCTTCTAATCCCGCCTATTTGTCTTACGTTGTTTTTTCTATTGATTACATTTTTTTTTAAAAATTCAAATTGACATTAAGCTAGAAATATTTTTTTGAGTTATTGCATTGATTTGCTATATCCAGAGAACAGCCAGCAATATCATGGTCCGAAATGCCACATGCCACCAAAACGCGATAGCAACTACAGTAAAAAGCACTGAAGTATGGGCAGAGAAAATCAATGTGAATGTAATACAACAGATTTTTAGAAAAAGCGCGTGCGTGTGTTTTGAGTTTCTTTTTTAATTTATGGACGCACTTTAACTACTGCGGTTCTCAGCCCCCCATTCTATATTGGGTGTGAAAGACACTCAATTTTTCTCAGAAGCTTTGTCAGGCTTGAGATTCTTTTACGTGCCGTAAACCTACGACGTGGCACAAATGGTTTTACTTCCCTTCCGATACTAAAGATTTTTATGCCCGAAAAAAATCCATCGCCCTCCGCCAAGTTTTAATCCGCGACCTCGGGAATCAGAGATGTGTGTGAAGAGCATGAAAATAAAAAAACAAAACAAAACAACGAAAAGGCCATTGAGTACCAAAATTGAATTTAAGTTTAGTAATCTTCCAAGGATGCAACACGAAAATTTTGATAGCTCAACACCCCAAACTACACTTTACATTAAACATTTCGAAATGTTTACTTTTCTCAAAAATGACTCTAAGGGTTTGATTAAAATACCAATTTTAATGCCAAATGAAATGTTTACCTATCTTAAATTTACTGTGAATGGCCTCTAAAAATCCTCTTCTGTAAAACTAATAAACTGTAAGAGAAAGACAAAATCCCATTACCTAAAAACAGTAGATCTGGTTAATGCACATAATTTATGTCAGATACTTTTTTGTGGTGTTTAACCTTTCCGAGGTACTCATTGTTATTTGTTTAAATGTTGCAATACTCTTGCTTTTATCAAACGGAAAGTCATCACTTTGTTTTTTCTTTCTTTTTATTTAATTGGAAAAATAACCGAATTTCTTTGTCATCGCAAAATATACAGTTCTACAAAGATAGACGCCCGTTATATTCCTGTATTCCACTTCTACCTACAAGGAAGTAGGTAATAAGACCACTTCTGTTAACGATATCACGATGAGCATTAAGTGAATAAGCTTAGAAAGGCTTTTGGAAGAACGTTTCTTGTGTATTGGATCGGTTTGTGAAAGCTGTATTAAGTTAACAAGGACAAAGTTCTATCCTCCTAAAAATCAAATTTAGCCCAAATTCGGCAGATAAAGTCATGTGAATGTAGCACATTTTTTATTCTAAGAGACATTTGAATTGATGGGAGTTCGAGGGTTCACCCGTAATAATCATACACGTGCCATATAATACAGTGGAGAAACAGGAGTAATGAGAAGTGGTGGTATATGGAGGAGGTCGCGACGAAGAGGAACAAAGAGAAAGAAAACATGGTTTCGAACGCTTACAATAAAACACCACACATGTCGTCTCATAAACTTGGTAAGGTACCTAATACTAGCTGCAATAGTTAGTGATTTCTGACAATTAAATTCGGAAGGCGGCACTTGCTGGCAGCTGTTGCACTTTTGGGTTCAGGTGCGGATAAGGAGCTAGCATTTACAAGAACGACCATGAATCTCAATTTCATATCGCCCAAGTTGACTGCGCGAGGTAAAGTGAGGCCATGATGGTACGGCAGCGTTCAGACGACAACATATTTCACGGGGGAGGAGTTCGGTAATTGGTTACGTCATGCTAGCGAATATATTTGCGAGTATGAAATACTGCTCACGGGTCTTACCTGTGTTCCTAGCTTAAACTCCCAAGTAACACCTGTTGTTGCGCAGAGTGACATGGAGCACTGTCGTAAGAAGCCAAGTTTAAACATTCTACTTAACATCGGTTAAAATTCCTAAGTGGAAGGTGCTTCAAAGCTTTCTGAGGTAATACTAAGAGACATACGGGAATGCGGAGGGCTGTGCACCTTTATAATAAACTGCCATCGTCGTTGTCGGTTTCGTGATTTAGCTGAAGGTACTGAGTCTACAGGCACGTGCACATAAAACTCTCAGTTTCTCTCACTTAAAATCTCAATTAGTATGTAAATGTCACCTGAATCTATTAAATCCTTCCTCCCATAATATCATAGAATTATGGTGAATATCTGGACACACAAGTTTTGCCGAAAATGAAAAAAACAATGTTCTAGCAAAGAAAGGAGCATCCCTGTCATTTACACGAGAAATAAGCATCTTAGAAATAAAAAGTACAGTAAAAATCTGATATGTTCCATTCACATGACTTTCTCTATATCTCTGCCAAAGATTATTGTTAAAAAGTTTATGTTTATATTTGTTTAATGCTAGTCGAAGAAAAAAAAAAACAGCAGAAATAGTCTTACTACTTGCTTCCTTGAAAGTAGGAGCAAAATAAGAGAGTACCATAGGTTAAAGTGACAGTCAAAAACTGGTTGCTATGTGACTGAAGTTCCTTTGTTTGTATGGAGAGGAGTTAACAAATTCCTGTATGAGAAATGTATAGGTTTTCATAGCTGAAACTAAAAACAAGGAATATCTAAAAAACAATCAACTCCACGAAAAAAATATATAACATCAATTGTGTGTTTTAAAGCACTCTACATTTTTTTTTTGTGTGGTAAGTTTTTGTACATCTCTTACGGTTTATCAGTTATGCAACATTCCGCAAAATTCACCCAGAAAAAAGTACTCTTCAGAGGCTATTCCCAGAAAATTCAAAATATACATTTTATTTGTCAGGTAAATATCTCTAATATACGAGATTTTAATTAAAATAGTTAGAGCCATTTTTTAGTAAATCAAAATTTTCGAAAAAAGTTCCATGTAAAGGGTTGTTTGGGATGGAGGGATTTTTCTTAAAATCTTTGTGTCGCATGCCTGGAAGATACTAAGCTTAAATACCAAGTTTGGTGTTTTATCGACTTTTCGTTTTTGGGTTATCTTGTTCACAGACACACGGACACACACACGGACTTTTTTTTGGATACAGGGGACCCTAAAACATATATTTCCGGTGAAATCTTGGTATCGAATTTCTTGGTGCAGTGCAATATCTTCTCTATGCACTATGTACATAGTACGTGTAGAGACAGTAAACTTTGAGTAGAAAAAGAAACAAAAAGAAATGGAACTATTATTTATGTAAAATAAATAAATACTACACAGATAATTGATTAGCATGGTGAAAGGCATCGCTTAGAAGAGATATGAGTTTTATTATTGAACATCAGAAATGTAAAATGTAAATGTCTTGTAAATATCTTTAATAGATGGTGTTTTCTCCGGTGCTCCATATTCATTCCATATTGCATGCGTGCCAAAGTAGTAAAAGCGGGTGCTAAACACTACCCCCAAAAAGAAAGTCAGCGAGCGACTTCCGCAGACCAACGTAGGAATAGGTTAATGAGGTATCATTTTCGACATTGTCACAATTTTGTAACAGATTTTTGGTGAGCAACAAATTAAAATTATATTTTCAATGGAGTCTTAGGTAGGAGACCATTACGGATATGGGGCACCGTTTAAAAATGAACAAATGTATTACTATAAAAGCTTTTAATTTTTTATTTCCAAAGCAAATACTATGTTAATTGTTATCCTTGAAGGAAATACTGAAGAAATGTTTAAAAATACTAACATTAATTAATGCAAAACTCAGTAACTCTGCTTATAGGTATTCTATTGAATTGAAACAAGTATTCAAACTATTGATGTTGGGATCTGTTGAATTTAATTAAAAGCAAGAAAGGAAGAGCCATTGTATTTTATTTCCTGCATGAGTGTATATGTGTGTATATACCGGGTGTAACAGAAAGGTATGTTAAAACTTTGGTAAAACATTTTTTGCGTATAGAGGTTCAAATAAGGATATATGAACATAGGCCCGGTAATTGTTTAAATCCATGGTAGAGTTCTTTTTCTACAACTATATTTACATGTTAGATGTATAATACTACTGTCCATAACCCACAACAGAACGGATGTTTAATTGTACAGTAGTAACCATTGGCTTTTACATCTGCTTAAGTTGGGTAGAGTAATGCATTTCACCGTTGTCATTGTGCTACAGTACGTACGTAGTCCGCTTGTTTGGCACAGGTACTGAGTTCATTGCTTGTCATAACGGCAATATCTGTTCTATGAGTTTCAGGTGCAGTAACATTTACATTTAAATTTGGATTTGGCAGGTTCTCGTTTAATGTACGGATTAGGCGAAGGTAATACAGTAGTGTGCTAAGTGCCAGTTCAGCGATTACTGTGTGTTTCAGGTACAAGAACATGTATTCAAATGTGAAATCGGAGGATGCTCATTTAATGTAAGGATTAGCTGAAGGAAACGCAAGTTACGCTCAGCGTTTGTACCAAAAAAATTTTTCGAGACCAACGTTGTCCAGATAGGAGAACGTTTCAATCAATTGATCGTTGTCTGAGGGAAAATGCAACCTTGAAACCTGCTACTCCTGACTGGAGAAGATCCACAACGAGGAGAACACCAAACTGGAGGAGGCGATACTTCATGCTGTTGAAGAAGATCCTAATGTCAGTACTCGACAGTTAGCTGTAACACGTAATATTCACCATATGTCTATCTGGAGAGTGTTGCGTGAGAACCTACCGTAGCCGCACCATTTTCAAAGCGTGCAAGCATTATCACCAGCTGATTATCCCGCACGAATAGTGTTTGGCAAATTGTTTCTCCACCTATGTGCTAGTCTAGACTTTGCTACAACTGTGCTGTTTACAGACGAGGCTTTATTTCACCAAGATAGATTGAATCCGAATTCAATTGTTCCAGCAAAACATCAACACCGATTCTCCATTAATATTTGGCCGGGATTGTTGGTGATATTTGGTGAGACCACATGTACTAACTCATTATCTTAATAGACGAAGGGTTTTACCGAATGACTTATCCGACTTGTGGCAAAATACTCCATTAGTAATACATGTACATGTACTTCATGTATGATGGAGCTCCTCCTCATTTCAATCTTTCTGTCCGTCGATTTCTAAATATCAGGTTTCCTGGTAGATGGATAGAAATACCAAGGTGGTCTCCATTTTCGCATTAAACTCACAAGGTTTTTACTTGTGGGAACATTTGAAATCTCTTGTTTATGCAACTCAGTTCCATATGTAGACTCTTCGTGTTCGTATTGTGGAAGGCTAACAGACAATATGAAATTGTCCAGGCCTAACTCAGCGCATTAGGGAGTCCATCCGACGGCGGATTGACAGATTCATTGGAGCTAATGGAGACCATATTGAACATGTTCTGTGATTTCTTGTTTCCCCACGGTTCTGTTATTGTGCGTTCTTGTATGGGGGTCAGCTCTGAAAAGGAAATAAACAATTGCAGGACCTATGTTCATACAATATTTTTTTTTATCCTCTATCCCAAATTTTTGACATAGCTTTTTGTTACATCCAAAGTATGTGTATGTGTGTGTAATATATATATATATATATATATATATATATATATATATATAGGTATATATAGGTATATATAGTGTGATCCATATAAACCTGATTCATTTTAATGGAGCATAATATCTGTCTAGAAAGCTCCTAGAAATGTGAAATCTGTTTTAAAGATCTCAGTGTTCATGGTAACAATCGATCAATGCCATCTGTTGACTCTATTGATGATCGATGGAAATTACGAGCATTTTCAAGGCATTATAGACATTTGCAGCTCTTTGACATGTGCCAAATGAATAGCCTGATTCCTCGCTCAATCGACGCAACTATTTGTTTGGAGAGTAAATTAGCCTTCTTCAAACACCTGTGACAGTGTCTGCAGCCAGTCTATGTTTTCCTCTAACTAACGAGTATACCAGTTGTCTCCATCTTTCTTGCTAACGATAAAATTGTTGCCTTTGTCGGAACATACCGTACAATAACTTCTCTTCGAAATTCCCGTTGTGTTGTTACCAAGGAATTTGTCTTCCAATATGTTTTCACAATGAAAGCACGCTCTTGAAGTGAGTACTGCATGTTACTATTGTGACTGCGAACTAAAGATTATCTACAATGCTATGAAAATGCTCGTAATTTCCATTGAAATATAGTCAACAGATGCCATTAATCGGCTCTTGCCATGCTTATTGTCGATTCTTCCTGAGGCTCTGAAATCATTAACAAAACTTTCACATTTCTACGAGCTTTCAGAGAGAAATTATGATCTATTAAAATGGTTCAGGTTTATATGGATCGCACTGTGTGTGTGTAATCAATTTACAAAATAAAATACATTAAGACCGAAAAATTGCAAAGGTTATAAATGTATTTGAAAACGTAAATAGAGCAAATATAAATAATTATAGAGGGATAACATATATATATATATATATATATATATATATATATATATATATATTACGAAGGCATTTGATAAAGTGGATTGTATAAAATTATGTAATATTTTATGAGAAAAAGGCAACCTGAAACCTTTAATAGAAGCTATAGAAGAAACTTACAGGGACACCGCAATTTTCATAGTTTATAACAAATACAACACCACTCAATCGATATATAGGAGTGACAAAAGGTTATTGCCATTCACCTCTTCTTTTTAATATTTATATTAATGATTTACTTAAGAAGTAGAAATTAGAAGTCCTCCCAGTAATTTACTTAAAACAAAACCAGGTCTTAAATATATTTACTTTTGGCCAATGATCGAGCTATTACCGCCACAACAGAAGATACCCTAAAAATAAATATATATCTTGAAAATAATGGGTATTGAATATAATTTAGAATTGTCTATAGAAAAAACTAAAATGATGGGTCTTAAAGCCCTAATTCTATGAGATCAAAAAGATGTATAAATAATAAAGCTCTTGAACAAGTTACCCGTTTTAAATATCTGGGCTGCGAATTGTGTTATGCTTATGATCAAGATATAGATAACAAAATTAGAATATACTCAAGGATGTTAGGGACCATTTGAGAACATTACATAATTGTAGAGGAGAAATCCAACTAAAGTTTTAAAGAGTTATGGAAATGACTAGTTTGACATAAGGCTTTGATTCTTGATTAATACGAAGAATGATAGAAGAATTCAGACAGCTGAGATGAGGTTTTTGAGAGGGGTGAAAGGATGTAGTAAAACGGAGCATATGAAATGACACCATACGAGAAGAACTTAAAATATATATTAAGTTATACCGGAAAAGGCTTTTGAGCCTAGTTCATGAAGTAGAGAAAGAAGGTATAAAATCAACTCCTTTTGGGCAGACGATCTATTGAACTCAGCACTAGGTTTTTGACTTCAATTGATACAAAATAAAGCCAAGTACTGTTACAAGCTAGCAGAGAGGGTAAAAATGTTGCATTGCTGTTTCAATGCTTCCATATTCGAAACCGAAAAAATGAATCGTTATCCAACACTTATATGGGTGTTAGTTAATATGTATAATAGTAGAGAAATTAATGTTATGCGTAACAAATACCTAAGTGGCTTCAGGGTACGTTTGACATTCGAATTCAAGAGGTTTGGGGCACTCACATGGGATTTTTCGTGGTTTACCCTGGTCAGTAGCTGAATACTATGCGGTTTGTCATTCACCCTAACTTTATTTCCATCATTTTACTTTCATTTCTTTTCCGTCTCACTTTCAGCGTGCTTAGGTATAGTTTTGTGGCGTAAGGCAGTGCCTGACTCATGTCGCGGATGCTTGTGGACTTTAGAGGATTGCTTGATTTCTAGGCAGCTCCAGATGGGACTGTTAGGGTCTGTGCAGCCTATTTTTCTGTGAACTGTAGCATCCTGCGATCCCTTTACTTCATCCCTTTCTCCTTGGGCCAGCTGTTCCAGCTAGGATGCTCGCTGAAAGAGCTGTGAGTAGCTCATGACTTACCTGGACATACTTACAACGTGCAATACGCCGCAGCATTGCGAGAAAGCTGTCGTCACGGCTGAATCAAGTGTTGGAAATGAAGTGGCAGGACGCCAGATTGTGGTATTGGCTTTGCCTATTGACGTAATAGCTACCACGCTCTTGCCCTGCTCTACTCCGAGGTTGTGACCAAGTACGCGCGTATAAGCTGACTCACACAGTCGAATTAGAACTTCATGTCCTTGAGAGTGCTAGCCATAATAGACCTATGTAGGTCGCAGTGCACGAGAAGTCCCCCTGCGTTGTGTAACCTTACCTCAGTCACATAGGTGTTTAACACCCACAATTACACAAACATTTATTACTTACTCTACCATTTACCTGTAATAAACATAAGTATTGCCCAGTAGTGGTGGGAATCTACAAGTTAATGGTGACTTATTTTACCCATTTGCGTATTTGATTGTTTTATGTTAATATTTTATATATATATATATATATATATATATATATATATATATATATATATATATATATATTCTACTTAGTACACAGTATATAGATACAGAAAGTATTGCATTCCACCCAAAATTCGATACCGATATTTCACAGGAAATACGCGTTTTAGGCTATACTGAAAAAAATCTGATGTGTTCCATTCATATGACTTTCTCTATATCTCTGCAACAAATTATTGTTTAAAATCTTATTCTTCCATTCACTTCATGCTAATTGAAAAAGAAAAAAAAAAAAAAAAAACAGAAATCGTCTTATTACTTGATTCCATGTAAGTAGAAGGGAAATAAGGGAGTACCATAGGCTAAAGTGATAGTCAAAAGCTCAATACTATGTAATTGAAGTTCCTTTGTATGGACAGGAGTTGTCAAATTCCCGTATGAGAAGTATTTTATAGCTGAAACCAATAACATGGCATATCTAAAAAAGATCAACTCCACGAAAAATGTAGATAGCATAAATTGTGTGTTTTAACGAGCTCTACATTTTATATTAAGTAAGTCTTTGTTTATCTCTTGCGGTTTACCAGTTACGCAAAATTCCGTAAAATTCGCCACGAATAAAGTAGTCTTCAGACGCTATTCCCAGGAAGTTGAAGATATACATGCTATTTGTCATATACAAATAATATAGTAAGAAATCTAAAGTCCATCTACAATGCTTTTAGTCAAAGTCATTAGAGTCATTTTTGAGAAAATCAAAGTTTTCGAACATTTTTCCATTGGTGTGGAGGAATTTTCTTCAAATCTTCGTGTAGCATCCTTGGAAAATACTCAACTTAAATACCAAGTTTGGTATTTAACGGACTTTTCGTTTTTGAGCTATGCTGCCCACACACACACACACACACATACTAAAATGGCGTGTTATCTATAGACGCTCTTTAACTGCTGGGTTCTCAGCATCCCCTTCTAAATTTGGCGTGAAACACCGCTTAATTTTGCCCAGAGGTCTCTCTATCAGGCTTGAGGTTCTTTTACGTGCCGTAAATCTACAACACGGGTCCAACGACTTTACTTTCCTTCCGAAGGAGCCATGCTAAGGATTTTTACACCCGAAAAAATATATCGTCCTCCGCCGGGTTTGAACCCATGACCTTGGGTGTATGAAGTTAGCATGGTAAACATTACACCATTGAGGGTGATACACACACTGAGAGACACACAGGTATTTTTCTAAAAATGTTTTTTAGGATTCAGGAGGTCCCAAAACTTTTTTTTTTTTTTAAAGCTTAACGTCCTTTAACCTGGTTGGTCATATAGGACGATGAATGAAATTGATTGGTGAAATGATGCTCAAATGATATCGGGTTCCATGGAGTTACTCGACATACGTCTTTTCAGGATAAGGGAAAATCCTGAAAAAAACTTTCTCCGGGTAACTCACCCTATGCGAGATTCGAAATTATGACTCTTTGAATTTGAGGCGGACATGCTACCACCACACTACCCAGGCGGACTTCTCAAAACTTATATTTTTACTTTCTCTACACGTACTATGTGCATAGTGTATAGAGAAGGTATTATATCACACAAAAATTCGATACCGAGGTTTCACAGGAAATACACGTTTTGGGTCCCCCTGAGTAAAAAAAAAAGCATTTTGGAAAAAGGTCCGTGTGTGCGTGTGTGTGTGTCTGCATGTCTGTGGACAGCATAGCTCAAAAACCAAAATTGGTATTTAAGTTTGGTATCTTCCAAGGTTGCGACACGAAGATTTTCAAGAAAATCCCCCACCCCCAACTACCCTTTACATGGAACTGTTTCCAAAATTTTAATTTTCTCAAAATGTCTCTAACGGTTTTGATTAAAGTATCGTATATTAAAGGTATTTACCTGTAAAATAATATGTATAGCTTAAATTTTCTGGGAATAGCCTCAGAAGATTACTTTATTCTGGATGAATTTTACATAACTGCTAAACCGTAAGAAATGGGCAAAAACTTACCACACAAAAAATGTAGAGTACATTAAAATACACAATTTATGTTATATCAGTTTTTTCGAGGAGTTGATCGTTTTTGAGATATTCCTTGTTTTTGGTTTCAGCTTTGAAAATCTTGTTATACAGGAATTTGTCAAATCGTGTCCATACAAACAAAGGAACTTCAGTCACCTAGTAACCAGCTTTTGACTTCACTTTAACCTATGATACTCTCATATTTCGCTTCTACTTACAAGGAAGCAAGTAATAAGACTATTTCTGCTAATTTTTTCTCGATTAGCATGAAGTAAATAGAAGAATAAACTTATTAACAATACTTTGTTACACAGAAGTAGAGAAAGTCATGTGAATGGACATCAGCTTTTTTTAATTTTTAGGTACAATACAATACCTTTTATATACACTATTTACATAGCATGTGTAGAGAAAGTAAAAATATGTGTTCCATTCACATGCCTTCTCTACGTCGCTGTAACAAATTACTGTTAAAAACATTCTTTATCTGCTTTATGATAATCGAGATAAACAATAGTAGAGAGTGTCTTAATTAATTGCTTCCTCGTAAGTAGAAGGCAAATAAGGCTAAAACGATAGTCAACTTTTTTAAAACTTGTTGTCATATGGTTGAAAACCGTTTCTACGCAGGGCCAGGAGTTTACAGCTTTCCGTGTGAGAAAATTATTTTGAATCTAAAACAAATAATAAGGAATATCTCAGAAATGGTCAATTAAATTGTATAGGACATAAATTGTGTCTTTTAACATGATCTACATTTTTTTGTGAGGTAAGTTTTTGCCTATCTCTGAATGTTTACCAGTTACGTAAAATTCAGGAAAATTAATTCAGAATAAAGAGGCATTTAGAGGCTATTCCCTGGAAATTCAAGATATACATTTTGTTTGACATATAAATATATGTAATATACGATATTTCAATCAAAATCGTTAGAGCCATTTTTGAGAAAATCAAAATTTTCGATTTTTTTCTATGCAATGGGTAGTTTGAGGTACAGGGATTTTTCTCGAAATCCTCCGGTCACATCCATGGAAGATACTGAACATAAATACAAAGTTTGGTATTTTACCGACTTTTAGTTTTTGAGTTATCGTGTTCATAGACACACGGACACACACGGACCTTTTTTCTAAACATTCTTTTTTTGGGGGGGGGGATACAGGGGACTCTAAAATGTATATTTCCTATGAAACCTCGGTATCAAATTGTGAGTGGAATGTAATACCTCCTCTATACACTATGGACATAGTACGTGTAGAGAAAGTAAAAAGAAGCATTTTCAGAAAAGGCCCGTGTGTGTATGTATGTGTATCCGTGTTGAATGTGACCGTGAATCCGTGTCTGTGAACATGATAACTCGAAAATGATAAGTCGGTAAAATACCAATCTTGGTATTTAAGTTTAGAATCTTTAAAGGATGCGATACGAAGGTTTTGAGGAAGATCCTCATAATCCAAACAACCTTTTACATGAAAACATTTAGAACATATTTATTTTTTCTCAAAAATGGCTCTAACGTTTTTAATCGAAATACGAATATTAAAGATATTTACATACAAATAAAATGCATATTTTGAATTTTTTTGGTGATAGCCTCTGAAGACCTGCTCATTCTGACTTTTGCATAGAGATAGACAAGAACTTACTACACAAAAATGTAGATCTCGTTAAAACATACAATTTACCTGTATACACTTTTTTCATGAAGTTGACAATATCTGAGATATTCCTTGTGTTTGGTTTAATTTTTAAATTACTTAACCTTTCTCATAAGGGAATTTGTCAACTCCTGGCCATGCAAAGAAACTAATTTCAGTCACATAGCAACGCGCTTTTTAAAGATTTGAGTATTGCTTTTGCTTAGTATGTGTCATTATTTGGCTTCTTATTAGCATGAAGTAGATAGAAGAAAAAGCTTTTTAACAGTAATTTGTTACAGAGATGTAGAGAAAATAGAATGTAATCATATTTAATGTAGGTAATCTAGTCAAAAATTTTAAGGCTTTTTATGAGAAAATCATCAATTTAGGAAATTTTCCTTGTAAAAGGAAATTTGGAATGGGGGGAATGTTTTTGAAAGATGCTGAATTTAAATATTTATTTTGGCGTTTAACCGAATTTTCACATTTGAGTTAACCTGTTCATAGGCGTAGCTCCACATGGGCCTTTTTCTAAAGATTCTTTTTTATATAGAGGACCCCAAAAAGTGTATTTTCAGTGAAATATTGGTATAGAATTTTGGGTGGAATGCAATACCTTCTCTACCTATGTAATATATGCGAAGTAGAGAAAGTTTAAACGTCTACACTCAGGTGCTTTTGTAAATGTATTTGTGTTTGACTTAATCACTGCAATTCTTAATCATTGCAACAACTGTGAGAAAATTAACGACGCAAACAAATGAAAACAATGCGAATATAAGAGAGACACCGAAAGTAAGCAAACACTTATCGTTATGTAATGCATTAAAGGATGGGCTCCGTAGAGTGCTGCCATCTAGTTGAGGGAAAAACAGTCTGCTTTCTGCTCGGAGCACAGGTGCATGAGGAACACGTCAGTTTGGAATAAATTACGAGTAATTATAGTTTTCCGTTAAGAGGAACGTTTTCTTTATTAGATGAAGGCCTTAAAGTGCTGTAAAATAAGGCTACAGAGCTTCGCAAATTTCTCCAGGCCCGGGGGTACTTTGTAAAGTAAAACTATGAAAATTCATTACTACACGCTAAGCTTTTCAGACACCATATTTTTGTCCTTCAGAAGCTAATGGAAGTTTAGAGTATTAATTCAACCTATAAATATATTCAACGAATAAAGGAAAAAAATAACTGGAAGAATTAGTTATTAAATCACGTGTTCGTTCGCGATGTATGTCAAACAGATTTTAAGGAAGATACTCAGTAAATGTTTATCTAATTTACATGATATATGTACCATTATATTTTACTTTTTCATCAGTTGGAGAATTGGAGAAATCCCAATATGTTTATTTTTCAGAATTGTTAGCTATTGGCTTAATGATATCTAAGACATTAAATGTCCGAAAGAGATGCCTTAGGTGGTTTCGTCTGTAGCCCGCATTTGGAAAGTTGTGGGCTAGATCTCTGAGGCTAACCTACCTGACGTATGGCGTTTTTGAGGGTTTCTTTTGGGTAGGTTCATTAGATCCATCGGGTTTTCCAGTTCACATTTTCCAGTTCCTATTATTTCCTAATTATCTATTACATTAATCCTGATTGAAGAAGCAGGCTCGGTGTTCGGTGGGTTGCAGCTGGATGGTGATTCGCACATTGTAAAAGGTTATCGCGTCCTCGTCGGGAACACTTGGTCGGGACCTATCTACCGGTTTCAGGGTTCCCTTTGAGGGCTCACCGGGAGGGTCAGGCCTATGAGTAAGATCTAAGGCAGCGTACAAAGCGTTCCAACTGTACCATTGGGACTCCCTTCATGCTTGTGCCCGTCGTCATCCGGATCTTGCCGTCCTTCGGGTCTCTTCTCTCATCCCTCCCTCTCTGGATCACGTAATTTACAAAGGGCTAAAGAACCTACGTCCAATGCTCTGTTACAGAGTCCGTGACTATGGATATTTTATAATATTTTATATTCTAAATCAAATTTTAGAACATTTATGGGCTCGTCTAACAAAAATTAATTCATATTGGGCAAACTTTCGATTATTATTTGTATAATTTAGCAATACTTTCGAAAATTATATGAAAGAACCTGGAGCTTGAGTTATATTTATTTGGAATACTAATAAATAAATGGATAAAAAGCAAATTCTATATCAATAAATTGCGCTTATAAAATACAAATGATACACAGTACTGAAAACTAATTTTACAACTTTCAAAGTTCAAATTTTTATCAAAGATTTGTTCAGCATAACTATAAATAAAATAAAAGAGGAAAATCCTGGCTCCTTGAGTCTGTACCTGGATGTGCTATCCAAAACTTTATATTTTACTTTCCACCAATAAAGATTATTTATATCGCCATCATCAAAATATTTTGGAAATTATTTTATTGACCTAATATTACTTACTTTATGTTACCCAAATTACAGTAAAATTTAAATTAAATCTAATACTAAAGTAAAGCTCTTACTTCTTTCATTCTTTACCTATTAGAAGCCAGTAAAAATGTTAGTGGTAAGAAAAGCCAGTATAAGCTGTTTCTTAATTTTAAGTTATCAGGAATTAATATCTTATCTTGAACAACTAAAACATATAATCTTTAACAACTGTTAATAAACTAAATTAAAATAACAGCTGTTTACTAGAATTAATTCCTACTTATGATTTATATAGCTACTGGAATCCAATACTTTTTACCTTATTACTCTTAATATAGGTTACATTATTTTATTTATAATTTAATTTTAAACAATTTATCTTAATATCACTAAGGCTACTATTATTATCTCGATTATATTAATGTAAAATAATTAAAATTTAAAACTATTCATTATACCCAAATATTTTACTCAGCAACGCATAGAAATAAAGTCATTCTTCACTTCACTATTTCCATTAATTTCATAGCCTATAATAATATAAAATTAAATTTTGTGACCAAAACTATCTAGGTTTCACTTATCTTACTACCAGTTTACCTGCCTCTTATGTAGAACTTATACCTTCTATGGCTTATACACGAATGCCTAGGGTCAGAGACCCGTCAGGAGCAGACAACTTTGAATGAGAGTGAAGAACCAGGAACGAGGTTTTGGACTGAAACCAAGAATGAAAGTGAGGAAAAATATAACATAAAATGGCGACGAAATGGATGAAAGGAAGGTGATGGTAGAGCATTCGGTGGCTAGAATGGCGGAGGAAAACGAAGAATCTGGAGAAAACTCGCCCAGCCAATTTTATCCACCATAAATGCGGTGGAATTAAACTCGGCCTTGGAGAGAGACGAGTATCTGTTATTCGGCCGCGGTGCCGCCATCTAGCTTTCAAATGAAATAATTCTGTAAAAATTAAAACCGACTCATGCAAATTGAGATACATGATGGACATTTGAATATGTTGATCAAATATATCTTTTTATATTAAAATATTACATTTTCTGAATCTTAAAAGTTTCTTTGAAAAAAAAAATTAATCAGTAAAATTAAATTTTCTGAAAAATCAATCCTGTATTAAAAACTTATGTTAAAACTTTAAAAAATTCCCCACCCGCGGTCATTAGATAAATTTGCAAGTGCTTTACATAAAATCTTAACTCGTAACCCATAAACTCATAAAATCTCGTAAGACAACCTATTATAAAATGGATTTATAGGCATGTGAAAAATAGTCTCTGATAAGTGGTTGCGGATATCGTATGCCTCCTGCAAACTAAATTGTGCTTAAATATTAGTAAACTAGGTTTTAAAAATATATTATCCTAACTTCAGTCATTTACGTCATTCATTCCAGGGTGTAAGCTTGTGTCACTCAGTACAATGTAGAGAACTTAAAAAGAGGAGGGAGGGGGGAAATGGATGTGTTACAAGGCCTACAAAACATTCGCCTTAAGAATGGAGTTGTGTTTCATTGGAAAGACAGAAATGGAGGGCTCTAGAACTCTGAGAAGTGAAACTTGTTGTCTGGATATGTTTCTCCAATATTATGACATAGAGCTGCCTCGCCAGCAGTAGATGGCTCTGTATGGATTTCTTTCCCTCGTGCACAAAGACCCTCGTGCAACTCTGTTCTAAGTCACACTTCCCTATTTTTGGTTGCACATCAGGAATGTGTTTTGACCTTTACTTTCTCTATACGTACTGTGTAAATACTGTATAGACAACGTATTGTATTGCATCCAAAAATTCGACACCGAGATTTCACCATATTTTGAGGCCCCTTAATCCAAAAAACCTGATGTGCTCAATTCACATGACTTTCCCTACCCCTCAGTAGCAAGTTGTTTTTAAAAAAGCATATTCTTTTACCTACTTTAGGATAATTGAGATAAACATTAGAAGCCCTTGTCTTAATTGCGTGCTTCCTTATAAGTAGAAGGTAAATAAGGGGAATACATTAGGCTAAAATGATAGTAAAATCTTTTAAAAGCTGGTTGACAGGTAGATGAAATCCGTTTCTATACAGGGCTAGGAGTTTACAACTTTCCGTGGGAGAAACATTTAAGTATTTTAAATCTGTAACACATAACAAGGAATATCTTAGAATTGGTCAATTCCACGAAAAAAATAAGTGGTATAAATTGTGTGTTTTGACGTGATCTAAATTTTTTGTGCAGTAAGTTTCCGTCTATCTCTTACGGTTTACCAGTTACGCAAAATTCAGAAACATTCATCCAGAATAAAGATATCTTCAGAGGCTATTCCCAGAAAATTCAATATATACATTTTACTTGCCATTTAAATATCTTTAATATATGGAATTTTAATCAAAATCGTTAGAGACATTTTTGTGAAAATCATATTTTTTTACATGTAAAGGGTAGTTGAGGGTGGGGGGATTGTCTTGAAAATCTTCGGTCGCATCCCTGGATGATACTAAACTTAAATACCAAGTTTGATACTTTACCGACTTTTTGTTTTTGGGTTATTGTGTTCACAGACACACGGACACACACACACACACACACACACACAGGACTTTTTTTTCCAAAAATGATTTTTTTATACAGGGGGCCTAAAATATGCATTTCTGGTGAAATCCTGGTATCGACTTTTTGGATGGAATGAAATACCTCTCTGACTTCTCATCCGGAGGTCCCAGGTTCGATTCCCGGCTGGGGCGGGGAATTTTTCTTTAGCCAGATTTATTCCCTATCACCCACAGAGTTTGGAAGTATGTATGTGAGAGTGAATGTGTGTGAGTTTGAGAAAAAGAAAATGATTTAAACCAACGTAAAAGAATCTACACACAACGAGTTGTTTCAAATGCAAAGCCCCCGATATGACCTTAGATGTTAAAGGGAGCTACATAAATGAAACAATAAAAAAAAACCCTCTTTATACACTATGTACGTAGTACGTATAGAGAAAGTAAAAACATTCCCTGTGTGTATGTGTGTTTGGGGGCAGCATAGCTCAAAAACAAAAATACCGTTAAATACAAAATGGCATTTAAGTTTGGTATCGTTCAAGCATGCGACACGAAGACTTTAAAGAAATTCTCCACCCCCCCTTCTATTACCCTTTACATGGAACGTTTTTCGAAAATTCTGATTTTCTCAAAAATAGTTCTAAAATACTGCATCTTTAAGATATTTTTATGATAAACGAAATGTATAACTTGGATTTTCTGGGAATAGCCTCTGCTGTTCCAACTGGAGTCAAACAAATCATCCCTATCATTTAGTTACCTATTCACCCTGACTCATCACAGCAGCTACAAATATTGTGATTCAAATAATTGGATTCATTAGAATACACAACTTCTATGTGTGAATTTGTGCAAGTGTTTAGAATGAAAAGTAGTGGCAATTCCCTTGGTAAGTAAATAATTGTACCTACCTCAACATGTGAAAAATTCTCCCAAAATGGCTGTAGGCGATAATAGATATATAAAATGTCAAGTTAACAAAATGAATTTCCCAATTTAGTTTCACCAAAATTATCCATACTGCCTTTCGTGATTATGCTGTCGAAAACGTGCCTGCCCCCACTGCAGGATTTCATCTAGTCGGAGAGGGTGTGCAGACTAAGACATTGAGTCTCCATAGCAGAGCTGTCTGGTTGGTCGGCATATAAGCTAAGAGGTGTGTTTCGATCTGGCTGTTTAAAACTGTGGGAAGAGGTGAAATCGATACAACAGCTATGTCAGAATATAGCAAAATATAACGAACGTTTTACTTAGGAGAGGGAAGACGACCTTTCGACTCAACTCATAAGCTTTTTGATTCTAAAGAAAAGTTTTTATGATGTTAAACACTGCCAGACTTCCACAAGCGCGGGTGTTAGCTCCAGCAATTTTGCACTGTTCATGGTGATGTTATGAGCGAATGCAACATGAGTAAATATGTCTTATATACCTCGGAAGTTGTCAGCGTCTCGCTAATGACTGTTTCTGGTACCTCTTACCTGCTGTTGTCATTCGCAGTAACACTTCACCCGTTAATGCGGACTTACATAAGTGGTGCTCATGCGGAACCCCGCCAAATAACGAAAATCCATCTCATTTTGCAATTCCTTTCCAAATCTCTCCTCCCTAAAAAATCGTGTGTTGTTTTAGATAGACTGATTAAGAAGTCGTGGTTTCCCGTTATCGACAGGCGACTGCTGGGCTGGTTTCTCAGCTACCACGATTTCCTTTCCACAGTTCCCCTTGTACACTTCTCATTTTTCAGGTTTGCTTCTAGGTTCGCAGTGTATGGCAGTGCGGACAGATGGTACGGGTGCATGCTTAATAGAAATAGAACTCCCCGTAGACAGTAGAGGGCTGCCAAATCGATGGTTCGCCTGATCACTCTCTCTAGCGGTAGTGAGACGGGCCATCGGTTAGTGACCTCTGCGGGTATCTGTGGCCTGTACACCAGCGGCCTGTAGCTTTCGGTTGTTCGATCACTTCTCATTCCTGCCTCCTGGAGGTGTTAGCCACAATAGAATCTGTGTAGGTCGCAGTGCGTGTGCTGTCCTCCTTCGTTGTCTGCCATTTACCTTTTAGAGTTAAACACACATGATTCTTGGTGTGGACCGCAAGATGTGTAGGTTGCTGATGAAGATCTCTGTATTCTGTCTACAAATATAACCCCATCTGCTGACTAAGAGAGAAATCACCAAAGAAACAGACGTTATCCAGAGGGGTATATACCATATGTGCTAGGTTTTGATCCCTCCCCCCCCCCCAAATACTGGTTTGTGACTCTCGAGCAGCATCATGCAGCTGGAGAACTCTGACAGGTACGCATTTAAAGTGCTTCACGGTGTCTAAATTTAATTGAACCCGAAATAAAGTGCAGTTGAGCGTATTTGATATATTAAGATTCACTCAGAGTTTAATAATAGTCTCAACTTCTTTAGAAACGTTCAGAAGATTTTAAAGCGCACCTTGGGAATTTAAGTTCATTTTTGGACAAATTTTGAACTACAGATTGTGTCGCTTACTCTCCTCTTATATATCTTATGTTAGTTTCGTAGGAGTCTCTTATTTGTCTATTTACGAGGATTGAGGCGAAAATCGTGGCAACTATTTATTTTCTTGAAGGTACCAGTCCGGTTGGAAAATGTGACATACAGAGACGATAGGACAAGGTGTTAACTACATGTGTGGACAATGAACAGCTCTGAATATCGTAACACACTAATTTATTACCGTAGTATACAGGTCAATATGACCTTCACGGTGCAAAAGAATGATAACACATTACACAGTTGGCATGAAAAACCTGGGCCTAAAGATCCTCAAAGTAGTCCTCTGGTACTGTCACCACACGCTGCCAACGATGTGGGAGGCGTTGAATACGTATGCCCCAGCATTTGCCGCACCATGTGTGAATCGGGTCATCTGTCCGCGCACATCATTAGCAATGTCATCTCGTGTTGCAAACCGCCTACCACGTAGTGGTTCTTTAATCTTTCGAATGAGATCAAAGTCACAGGGAAAAATGTCGGGAGAGTACGGTGGGTGCTCCATACCCAACGTTGCAGTAGCTGCCACTACATACTCTGCTTTATGTGGTTTTGCGTTGTCGTGCAGGATTATTGCACTATCCACAAGATGCAGACGTTTCTCCCGAACGCCACGTCGTACATGTCGCACCAAGAAGTCTCTGTAGTACTGTGCGGGCACTGTTCTGCCATGTGGAACAAAGTGGCAAACAATGACATTCCTGACGTCATACGCGACGATCACCATCAATTTGACTGTGGAAGGAATCTGACGGAACTTCTGCCTCCTTGGTGATCCAGCATGTCGCCACTCCGCAGACTGACATTTGAGTTCTGGTTTCTTATGCCCTGGCCAAAAATTCATCGATGGCGATTATACGTGACAAGAATCGATCGCCGTCCTGTTGCCAGCGTGCAAGGTCGTCGGAGCATATTGCATAGCGCACCCACCTTTGAACTTCCGTCAGTGCAACGGGTATCCACCGCGATGCGATTTAGCGTATTGCAGCTCATTACGCAATATCCTGTACACGTGCGTTTCTCGATGCCACTTACCCTCTCTAACTCCAGTAGCGTCCTTCGTCTGTCTTCATCCAGAAGCTGCTCGACGATGGCACGTGCTGCGTCAGTCCGCACACTGACAGGTCGTGCCGAACGTTGCTCATCACTGGTTGACACACGTCCTTGCTGAAACTTTCCTACCCACCGTGCTACTGTACGGAATGGTAGGGCATTATTCCCAAAGGCTTTCACTAATTCACTGCGACATTCCATCGCATTTCTCCCTCGGAGAACTGCTATTTTAATGCAAGCGCGCTGCTCAACACGGGTTACTTCCATTTCACACGACACTCACCAACTGACTGATTTCACAGCCCTCGCTGCGCTACTACTAGCTATCACAGAGCCATCAGTTGTTCTGCATACACACCATGCCTGCAGAACTTCCACACGATACAGATACGTTTGTGATCCGTTTACATATATACAAGAAAGAAACTAGTTACCATGACTTTTGCCCCAAACCTCGTATTTTATAAACAAAACTTATACAATTTTATTTTTATCTACTTCATGTTAATCAAGGCAACCGTTTACAGAAACAGGTGCATTACACATTGTATGGGTAAAAATGGACACAAGAGACTCAAACGATTGTTAAATCTATAGTAAGCGAGTCGCTGTATGCTGGCGTTGAAATTCCATACTCTTTGCCAGGACATCACGAGAAACAACCACTTAAAAGTATATGTAGCTATTGGAAAATTCAAACCTCCATCAATGAATATTCAATAATGGTCATTGCCAGAAAGAAGTTCCGCATAATTGCGTATGTATTAACCATATCATAAATGTGTGGTAAACTTATGTCTCTCTACTGGGTTTTTAGTAATATAAAATTACACCAATTCAACCAGAATGAAGAGGATTACGTACGCTATTTACACATTTAAAATATACATACCTGCTATTAATCATGAAACTCCACAAACCTGCTGATTGTATTATTGCACTGTTGTAATAGTGTCTGTTGGATTTTTGGTCAAAATTGCCTTCATGTGCTCTAATTCATAAAAAACAATTTATATTCGCTTATTGAATTCGTGTCTTATTTTAAAGCGAGTCTGAAGGCACCGGTCACACAACCGAATCTTCTTTTCATATCCTTTGGCCTTTTAGGATTGTTTAAATTTGCTCGTATAAAAGGTGAAGGATCACCAAGGTATAATCGTGCGACTTCACGATGGAATTTTACACTTAGTCCTCAATGACTGCCATAGTTAATGTTGTTTAACAAAAATATTTAAAAACAATTATCTTTCTACTCATTTCCTTGAAAGTTCCATTTTGTCTATCTGTTGCAGTTCACCAGCTATGCAAAGACCTGAAGAAGGCTTCAATTACTATTCTCAGAAATTTCAATATATAAATTTCGTTATTATAAAAATAAATACATCAAAATTTTCGAAATACGTTCCATGTTTTTTTTTTTTTTTTTTAAATCTTCGTGCTGCTTCCTTGAGCAGGGAATATAAAATACTTCTATCAGATCCTTCTCTCCACCTCATTGCGCAATAACTCAAGGCAGTCCAAGGTTTGATTCCACGACTGCTACATTCAGCATTCCACTTAGGATTTTACGGGCAGTGAGCAGTAGTAATGCTGGCTTTATTACATGTGTATGCCAGCCCGACCGCCTATACACGGTTTTCTAATCTGAGAATCACTGTTTCTCTATCAAGCAGAACCTCAGTGGGTTGACAAGGAAAGAATTAAGTTAGGATTAGGATACGCATAAAGGGGACTCGACATCGAACCTATGTAGTTATCATTTTTTAAAATGTATTTAACAGCATGCACCATTACAATAAATAGTAAAACTACATGCCTTGATCACTTATATACAGGGCTATTCAAAAAGAAAGATCAGACTTCAAACTTTTATTGCTTCCAAACTACAAAAGATAAAAGCATGATTCCAATGTTTATAGAGAGAGAAAAGTTTACAATTGAAGCAGCGCGTTGGGTAGAAGTTCCAATCACGGCAGCATTGGCGCTGTAGTTTGTTATTTTATGTCTGTAGTGAAATGGTGGAGACACCTCAAGAGAAATCATTTTGTGTGCTGCAATTAGCAAAGCTATAGTCCATTGTTGCAGTTTAACGAGCATTTCGCCGTCAATTTAATAAAAAATCGCCGAGTCACAAGCAAATTTACGAGTGGCATCGAAAATTCGTAGAAGATGATTGCATGTGCAAAAGGAAAAGCACGGGACGTCCTCGCACATCGGACGTAAATGTCGAGCATATTCGTACACTATACGAAAGGAGCCCAAAGGAATCCACACCAAGAGCAAGCAACCACCGGTATGGCGAGTTCTAAAATATCGTCTCCACCTGAAGCCATACAAACTGCAGTTCTTGCAAGCATTGAATCCTGATGACCACAACAAAAGGTACGAATTGTATATTGGCATGTTAGAAGATGTGGAAGAAGACAATTTTACTCAACGATTAATTTTTTCATGCAAGATGGGGTCCCGCCTCATTTCTCTTACCACGTCCGACGTTACTTGAGTAACACATTTGCAGGACGTTGGATTGGGAGAGGAGTAGCAGATCAACTTTAATGCCAGTGGACTCCCAGGTCTCCAGATCTCACTCCATGTGATTTTTATCTATGGGGTGACGTAAAAGACCGAGTTTTTATCCCTCCTATGCCTGGCTATCTTGAAGATCTACGACATCGAATTGTTGAAGCTATAAATTCGATAACTGGAGACCAGCTGATTCGTGTGTGGCAAGAAATGAGCCACTATTTTGACATATGTCGTGTAACACACGGTGCTCTTATTGAATGCATATTATAAAAATGTACAATTTTCTCTCTCCAAGAACGTTGGAATCATGTTTCTATCTTTTGTAGTTTGGAAGCAATAAATGTTTGAAATCTGTTCCTTCTTTTTGAATAACCCTGTATGTATATATCGGTATATGTATACAATTTGAACATTACAGATTTAATAATATTATATGAAATTGACGATGGCTTTTCTTGTGATGTTTAAGATATTTCCCCTAAGCTTTAATGCCACTGATTGTTTGTTTCTTCTATTTACACTATTAACATAATTTTATAATTATTTTAGATTTACGGTTTGTGCAAATTTGAGAAATTATTTTTTGTTATTCTGTAGCAGTTCTCTTTTAGAATTCGACCACTGCCGCCTGTTTTTATATTCTTTCTTAATTCAGTTCTTTCTTTTTCAAGTTTTTTACACTCGTAAATCAAATGGTCTGCTGTTTAGCTTCCATCCCCGCAGAAGCAAGTCGGGGTGTCCGTTATTTTAAAGCGGTAGAAATAGGAATTTAATCTACCATGACCTGTTAGAAAATCTGTTATATTGCCTTTAACGGTATGTCGTTTACACTTGGAAAATAGGTTTTGGTTATTTCTCCTTTATCTGAGCACAACGAGGGCGTGCTCTCGGGAGGGGAGAATGAACTAGTAGCGACGGCACAGCAATAACAGTGTCTCTACAGTTTCCAGATTGAAGCACCCCAACAGTCGGATAGGCAGACCTGGGATCCCGCCCCACACAGGGTTCAACACTCCCGCCGGGTGCTCAACCCGGATACCAGTCAAAGTCGGGGAACAGAGATAGTCACCAAGAGTATTCTTTTTGCCTGCCAGCCGCACGGAGTACCATCACCGACATTTCTAACCCTAAGAGAAAGCAGCGGGAGGAGAGATGAATGAACTGACAATGGAAACGGCATGGAGGGATAGGAAAGTCGGGGAATGAAAGAAAAGCACTCAGCATTTGCCTAGTGATCCGGGAAACTCTCGAAAAAAAACCCTGGTTCAATTAGGCCGGCCACGGGGATAGAATCTGCTACCTCCGGAATAGGGGCCAAAGACGAAACAGCTTGAACCATCCCGCTCGATTAATGTCCAGTTAACTACTGTAAAATGGAAAAAATTTGTGCTGTAAAACCTTGAGGTTATTTTCTTTCTTATATCAAGCCAGTGATATTACAACACCTTTTTCCCACAAAGAGAAGTTTAGTGCTTGTTCTTAGCAGGAGAAAGTAGAATGAAAATATGCACATTACTACCAATATTTTGGCTAGAATTGGCTCAAAGATTTCGTAAGAGAATGATAAAAAATCTGTTTTTCATTCACAGCTTTTCTGTTGGTAAGTCTACTAAAGTATTATTAGAAATTTTAATTAAGGAATGAATTAAATGAATAGACTTAAACTTAGTTAATTTATTTGTGGATTATAACATAAGTCTACTAAAGCATTATTAGAAATTTTAATTAAGGAAAAAATGAAATGTATAGACTTAAACTAGCAGCGACTAGTTTATTTGTGAATTGTGGATTATAACACCATTGTTTTATTTTTAAACTATTAAAACACTTAATGCTAATAATATTTTATATGCTCTATCGTTTATCAGTGGCTATACATATTATTCCTATGCAAGGTTTATTTAACCCATTTTAACTGATAAAACCTTTGCAAGAGTACCTGCATTACACAAAAGAAGAACACAATTTTGAATAAAGAATACATTTAAATGCAACGGCATACAAGACTATGAGTAATGCTGAAATTGAAATTAAAGAATAATAAAGTTGAAGGCTTTAAATATTTTGGCTCAATATTATAGGAAGATAAATCATCAAAATTATAAGTAGACGGACGGCTATGCCAAGGAAAACTAGCTATTATAATTTTAAATTCATTATTTTGGAGTAGTAATATTTTGAATTAAACGAAATAACATAATTTCTAGATCAAGAGTTGACAGCTTTATGTGGTGGTAACTTGGACAATAAATGGACAAAAAGTGGAATTTGAGAGCTGTTGAATCAGATTTCTTTAGAATATCAGATAGGAAGTTAAGAAACAGAAAATAAATAATGTAAAAATAAGAGGCTTAATGAATATAGAAAAACATATAGGTAAAGTAATAAACGAAAAAATAAGAAAAAAATAACATCATACATTACAGTTAGAAGGAAGACTGCCAACAGGAAGTGGTGTGATTGATATCTGATGGAAGAAACGGGAAATGAAGACAAAATGGAGATTGGATAAGTATATAAAAATAAGTATGGAACAACTGAAACGCCTACAAGAAACAGATACTTTGGATAGGGAATAATGGAGAAAGAGGATAAAATAATGACTATATTGTAATTATTTTAGACTTTATTTTCCCTAGGAAAACTACTGCACTGTTGAAAATCATAATAGATAAAATAAAAAACCTACACATTTTGTTATAGATACAAAGAGAATAGCAATAGTCAATTATTTGGAACTGGACGCTATATGAGCTTAAAATTCTCTACTCTTTTCGTGGAATCACAAGGAGCAACTGAATCTTGACAGGGCTTTAAAAGTGACAAAGTATTGAACGTTTGGACTGACTGGCCTTGTAGCTTGTCGGTGCAACGGATCCCGGGTTCGATTCCCGGCTGGAGATGGGAAGTCTTCTCTAGTCAAGATTATTCCCTATCCTCCCCAGAGTTTGGAAGAATGAACGAGAGCGCGAATGTATGTCTGTGTGTGTGATCCAACAAATAAAAAATCTGAGTGTTGCTTTCACATGTCTTTCTCTAACTGTTCTTAAAACCAATATTACAAAAGAGTATTCTTCTATCTATATTATACTATCCAGATAAACATTAGCAACAACGGTCTCATTACTTCCTTCCTTATAAGTAGAAATAAGGGAGCAGTTAAATGAGGGACATTATGAGACATTTACTGGTTACAAGCCAGAAACTCAGAGAAATATAGTGAAAAGCAGATAAGGGAACAGATTGCAAGCTGTAAAAAATAATATATATATATATATATATATATATATATATATATATATATCTGCTTTAATACTGATAGATGAAATTCCAGAATATCGAAACTGTACACTAGTCTAAAAGGATAGTCAAAGCTTTTAAACGGATAACTATGCAGTTCTCTATGCATGTCTAGGAGTAAAACAACAGATATATGAAACGAATGACGAGTTTTCGTTTGAAAAAATAACAAGGAATATCTCGTAAATGGTTAAGTTCACAAAAATGTATATGGCACAACATTTTTAGCTTGAACGTATTCTAGACTTTTTATGCAGCTATCTCTTACGGTTTACCTGTTATGTAAAAGACATCCAGAATAAAAGAAGACTTCTGAGGTTATTCTCAGAAAATTAAAGATTACATTTTATTTTCCGTTAGGCAGTGTGTTCCAAAGGGAAATGCCGCCAATTTGCCGCAGTTAAAGGAGAGATATAATTTAGGTTGTGGAGAGGGGGAAGGGATCGAACACTTAATAACGTTTATCTCGGAAATGGCTTAAGTTACAAAAAAGTTATTTGGAATAAGTTATGTTTAGAAGGTATCTACATTTTTTTTTCTGTTTGCTGTTTTCACCTTCCGTTTAACAATTAATACAATTTTTGTTGTTGTTGTTGTTGCTGTTTACAAAATATCTTCTGAATGATGAGGAATTCACGGGTTGTTCTCAGAAAATTCAAAATATACTTTTTTCATATAAATATATTTAATGTATGACGTTTTAATCAAAATCGTTGAGGCCATTTTGGTCAAAATCGAAAACTCTTCTAAGTTTAACGTTTCCGGCGTGAAGGGATCTTCGTGGCGAATCTCTGGAAGATACTCAATATATACATGTAATTTTGTATTTATCCGACCTTTTGGTTCTAAATTAACCTATTCACGCACTCACAAACAAACACATACATACTCTCACTCAAAGAACACACACGTGAAACTTTTCCTATAAATGCTACATTTGGTATCACGGATTCTAAAAAATCTGATGTGTACCATTCACATGACTTTCTCCATATCCCTGCAACAAATAATTCTTAAAAAGCTTATACTTCTATTTACTTTACGCTAATCAGAAAAAATTAGCAGAAATAGTCTTATTACTCGCATTTAAGTAGAAGCGAATAAGGGACAACCGTAGGTTAAAGTGATAGTCAAAAGCTGGTTGCTATGTCAATGAAGTTCCTTTGTTTATATGGATAGGAGTTGACAAGTTCCAGTATGAGAAAAGTATACGTTTTTCATAGCAGAAATCAAAAATAAGGAATGTCACAAAAACGACGAACTCCACGAGAAAAATGTATATAACATAAATTGTGTGTTTTAATGTGCTCTACATTTTTTGTATAGTATGTTTTTGTCCATCTTTTACGGTTTAGCAGTTATTCAAAGTTCAGTAAAGTTCATCCAGAATAAACTACTCTTCAGAAGCTATTCCCAGAAAATTCAAGATATACATTTCATTTGTCAGGTAAATATGTTTAATATCCGAAATGTTATCAAAATCGTTAGAGCCATTTTTGAGTAAATCAAAATTTTCGAAAAAAGTTCCATGTAAAGGGTAGTTGGGAGTGGGGGGATTTTTCATAAAATCTTCGTGTCGCATCCCTGAAAGATACTAATCTTAAATACCAAGTTTGGTATTTTACCGACTTTTCGTTTTTGAGTTATCGTGTTCACAGACACACGGACACAAGGTCACACGGACACACGGACACACACACACACATACACGGAATTTTTTGTGAAAATGCTTTTTTTTGGATATTGGGGACCATAAAACATATATTTCCGGTGAAATCTCGGTATCGAATTTTTGGTGGAGTGCAACACTTTCTCTATACACTATGTACATAGTGCGTATGGAGAAAGTAAAAAAGGTCGATATTTCGGCAAAATGTAGGGTAGCAGTAGTAGTGTAGTAGTAGTAGCAGTAACAGTAGTAATAGTAGTGGAGTAGTAGTAATAGTAGTAGTGTAGTAGTAATAGTAGTAGTATTAATAGTAGTAGTGTAGTAGTAGTTGTTGTAGCAGTAGTAGTGGAGCAGTAGTAGTGTAGCAGTAGTAGTGTAGTAGTAGTAGTAG